>JAHLJT010005437.1:92680511-92933011 GCA_031308135.1 Acheta domesticus | reverse complement strand
AAATTTTAACTGTTCACTACTTTTTCTCTGCAGACTTCAATGTACATTTATGATAACTTTCACTTCATGTTTTCACCCTATTAATTAATTTCTTCTCATTTTCCTAAAACCTTGTACTGAGTTAGATAAGGACTGAAAATCTGCTGCGTACAAATCATTCCAATCTACTATTGTTTTCCAAAGTTTGCCAGAGGAGAATTTGCCAAAGTCCATTCTTTATATTCTTGTTCTAATTTTATGACTATAATTAAGTCTATTTAAATAAACTCATTTATCTAGCCTTCCCTGAATTTCCTACCATGCTGAGCAACCTGTTCATGATTTATACAGTGTGTGCGGTCTTGCCCTGAGGATATGAAACAATATTTTTTAGGGTTTTTGGTTTTCTGTAGAGTCCATGAAATGTGTATTTTGCCTCTTCCTTTTGTATTAAGATATGTAATTATTTTTTTCGTAACTTTTATTTTTGCATCTGCAAATTTACTATCTATTCAGTTTTGAACATTTAGAAAATGGAATTTAAAAAAATCGTTACATTAGTAAGTACTTGTCTTGTTGAAAGTTTTAAGACACAAGTACATGTAGTACTTGTGTCTTATGACTTTTCTACAGGTCTTACTTTTATGTGATAAAATCACAAGACTTAAACTAGTGAATAAAATAAATATTAGTAATAAATTGTTTCTTTTCTTCTGTAGGTGGTGTGTGGCCTCAAGTGCCACCTGCCGGTGATGTGGTGTTTGATAAAGTGAGTTTCGTGTACCCGTCTCGGCCATTTGCTCCTATTTTGCGGGAGTTGAACCTGCACCTGCCGGCTGGGCGCGTCACCGCAGTGGTTGGTGGCTCTGGCTCAGGAAAAAGCACATTGGCAGCACTGCTGCTGCGCTTTTACGACCCCACTGCGGGAACGGTTCTTCTGGATGGGCAGCCTTTGTCTGCCCTGGACCCTAAGTGGCTTAGGAAATACATTGCCGCTGTACAACAGGTTAGACCTTCGTTATTTATTTATTATCTTGTTTCATTATTTACAGTAGAACTCCATTCATCTGGATTAATTGGGACTGGACCTGATGTGGACAATCAAATAACCGATACATGGATAAATGATGGACAAAGGTCATTTCTTAAAAAATGCTGGATTTGAGTACACATGCTACTGTGTAAACATCTTGAATAAATGGAAACATCAACTTGCATTAACTAAAATGCATGCATGTAATGAAAGAAATACAGAAGGCAGAACATACAGCAACAAATCTGCCCTTAATGTCACATCACAGACCAATGTAGGCCGACCTGTGTCTGGTGCTGATAAACAATAATGTGTGTATTGCACATACAACAATGAGTGTACTGTATTCATTGTCCGCTGGAAAAATGTTTCTGAATACATTTGCTATGGATTGATTTGAGAGCAATAAAAGAAAACTTGCACTGCACTGTAATAACTGTCTAACTGAACTCATTGTTTTAATGAATTAATTTTAGTCATACGTATTTCTTTTTCCTGAAAATGATCCAGGCAATTGACTATCTGGACATTTTGCAATTCGGATACTTGGAACTCTTCTGTATTTAACATCAGTGAAACAGTAAAAACTATCTATATTTAGTTAATTATTAAAAATATATACAGTGAAACTTCTATATCATGTTCCTCCATATAATGTTTTCCTCTATGTTTCATCAATTTTTTTCGATCCTAACCAAAAGCCCTTATACACAATCTTCCTCTTGGTAGTGTTTTCCTCTATACAATGTTTAGAATTCATGGTCCCTTAAAAAATGTTATATGGAAGTTTCACTGTAGTTAAATATTAAAAATATAGGGGTTAGGAAAATACATTCAGTTCACGTTTTTTGAATATTAGGATCCCACCCTCTTTTTTTATTATTTTTTTAAAAAATTTTTATTATTATTATTATTATTATGATTATTATTATTATTATTTTTATAATGAATTGTGAATAAAGGTAGCAACAAGCATTCTTCACAACAATAAAAAATTTGTTTCTATGAAATAGAAACTGTTTGCATTGGCAAACAAGCTTCAGGCCACATATTTGATTTGATTGGACTGCAGCTGGAATAACTAAACTCTCCACTCCCTCGCAACGAACAAAATGACAGCTCAATAGAACATGTAGAAATAGTGAAATTACATTTGCATTTAGAAGGAAAAAGCAAGGACCCATCTCAACATTTGACCAATGAGTCTCAGGAAATGATCAAGATCAAAGTGGAGTCAGTTTGACATCAAAATTTGATTTTCAATACAACTTCATGCATTTTGCATGCTTTTAAAATATCACATTTCTCCACATTTTGCTCAAATCTTCAGGCCAATTTAAATAATAAGTTTCTTATGTTATGAACAGACCAGGCCTCCTTAGATGTCATCGACATTTTCTGTAACTCCTCAGAGGTTGAAATTGCTAGCATGCAAATTACTGAGCAAGGTTGTTAAATTTATGTGCTAAAGGTTGTTTACAGAACATTTTGAAAATGAAACAAGGATAAGGAAATTGAATCAAGAGAGAGATTGTGAAATCTGTTCAGAACTTGCTACCAGCCATGTGTACAAGCATGATGATGATCTTGTCAATATTAATTGTCAATTGTGTTAACTTCTTTCGGGTGACTTCATAGCATGATCTAAAAAATATTAAAAATATTTTTAAAAGAAATTATTAAATTAGATTGAATTATGAAATCAGTTGAGTTCATTTTCTTTAATGTTTTGGTGAGATTCGCTTAGTATGAAGTTTTAATTAATTAATTATTAATCTATTTCTTCGTACAATAGAAATAAACTATAGCAGTTAATTTGAATTAGATGTAAAGTTTTTGTTTTGAAAAGCTGAAACAAGTTGTCCCAGCTGCCTCCCTTCTGGGAACTTTTTTCTGACATTGAAAAAGATGTTGAATTATTCAGTAGATGTTTCACATTGACAAGGAAAGGTTTTAGAAACAAATGATGAGCCTGAGTTGTAATCAGTTTGAAATAAAAAAAAAAATTTCAATTGTATGACAAATTGAAATTCAATTTGTTTGCAGGATCCAGAGATTTTGGTGTCTTTTTAAAGATGAAAATTTCCTGTTTGAGAATATACAATCTTAAACTTAAATACCACTGCAATGATATTCAAGTCAAAGAAAGATTAAGTATTTTTGAATTTGATTTGAGAAAAAGATGTTTTCTAGTTTCAATATTTTCAATACTTAAGTTCTTTTTTATCACTTAGCAATCACCATCAGAGCTAATCTTGCGGCTTCTGTGCAGAAAAGCAGCTGCTGAGCCGCTGCAAGGTTACCTCTATGCAACCAAAAAGATCTTAAGTAAAAAAATGGACACTAGACAATATCTTTTTCTTAAATAATTACAAGGTATCAAACTCACCAGCTATCTTATTAATATTAAAGATTAAGTAGTTAAACCACAGTCAAAGATGCTCAGGATATGAAGGGATGCAAACAATGAAAGGGTCGTAAGATAAAGATAAATTTATTTACACTGCAAGTGGGTATAACCCGGTGGCAGCTAATTACATGAATATGGTAATATAACTAACATGCAAATTAAACAATACTAATAAATAATAATAATAATAATGATGATGATGATGATGATGATGATGTTGATGGTAAAACAATGGCCATCCCCATGGCTGAGATCACTGAGGCAGTAGATCTCGAGCCTCAGGGTCGCAGGTTCGAGTCCGACCTTGAGCATGGGTGTATTTGTGTATGTCTATATGTGTGTCCTGTCCTTTTACCCCTCAATATCGTCATTCATCTTCCATACCCCCAGCGCCAACAACCCTGGGGAGTGAAAAGTAGATCTAACGCAATGCTGATCCCCCCTTTTCAATTGCATTACGTCAAGTTATATTAAGAAAAAGTAACTTCTATAATCTAATTCTGCACTAAATATATGTACAATTAAGACCACACTGCACTGACCCTTGATATTAATTGTGTGTGCAGGAGCCAGTGTTATTCTCTGGGTCCGTGCGGGAGAACCTACTCTACGGAATGCTGCAAGATCCCCTGCTGGCGGACCTGAAGCCGGAGGCATCGGAAGAGAAACTGTGCAAAGCCCTGGAGCAAGCGCAAGCCCTGGAGTTTGTCAAGTGCCTCCCGGATGGGCTCGACACACTTGTAGGAGAGAGAGGCGCGCAGCTGTCGGGTGGGCAGCGACAGCGACTGGCCATCGCACGCGCTCTTCTGCAGGTTTGTGCTTTGTGCTTCCTTGTCCGCAGGATGGAAATTGTCTGGGATGGGGAGATGTTGGAGATCACACACGTCTGGAAAGCTATTAATAGACATCGGATGTTTAGGGAAATGCCTATTTTTTCCTAGCAAACTTATGTAAAGGTTGATGATATATGTGCATGAATCATGACAAATTATGACATATGACGAAGTTCTACAATGCTTATTTTTGCTTATTTTAGCATAAATGCCTTTTCTTTAGAATTATTGCACGTTTTTGCCTTTTATGTATTATTTTTATATACAATGCTAAGATATCAGAAAATTGGCCATGGTCCAACCTGACCATTCATTACGAAACCTTCAATTCACGCATTTTTAGTTTGAAGTATGAGAGTATTTCTGAAAGTATTTTTACACATTTTACTCCATTTCCATATTTCATAAATACTTGCCATGTTCTGAGAAAAAGGTTGATTGACAATATATAATCAAGGACACCCTTTGAGTGGAAATAAATGTAAATTCCCAGAAGGTTTCAATGTTACTAATTTTGGACTTATAAAATATATTCCAGACACATCAGTAGATGTTCAGAAATCCTTCTCTGTATTCAAACTGATTTTGTCTCCCAATCATTGCAGATTTGAAATTGCAATCCTTGAAAATTTACTGCTAATATATTGTAATGGAAACTATTAAGAATAAAATGTAGAAGAGTTGTAAATATGTATGGAGTTTTACAAATAATTTTTAATTTTATTGTGAATGTAATTTATGACAGTGCCTTTTTTCTCCTTATTCTTGACATTTTCAGTGCCTTTTTAGGCGCCTAAAAGACGATTTTTAGTGCCTAAACATCCGATGTCTTGCTATTAATTTCTTCTTATCAAGGGTACAGTCACTCGATAGCAGGCATCTCGCTTATTCTTTCCACTCAAATGCTCAAATCAAGGAATCCAAATGATTGAAATCATATAAAAACATTCCGGGAGCATTCTCTGTATTAATTGGACAGCGATGCATGAGATGTTCTTCATAACACGGATCAAGTCTTCAATCCGTCCTTTCCTGGAAATTTAAACATCCCCCTGTGAAGGAAATTGTCATTTCGCACCCTGCTCTTTCCCATCCCTCTTTGTTCTTCCCTTTTTTCATCCTCCTGTGTAGTCAGACTCCTCTGTTCTGCAAAATCTGTAATAACACTGGGATGTTCGTGCAAATGCATGGTTTTTGATGATACTCATATCAATCAAAAACTTAAAATCATTGTGTTTCATGACAGTGTATTGAGTCTAAGAGAGATGGATCTGAGAGAGTGTGTGTGAGTGGGTAATGTATATTTTGTGTAGTAGTTTAGCGGTTTGGGGTTTAGAATTGTATTTATTTGCATAATTTTCAAATCTTTGCTTAAAAGATCACATTTATAATAGTATGTTGATTAAACATAAAATTTCTTGATGGTTCAGACAGGAATAAAGTGAAACCCCTATTTTACGCCACTCTGGGGACTGTTAAAAACTAGTGTAAAATCGAGGAAAACGTAAAATAGAGGATTTTTTTTTCACAGATTTTGTTCTAAAACACGTAATTCTAAAAATAATAAGTCATACATTTAAACTTCAGTTGAAATGAATAGAAATTAGTGGTGCTAAAATAGCACGTACTTTCTCACCCGCACTTTCACGTAAAATTACGCGAAAAGTACTCAGTTTTTCGAAAAATTGTGCTTGACCTTATTTCAAATTCTATCTTTTTGGAACAGATTTCATTAAGGGAAAAAATCTCTTTGTTCATAATTGTAGTTGTAGGAACACGCCGAAAAAAGTTTGAACTTTTGCAGTTTTCGAAAAATAAAGAGTGAGACGTACACCTTTCTCTTTAACGTCCTTCACACTATCCAACAACAAAATTTCATCAAAATCGATGGCGCTATTTTTTTTTTTAATTTTGAAAATGTCACAAGGGCGTCATGTAAAGTACCCCCGATAATTACAATATCGGTTTCAAATTCGATCATCAGCCAGATCGAAACGGGAATATAAATTTTGGAGAAAATTGGCCGGACGGTTTAGTGGCTAGCGTTGTTCACGGACGGACAGAAGGATCGATATGGAGTATCCTCAAAACATGGATTCTGACTAAACCACGTGTTAGAGGATTTTCTCCCTAAATTTAACTAGTGGATTTATCCACTTTTTCGGTGCCAGGGCCCGGCAAGTTTTTCTGCCGAAAATTCTCAGCTTTACATCACTCATCATCAGAAAGTAAAAACCAGCAACTGACTTTCGCTGGCGACAAACTTAACTCAGCGAAACACTCGAAACGAAACAAGTGGGCTTAGTCCTGGAAAATTATTCAGCTAACCAATTTAGAACGTTCACCAAAATATACCCGATTTTTAAATAGCAAAACACGTAACATTGATATGTATCCCCAACACCCTTCCCGAAACTGACATCGATATTACCGCCTTTTCTTACAGAACGTCTGACTAAATTCGAGATCTGACATGCAAAAATCATAAAATCGGGGTTTTACTACCAGTAGGACTTCACAAGTCGGGCGCAAGGTCGAGGAAAACGTAAAATCGCGAAAACGTAAATTCGAGGAAAATTTTACATTACTTATATGAATCTTTTGCCGGGACCACTCATTTATGACGTAAGTTCCGGGAAAACGGAAGATCGGGGAACGTAAAATAGGGGTTTCACTGTATTCAGAAACTCATAGAAAACTCGGCAGCCCATGCTGGCAAAAAGTTTTTGAGGTATCAAGTGTGTACAGAATTAGTGCAGAAATGATAAAGTAAGGAAGATGATTCACAAATGGGAAGATACCTTCCCGCTGTACCTACCTTTCAAAGAATCCATTTAGCACAAACATGTCAAAGTAAAGATACGCACCCATTTCATCATGAGATAGTGGAAGGTGGTGTTCAAAATACAAGACCTTATGGTCTGATAGGAGACTCTTCCTAAGAACAGCAGATTTGTAACAGTTTTTTAAGATGGCCTGTGTTCTGCAATATAAAATGTGCATAAGTAGATAATCTGTTTTTAAATTGTACATATTCTCTTTCCCCAGATGGCAAATATGAATGTCATTGCATGTGTCATGCATGTGTTTTTCACCAAACTCTGCTTATTTTTAACATTTCTGTGCATATTTTAAGACCTAAAATGTGCATAAACGTCTCAACTCTTCTGTGCTTCAGAATGTACTGCAAAATTCTGAAGGTGTCCCTCTGGTTTCTAGAAGGTATTTACTAGTACTTCTTCTTTTTAGGAGCCACGAGTGTTGATTTTAGATGAAGCGACGTCAGCACTGGATGCGCACACCGAAGCCAGCTTGCAAGCTGCCCTGGGACCATTACTTAAGGAACGCACAGTCTTGGTGATTGCTCACCGTTTGTCCACTATTCGTTCTGCAGGTAATAACTGGGTGTAGTATAACGTCGTGGTAACTGCAATAGGTCATTTTTAAAAGAAATTACTTTTTTGTTTATTACACTATTGTGATTAATCTGGAGAACTACAGCAGTTGCAATAGGTTGTAAGACAATGGACCAATGAAAAACCAAATATCATGTTTGTACATTTGTGCTAAGACAGCGAAGAGAACGTTTTTCGTTCCTTCTGAAAACTTTGGTAGATTTCACTTACGACCAATCGTGGTTACCACTTATTAAGTGATATGTAAAAGTGAACAGTTACAAGAACAGTTTTTACTTTCCAGTATACTTACGTATATACGGAGTAATATTTTATTTTATTAGTTATTAGACTGGAGTGAATGATTTATGCACAATATGTGCCTGTTGAAAGGATGGAATTTAAATTTACTATCTGACTAGAAGGATAGGATATTTTTAAATAGATAGTAATGCTGATAATGTAGAACTCTTTGTATCGAGATGTTCAGTTTTACTTCACATCAACTGTTCTGCAGTTAAACTATTATGTGGTAGCAGCATTAAATTTAGTAAAACAGACACCAAGAAATTATTGACAATCAATTTTTTTTTTCAAAATGCAAATGTTGTTTGTCCAGTAAAGAAGATTAAACACACCACAGAATGGAAATTTACTGCCAGCATCACTTTTATGAAAAGAAAGCACCATTGGTGTTTAATGGAGTAAATATATTTTTCTCTTAAAAGCAAGTATTTAAATGTTCGAATGAAGTAGTTAAATGTTTAATCTTTGAGTGATAATGTAGCAAATTAAATGCTACATTATTTTGAAATTATTGATTTCGCTTGTCTAGGAGTTTTTATGTACTGTTTATTGTGAGAGAAAGTAAGATAAGGGACAACATTTCGAAAAAGTCATTGAAACAATCATAGTTGGTGAGGTATGTATGTGTATTTGAAAGCACAGAAATGATGAGAATTATATTTCAAATGCCAATTTCTTCCCTCAGATCAAATAGCAGTATTGGACAGAGGTCACGTGGCAGAACTGGGCAGTTACGAAGAGCTTACTGCACGACCCAATGGTGTCTTTAGTCAACTGGTGGCTCGCCAAGCTTTTGCATCTGCTTTTCAGCCTTTGTCATCACCCACTCCCTCCCAGGAGCAACCGGTTCTGACAACATAAAAGTGCCATTGCCAATCGCTGGACCACCAATAGAAAATTAGAATATATTTATACACAGAAATTTTATAGCGTATGTTTATATTTGTAAATAAATGTTTTTGTGTGAGTATTTAAATGTGAGGTGTATTCTTGGTGTATTTCTGGGCTTCCACGCTTAAAAATTGAGCTTCACATTTTTTAAGCTATATCTTAACTAGTAAGATGTGTGACAATTTTATGTAAAACATTGAGTGCCACTAATACAAGACACAGAGTTTCACCCAGAACTTAAACTGTGGTACAATAATCTAAGAACAAATAAGTTATTTGATATACACCAATGATATTGTCTGGCAAACATGCAGCAAACTGCAGGCTACTCTTCAAATGTTTTATTTTTCACCCAGAGGGGATATAAGCTGCTGTCACTACAGGCATTTGGTGTCACGAATTGCAGCTGCTAGAATTTCTGTATGCGCTGATTTTGCTGGCTGCCTCATGGCACTCAATGTGTTAAAAATTGAAATTCACATTTCTTTAAGTTAGATCTTATCCAGGGAGAAGTGAGATAATTTTATTGAATTAAAAGGTGTGAAGATTTTAAATGGTTAGTGTTTTCAATTGGCTGCAAGTTTTCTTTCTGTGAAAAACAAAACAGTATACACCTAATACAGGGTATTGCTCTCACTTTTTAGTATTATCATGACAATTGATTGTTGCAAACACTGCATTACATTGCCATGTATATTTTATTTAAAGAAAATTATATCATTGTTATTTATTAAATAAGGTGGGATTCAAATTCAGCTTTTTTTTTTATTTTCTTTCTGTAGCATTGCAACATTTTTGAATTCCTTTGGATCACTGTTCCCCATAACTCTGTTTCAGGAAATTTCACAAAATCTTTCATTTTATGTTAATTCATGCCTTTTTCTTTTTTTCCATTTGTGTTCTTCTTCTTTAATGGGATGTTGACGAATTTTAATTATGCAGTCAACTCTCTAATTAACCCATTTATGCTCGAAACTTTGTATTAGGCTTCTTTTTATAGTACAAATACATATGGGAAGAACATTTTGTTAGATAATAATTGGAAAGTGGGTTTCTGGGATGGGTCATTAATGAACCACTGAACACACAAGACATCATTAGAGAGACAAATATTTTAAATTTTAATAGTATAAAAATTTTGATAATGTTTTATTTAGGAATGGAAATTAAAAAAAACAACACATAATGTGAAGAGGAACTTTTCAATGTACATGTCAACATCCTTTAGTTATTTTGTTTCTATACACAAAGCACAGGTATCATGGTTTTCCAACATTCAACAAATGACCTTGGCTGTTTATCATAATCTTCGGGCTGTTTTCTGTGCTGAAGGTGAGATAGAATTGATGTTTATGTGATGTGTCAGGAGATGAATGTGGAACCCAGTTTTTGGGGGAGAATCTTCACAATTTCTCTGCAAAACTGTAAGTTATCTAAAGACTTTTTACTGGCTAGTTGCGATTGTTCACAGCCACATCAAACATCTACAAACCTACTGGAATGCACCCTTTTTTCCTGCAATGCCAATTCTGTTACAGGCTGTGTTCTGATCTGTTTGATCCACCCCATCCATAAACTTTTATTGTTTCACCACATTGGGTTGGGAAGTTTTTCTTTTTGAGCAGTCAAATATCTTTGTGTAGTTTTCAGTGGGGTAGCTCCTGCATTAATTTGAAAGAAGCATGACAAGACTATTGTGTTTCCAGAGTACAGCCATAAGATTGTTCATGGTGTCCCAAGTTGCGTCATAAAAACTCAAATTCGTCATTTTGTTTGCACTAAAGACAGTGCATTTGCCTTGTCTGTTCTCAGACACTGTACTAGTTCCGTGAAAGCCATGTGTTGTCAAGGCTATTAACAATTTTCTTGAAGTGAAATATCAATTGATGAAACAAAGAAAATTGCCGTGATGGGTCAACTTTTTTTATTGGTTTCGTCAAATTTAATGCCACATGAAATTTGAATTTCAGATTCTTCCACATGAAATCTGAATTTCCATTCTTTGATCATCCTAGTTACAAATCAAATTGCAAGCAATATTCTAGTCAAGTGCAAGCAACCCATGCTTTTAAATCTAACCTGATAACTTGCTAAAATAAGGGATCATTGACTTATCCACTGTCACATCATTTTCAATGGAAGCATACTGGAAAAATCTTGTGGTGAAAATGGGGATTGTTTCTCTAAACCACGTATAATACTGACATCTTCACAATATCTGTCATCAAAGACTTGTCATAAAATAATTCAAGAAAATCAATCGGTACATCACTTTTCGCAAGAGGTTCTTGTTGATATGATTCAAGCACTGCGTTCCAAGAAACAAATTCAAAAATATTGTCTTGAGTCCAAGTTGACACTGGAATGGATGTAGACACTGACATAGAAGAAATTTGAAAATTGTTAGTTTCCTGTCCATGCAACTGGACACAATGTAAATTGTTTTTTACATGTTTACAAATTTACAAAAGAAATTAATACATTTGTTCAGAAACAAAAAGTAAAATAAAAAAGCATCCAATTTACACAATTCAACTGCTTTTTATTTCTTGGTTAATTTTTCTTTCTGAAAAAATGTATTAATTTCTTTTATAAATAATAAACTATTTACATGTTTCTGGAGTGTTTATATGCTTCTGCCAGATCAATGCATTCTCTTCTCCAACGTCGCCAAATATTGTTATATCTCGACAAAGCAAAGAATGAAGGATGCAATTGCGGCGCATTATAAAACTAACAGTGTAAACACAGGTCTGTGCAATCACTTTCCCTAATAAAAGTGGGCAGGAGCGTGAAGCGAGTTCAGAGTCTGCTATGGAATCACCATCGACTCCCTAGAGGTTGTGAATTAGCTGATAAAATATAACTTCAGAGACACATCAGGCAAGATTTGCACTGGCTGTTTTATTTTTGTTCCTTAAAGTTGCTTCTTTTTACTTTTCACCGTTCTAGAACAAGAATGTAATAAAAAGTTATTTTTATGTCGAAGTTTTAATACTTATTCATTGAATTTAAACATTTTGTATTTTTCTTCATTCATCTTTTTCAGGCTTCAGGCGGTTTGTTAGGTATGTAATATAGTACCAAAACTAACTTTACAGTCATAAGTATCTCTAATATTCTTCATTATGGTGGTAAAAAAGAATTTTATTTGGTTTATATTCTGAGAAACTATTTGAGTTGAAATAAATGATTTACATGAATGTTACTGCTCATCGAAAGAATTAGTTTCAAATTTTAAATCGTTTTGCAGAGAAAAGTATTCTTTTATTTCTTCCAATATGAGGTTCACACATGTCCAAATATAGTTCAAATATTAATTGGGAAGATACTAGATTTGCAACGAAATAAATCGCGCTTCTTTTCGCAATAGTTTGGCACGACCCCATTTTCATTTTGAATTGAGTATCCTTATATAGTATCCCTCTCTGTCGTTTCGTCTGTAAACACAGACGGTGGCGCGTTCTTGTAAACATCATTCTTAACTTGGTCGAGATATAAAAAGTTGCGTTTCTCCTCTGCTAAACGGTATTCGACAACCATGAATATGAATTTCTCTTCCTGTAAAATTGTCTTTCTGGGAGGAAAAATTGGAAATAATCTGTTTAATTACGTCGCTTGACGATTTCTATGTATCTCCTAAAACCTTGGAACACGAAGCCTGCCCCATTCTTATCATAGTTTTCAGTGACCAGAACTTTTTTTTGAATTCTTGTTTCGCATTTCTGCCTTTCAAGGGCGTTTACATTCGATTTCATTAACGTTTTAGGATGAACCATCCTCAGGTGTGTCAATACACTTCCTGAACAAGTTTGTTAGAAAAAAAAAGTTTGTTAATCAATCGTTGGTATTATTGTGTGTGTGAGAGAGTGTAATAAAGAGAGAGAAACTTCTGAATCTCAAATGTCGGCTCTGTTTACGTCATTGCATTGTTTCGGCTCGTAGCAGCAGCGTTGCTTTCGGGTGGTGCGAGAAATATGAACCGTCCTTCTACTTCCTTCTGTGACGGTGACTCACTTATCTCGTATTTCTTTCAACGTCATCTTGGAATGCAAACTGATACTCTGAAAGGTGATTCCGATGCTATTCTTCAAAAATATTCAGAAGTACTGCGTCTTAACGAATGTTATGTGAACTGAAGCAGGTTGTGTCGTTCGCAAGCTAGTAATTCCGATTGCCAAGTGTCGTAACTAGGCTTTTGCAACCGGAGTCCCCGATCCCGTCGAAATAACATGCAAAATAATTAAACTACATGTATAATCACCATCAAGCAAAGTTTACAGTTAACTAAAATGAAAATAGCAAAAATGAGGATAAAAATTCTAAATATTAATATGACGTACCAATCCAACTCCCTGGAAAGCATGATCTGCTGATCAGGAAAGAAATATTTTATTAAATAAGAGTCCCCGAGGCCATGGATCGCAATTCATTATTTCGTGTTGGTGGGTTCGTCAACGGCTCTCTTAAGTGTAGTGCATGTTATATCCCGGGAGGGGAGTAGTGTTCGTCCCCCGCTAAATTACGAGATCCGGCGTCGACCTACCGTCGACTAGCGGGGTTTTCCTCTCAACCAGGTATCTTCCACCAGCGGGCCACCGCCCCAGCCGGGACAAGCTCTAACAAGTTCCACCGGGAGAGATGGCTCAGTGCATCAACCTGATGTCACTGCAGTCCCTCTGACCGGGAGGTCCTAGGTTCGAGTCCCGACGGTGACAGGATTTTCGACTCTAGCTTGTCAGCTAGGTCGAATTCAGTCGCTGTCTGGAGGAGAATTCTAGCGGCCGGCTGCTCTGATCGGTAGTTTTCCGTGGTTTCTCCGATCAACACCAGGCGAATGCCAGAGCAGTACCCTAACAAACGGGCCACTGACCGCGCGCGATCTTTCCTTCCTCTTCCTTGTCCTATCTTCTCCTCTTACACACACACACACACACACTAACATGCACTACACTACCACACATGCCGGGAGACCGGTCGGGAGCTTACAGTTTGTCCTGGCTGGGGCGGTGCCCCGCTGTTAGGAGATACCTGGTTGAGGGGAAAACCCCGCTAGTCGACGGTAGGTTGGCGCCCGATGTCGCCATCCAGCGGGGAAAAGATCATCGCTACCTCCAGAGGAAAACATGCACTACATTTACGGGACAAATGACCTAAGTAGTTGACGCGCCTGGAACAAGTTCCCAACTGATCTCCAGGTTCACTTTAGAACAGGGGTCCTCAAACTTTTTAAACGGGGACCCAGTTCACTGTCCCTCAGGCCGTCGGAGGGCCGGATTATATAGTGCGGTTTTTCTAGCTCTGCTTCACAAGCCCCCGCTAGGGGCTCTGCTTCACAAGGTCCTGCCGCTAGATGTCGCATGGTCGCAAGCCCTGCTTGATACGGTCGCGATCATGCGATATCTAGCGGCATGAGGAAGACTCGAGGTACCGTGACATATTCCATCGTGAAGCCAGGCCTTGAGAGGCAGAGTTCAGGCAATGACGCCTACCGATAACATAGTCATAACGCGAGCAGATCCCAAACTTCCTCATATTGCGCTGGCGAAATGTACAGCGTGGTAAAGATGATAGCGCAAATCATCGATATTGCTTTATTAAAAACAATTTTAAAAAAAACACCGATGTTTTGGCAACAAAATATCGATGTGAAGAAAACATCGAAAGCAAAATATCGATGTGAAGAAAACATCGAAAGCAAAATATCGATGTTTCTGGTGGAAAACATCGTTGTTTTAAATCCATCGATTTTTTGCCATCCCTAAATATAATAAAAAAACGTACGGATTTTAAGAAAAAATTCTTTAAACCATAAAAACCCGGCGGGCCGTATAAATGTCCTCGGCGGGCCGCATGAGTCCCGCGCGCCGTAGTTTGAGGACCCCTGGTTTAGAATAATGCCGTTTAGTATAGAAATTCATTTTATGTTATGACAAAACGAAATGACTCATTTTTGTGTAATTTTTTTTTTGCATTGTTCGTCGATTTCTTCTAATACCTTTTATTTACCTTTTTACAACATTTTTAATACACTTTTCGGTGATTTCATCGATTTTAATACCAATTTAATGGTACTTGCGTCAAACAATATTTACGAGAAGTCAGAAGTGTTCACCTCAGAATTCCTGAGTAACCTATTCGATTTAGTCGCTCGTGTATTGTAATGTCAGCCTTTGTGAGTTCTTTGTAATCTAAGATTCCTGAATCTAAGATTTCGCGATAAATAAAAGGCGGAGAGTTTCAAAAACAGTTCAAACCAAAAGTTTGCAAGCTGAGTTCATTTGAAGGGGAGAAGCCTCGATTACACCAGTAACATCCTACAGCTTGAGTTGTTCATCTGAAGTGGTTTTAATCATATTTTTACGTCCTTTTTCGTTGATTTTAGGACATTTTAAAAACATTTTAAGAGAATTTCGTTGACCATTTTTGGCAATGTCTTAGGTCATCAATAAATTATTACATATTCTTAACGTTCGCAATACATATTTTTGTACGTATTTGAAGTTTCATACTACATATTTTTCCGGTCTCTACTCATCAACCTTCGCTGTATCTTCGGCACGCCCTATTCGGCCTGCGAAAGCCGACAATTTGGCAACTTTTGAAACGTTTCAAAATTCGTGTAGCATTTTAGGATTTAGTATTGAACAGTGGGACCGATAGGTGGAATTTTTTTGCGTTTACTACATAATGACTACTAGTAACCAGAAAATGTTTTAGTTACAGTTCGAAACAAAAGTTACGAATTACGGAGGCGCCTAATGAGTAGGCAATTTGCCATACACCTGTGTTTTGCGCATTGCCTTCCAGAAACTTTCACCGCCACGTGAAGGTGTTATGTTAATAGTGGTTCAACTCCTATTTTTTGAAAAATTGAGTTAACTTCATTTTCAGGCCCCGTCCAAGTGTTGTGCATTTATTCTGAAAGAGATAGAACTCCATACTCTTTCTGTGGACGTCATAGCGCGTCACTACAAAAATGAATCACATAAGATTGCAGTCTATTTATTTGGAGTGAAGATGGTCTTTTTAATTTCCATTAAAAAAAGATTGTTCCCAAGACAACCAACTATCTTGTTACCATGAAATACTTTTTTTGATATTTATGTTCTTAAACACGCACTTAGCTCCTTAGCAACCAACCATCTAAACAATGCTTTGAGAACGCGTCCATAGCAACGGCCATTAAAATGCTCGAGAGTCCATTAAAAATATTTTAGCGGACTTTCGGGTTTAGATTTTATCAGTGGTCACAAATATTGGGTTAAATATGACGTTGGCACAAAACGTAATTTTTGAGATTAAATGTAAACAAAATTTATTTTTACAATTATTTTGGTAGAGATAATTGAAAGTAGTATTGTAGCATAATCTCTTCGTTAATGCCTCGAATATTCCTTTTCGTTCACCAATCACAAAATGAATCATAATTTTTTCTCACAAGTGGTTACAAATTTAGGAGGCATCAAACTAGAGTTTGCAACTTCTGCTTCCTCCGGAATATTATCTGGCACGAAAATATCTTGTGATACTTCGAAACTTCCGGACATTTTTTTTCAATCAGCTTGCAGGAGCAGAAAAAGGAATTAACTGTTTGATCACAAACAAAGTATCCAGTAAAGCCAACCCTTGCTACAGAAAACCGAGAGTAATGACAATGTTTTCTTAACTCATGAAAGTGATAAAAGTTTATTTTGAATAAATGATAAACTAGAAAAAACAAAAAACATTGTATGTGATTCGTCCTCTATTAGGCTGTAAGGACTCGTGACATAAATAACTATTTTTTTTGCATGATTTTAGAATACTTCCCTAATCATAGCCCTATGAAATGCATTTCTGTATTGTCCGGGGTATCAGGCTTCTTTTTCCAATGCAAGTTTACAAAACCTTTTGTATTATATTTTTATGCAGTTGTAAAAAAATGTTCATATTTCGTGCGTAAAGTTTCCGTTTCTTTTACGATCGAGATTGATATTTTTTTCCGATACCATAGGTCGAGGCAAACAATCTCAACCGTGATTGTTTGCCTCGATGCCAACCAATTCGCGACCGTTAAAAAACGGAAACTTTAGCCTATGAAAATAACTATTTTTCTTTTGATTCATCTCAACCTTCTCTCACTCGGCCTTTACTTCCTCTAATATTATACGGAAAATAAAATATTAAACATGAACTGACGACGTGACGAACATGTGTGATTTTTGTAACCTTTGCTGCAACCATTTTTTCATTAAACACATCAAAGTATTTGGTAGTTTTTGAGATATTTTTTACGTGTTTTTTGAAACCATTGGAGGAGGTGAAGCAGGGTGCAATTTAGATAATCCATATTCTACAACTTCTGAAATTATAAAAAGAAAATGAATAAAAAGAAGCTAGTAATTGTACTGGTTTTATTGTCTATAAAATGAAGTACATTGTTACACCATCGTTATTATTTCAAAATGACGTTGGTGTAATTTCCAACGTGCATTTTATGTCTTTGTTTACAAACCCTATTATACTGTACATTGCACATTTAAAAAGCCGTTTGCAATAATCCGTATAATTTTGACTTTACATTGTTTTTGATAAACATGAATTACCAGAACTCAACAAATAAGTGTATAGCAAATCAGTATTGAGATTGTTTAATTTTGTCTAGAGGAATGAATTTCAATCATGAGTCAACGATTGAAAGAAATTATTATATCTATATAACTACAAAAGTACATTTTTTGACCTTTGGTGTTATCAAACGACAAGCTTCTAAAAAAAGGTCAACTTTGATTTTGAAAATAAATTATTCAAACTACGTGGCATGGAATAAAAGGCAAGACATTTGATAAAATTTCTTTTCTGAAGTAAATATCCAATCGGCAAGCTATTGAAGCATTAAATGAGACCGATTACATATTTTCGGTTGCAAGATAAATTCTGACAGGCCTAGAATGAAATTAATAACATTAACCATAGCATTCCAGTGGGCAGATAACTGATGATTGCTTTTTATTAGTTTCAATTTTGGGGGAAGATGAAAGACAGTATTTATGATGTATTTTTATCAAAATATTTTCACAAATGTTGATTATAAATTGAATTATTACAGCATTTTTGGCTATGGATGAAATCTACCATTCACTAATAACTAAACTATTCATTCGATACTGAACTTTCAGAATAAGTCTGGGATATATTTATAGTCTTTTAAGTATTAGTATATAACATTTTAATTTATATGTGAAAAAAATTTAATAGATTTTGTCATTAAGTACAAATATTGATGCGAGAAAATCAATATCTTTATGTAAAGACAGAAATTGAATCATGCTTATTGTTAAAATGAATTCAGATGCTTATTTTTAGTTGTATTAATTTACTGATTTGTCAAAATGGTGAAGAAGTCATTAAAATCTCAATTCAAGTAGTGTGCCCCTACCTCGCGCAATACATAGGTCTGTTTATATCTTGGAATTGCTATGGTTAATAGACATTGTTAAATTCAATATTAAAAAATATGAAATTTGTAAAATTTGCCACAACCTGAGGTATATTAGTACAGTAAAATGGAAGTACTATATTAGTACAGTAAAAAAAAAGTGTAGTACCATTCTTTGCAAACCACCGATAGATAAACAGATTATAGAAATGTATGGTTTTCATTCTTATAATTTTCACCTGTACAATTACTTTTTTAAATTTTGTTTTTTCTCACACGGGCATGACAATCTGCCTCGTGAATTCTTGCAGGCTGACCAACTTCGCCTTTTAATTATTTTCTTGAAATACGAATTTCAAGTTTTAGAGAAGTTTTAGATAGCCTGCAAAGACAAAAAAAATTACTGTTTATCCATAAATCCACTAAATGCTAAGTTTAACATTTTTACACGTGTGTACAATGCCATGTCACCTTTATAACAATCCCATTAAAATGACCGGTTTGAATCCCGAAAAGGTTGGGACTTCTATCCGGTAATTTCCTGTGAATCGACTCAACCTCTTTTCCAGGATATTTTGTGAGGGTAGAAATGACTAGAGCGTTGTTCCCGCCATATAATCTCCTGCTTGTGCTGATGGCAATAAACAAGTGAGGCCCTACCACAGTACAACCAGTATGTTCACTTGCTCCAAAATCTAGTTTTGCGTGGGTAGACCCTCGGCCATGTTCTTGATTGTCAGCCAATAGAATTTCAGCAGATATATTCGGATATCATACACCGTGTGATATGACAACTGAGTGTATGTGTTGAATTTGTTTCAGAGGACGTGGAATTTGAATAAAATGGATAGAATAATAAAATGAATTGAACTAGTGAATAAAATAAATGTAAGAAAATCATTTTAAATGTAGTAATTATGTATTTCGCTCGCTGGGTGTTACACCAAGAACATAGCGGACGTCACGTGATCGAAAAAAACTATTTCAATGGGATTTGCCGCGAGTGAACATACTGGTTGTACTGTGGCCCTGCCTTCATTTGTATTTTTGGCCGCATCGGCATGTGAGCAATTGAACCATTCCCTTTGTTTATAACTTTTTAGGTTCGCGCAAATTGTGTGTAAGAACTTGGCCAAACTCCTAGGTCATTCAGAAGACTGGGAAATGTAAGAAATAGCTTTATTTGTAACACCCCACATTTTGCGCAAAGTATTGTATTACTATCAAAATACTAACATATGATACATAATTTTATTCCTTTTTTTATGATCTATCCATTGCTGGTGAAAAAATATATAGTTCCAATTAAAAAATCAAAGATTATTAAATTTCTCGAAAGCTAAAAATATGATAGACGATTTCTCTGCGGTATTTTACTTGCCTCATGATTCCGCATTGTTAAGCGAAAACTGCATTTCGATATCCTGAACCGTTTAGAAGTTATGGGAGTGGTCCATAATTGGTGGGAAACCCTGTATGGTGTGATTTTTCTAACTCTGCCCCTCAGGCCCCTATGGAATATCACATGGCATTTCGCGGCTTTCCCCGTCGTACCGCTAGATGTGGCATTATCGCAAGCACTGCTCGATATGGTCGTGATCATGCGACATCGAGCGGAACGACTGAGAAAGACGCGAAATGCCGTGACATATTCCATCGCGAAGATGGAGCGAGTGGCTTTGAGGGGCAAAGTTAGAGAAATCGCAGTATATACTTCGGTTTTTCTTTCTTGGCGCACGGGGGTGTGTCATCAAAATGGAATATCTCACGGTATTTCGCAACGTTCTCCGTTGTGCCGCCAGGAGTCGCATGATCGCCAGCACTGCTCGATACAGTCGCGATCAAGCGACGCCTAGCGACATAACGGAGAACGACGCGAAATACCGTGAGATATTCCATTTTATTGACAGCCCACCGCGCGCCAAGAAAGAAAACCGAAGTATATACTGCGATTTCTCTAACTTTGCCCCTCAAGGCCACTCGAATCCCATCTTCGCGATGGAATATGTCACGGCATTTCGCATCTTTCTCAGTCGTTCCGCTGGATTTCGCATGATCGTGACCGTATCAAGCAGTGCTTGCGATCATGCGACTTCTCCGGCAAGACCGGGAAAGACGCGAAATGCCACGACATATTCCATCGCGAAGATGGGCCTTGAGGGGCAAAGTTAAGGCTGCTCTACAGTAGCCCGCGAACGGGAACGACAACGCGAACGGGAACGTACAGAAAGTTGAAAAGCGTTCATCTCAGGCAGGCGTTCACAACATGACGGGAACGCGAAGCTTGACGGGAACGGGAACGCGAAAGATGGTCAACATTTATCTCGGCCCGGGAACGGGAAGCCTCTCGACCAATGAGAGTACAGCAAATGGAGGCAAAGCTTTCCAGCTGATCGAGCGCGCGGCCTGCGCGCGAAACTGGTCTGGAGCGGTGTTGAGGTTACAGCGTGGATTTGTAATCTTAGGTTTGAGGCGGATTTAGTTAGTCGTTGTTGAATTGTTTTAGTTCTTATTAGTGATTTCAGTATTTTTCGTTTTCTATTCATATTAATACAGAGAATTAAAATTTCCCACAAAATAATTTTTTTATGCTTCGTTTAAGTACATTGAAGTTTTTTGTTTATTGATTAAATTTTCGTTGGTTGTATCTTCCATAAGTTCTTAGTAGTTATTGCATTTTTTTATTCTGATGAATTATTTTTTTAAAATTTAATATTCTTTCGTTGAAGTATTCATTATTCATACTAGCACACACAAACAAAACTGACAGATGGCAAAGCAAAGAGTGAGAAGGGTAGCGCACCTAGAAGTGCTTTCGTTTCGGCAACTGTTTCCTGAAGTTCTCTCTTTTGCCGCTACAGGTTCACAGCGCTATTCCTCTTCCCGTTGGCGTTTCTTGTGAAGCGCACGTCCCTCGCGTTCCTGTTCCCGTCCTCGCCTTCGCGTTGCCGTTCCCGTTCGCGGGCTATTGTAGAGCGGCCTTTATGCCTCATTCACAATGCAAACTTAAACGTAACGTAATGCTGTAAACTTAGCCGCAAAATTTACACGTAAAAACAAGCGTTCACAGTGACGAACGTAAGTTTCGCCTGAACCAATCAGAATTCAATGTACTGAAACTTGATCGATTCGTCTCTTACATGGTGAAAAAATCTTTCCACCATGGTTTCTAGCTTTTTCTTCAAGATTCCTATCGATTTGCCTTGATATACATGCGAGTAGATGTTGTAGTAGTGCTCACATTTCCTTCATCTTATAAACAAGGATTCTCATGAACCAAATTCACGAGTAATTCGTCGGACATAATTCGTTTATTGTCCAAATTCTTACATTGAATTCACTACACGCATCAAAAGCGTTCGTAAACTACTTCTCTACATTACAAAAACAATGACATAACCACAAACTACCTGAACACAATCTGAAATCGAACTTCCATACTGCTCTCTGATTGGTCTTCGGTAGAATTCCGACGTAAACTTAACGCAAAAGCTTGGAGCTTGCGAACTCTGTAAGTTTACGGACTTACGTCAACGGTTACGTCAAGGCATTGTGAATGGTCTCGCTTAATAACACATTTCTAGGTTTTGCGGCTACGTTACGTTTACGTTTAAGTTTGCATTGTGAGTGAAGCCTTAGAGAAACCGCAGTGTATACTGCGATTTTTCTAAGAGCGACCCTCAAGGCCACTCAAATCCCATCTTCGCGATGGAATATGTCACGGCATTTGGCGTCTTTTCTCGGTCTTGCCGGTAGAAGTCGCATGATCGCAAGCACTGCTTCATACGGTCGCGATCGTGCGAAATCCAGCGGAACGACTGAGAAAGACGCGAAATGCCGTGACACATTCCATCGCGAAGATGGGACTTGAGTGGCCTTGAGGGTCGCTCTTAGAAAAATCGCAGTATAGAATATAGAGTGGCGTTGCGCGAGCGCGCTCACCTAGTGGGCCGTTGGGGCTGGTGGGGCTGGTGGGGCCGGGGGGGCCGGGGGGCCCGGGGGGGCCGGCGCGGGCGGTGCGAGCACGTCCAGGCGCTGCAGGACGCGCTCCGCCTCCCGCAGCAGGGCGCCCGCCTTCCGCGCCGCCGCCAGCAGAAGCCGCTTGTGGTGCGCCTGCTTGCGACGCACCTGCGCACCACGACCCGATTAGCCCCTCACTTCTTCGTTTGGGCGCTTACTCACTTATTCGCGTAGTATGCATTCAACCATGTATTTAGGTAATTCACGTATTCTTTTATTCCTATATTCATTTATTCACTTATTCATTTATTCACTTATTCATTTATTCACTTATTCATTTATTCACTTATTCATTTATTCACTTATTCATTTATTCACTTATTCATTTATTCGTGTATTCATTTAACCATGTATTTATTTATTCACTTATTCATTTATTCGTGTATTCATTTAACCGTGTATTTATTTATTCACTTAGTCATTTATTCGTTTATTCATTTAACCATGTATTACTTATTTATTCACTTGTTCGTTTAGTCTTTTATTTTTTTCTACTCTTATTCAACTTATTCGTTTATTCATTTACCTATTTAGTTATTTATTCACTTATTCATTTAACCGTTTATTTAGTTATTTATTCACTTGTTCGTCTATTCGGTTATTCTTTTATATGCTTATTTAAGATATTCGTTTATTCATTTAACAATTTACTTATTTATTCTTTTATTTGTTTATTTATTTATTCCCTTATTCAGGTATTTATATATTCATTTCTTCGTTTATTGATTTATATATTTACACTTTTATTCACTTTTTCATTAAAAATGCACGGCTTCGATCGGGTTTGAACCCGCTCGAATTTGCGTACAACAGTCCGATACGCTAACCGGCACCTCACCGAAGCCACAAAAGCGGTCCCTTTGTTCGCGTGGTCTCTGCTAGGATTTAAAATAAATATTATTATAATGCAGTGTAATCTAAATAAGTACTCATATTAAAGAATGAAACAGAACGGAACTGATTCAATTGAATACCTGATTTTTCACAATCCAAATACAAACTTTAAAATCTGTTTCACTGAGACTCGTGACATTAGTATTAATACATTTACCTTGTGATCCCGCGATAAGTTGCAAGGCCTGACTGCTTTACAGGTCATTTATTCATAATGTTTCGTCGGTACATGGATGAGACTGGAAGTTGTCTCAACAGTAAAATGAAAAATGCGCCATTTTCCTGTACAGACAACGTTTAGTTTGACCACCACAATTCAGGCGACACCTTCCGAAACTTTCTCTCGGGTGCTACACATGTGCTGCGAGTTGATTCGTTTGTTCAGAGTTGATATAGCTAAAGAACGTTCGTGTGTGTGGAATTGTGCAGTGAGAAGCTCAACATCTGTCACATGAACTGTGTTTTAATTGTATCTCGTTCTCAGCTCCATCATAATTTTGTTTTTAGGCAGCCGCTTGCCAAATTGCTTACTTTTACGGCATATACTGCGTGCTGGAAGTGAGGCGATGCTCAAATGTTTAGATAAGACTGTGAATGCAACACAGGAAACAAACTACAGTAATCCCTCAACATTCGCGAGAGTTAGGTTCCCAGAAAACCTCGCGAATGTCAAATTCCCGAATGTTGAGTCTATATTCTAATGAAGAAAGGTGGGTTAGGTTCCTGGATATCGAAACGCTGTTTAAAAAAAAAAGAAAAAAATCTAATAAACAATTGCAGAAGAACTGAGTAAGTGCTACTAAAACAATTCACAATTAACATCCCAAAGAGAAGAAATAAAACAATATTTGAAACTAATTTCAAAGTTGAAAGTGATTGAATATAGAATTTGTTTATTTTTGGTTCATCACCCTCCGCATTGTTCTAATATCCAAACATGGAAAAGTCGCTGCTTCTATTTCTCTCTTAAATTTCGAAGTTATTTCCAAGTTCGGATTACATACGAATGCCCTTTCCACCACAGCTTGTTGAAGTATTAGAACGCCAATAACAGCTTTAAAATGGAATTTATTCCGGGACGCAGTTCGCTTCTGTTACTTCATTACGTTCGAGGTTTTCTTTGCTGATGATTTCCCGAAGCTGCTCTTCAGTGGGGTCATTATAATGAGAGTTGGAGAGATCCTGAATGGCTTTTCTGTTCATGTGGCCAAAACCCTTACCTCCAATTTCTCGCAACTACGTAAATTGAATTATTTTACAATTGTATTACTGAACATTATACTTTGAGCTCCGGTGTCTGCAGAGTTCATTTCCCAGAAACGCTGATAAAGGAAATAAAATGTGCTAGCTTTCAAAGAAGTGCGAGCAAAGACGCGCTCGCGAATGTTGAAACCGGTAGCATTTCTCTAACCGCGAATGTTCGATACTCGCGAATAGCGAATTCGCGGATGTCGAGGGAAAACTGTACTTTCGTTTCATCATGCACAGCTCATCTTAATGTAACATGGAACCCAATTATTTGATTTGTATATTGAAGTACAAAATAAAAAGGAAAGTCTGTAAGGCAGCCTAAAAAAAGTGTATGAAACACGGGATAAAACTGATTTTATTTTGTTTGTATGATTGCTCCGCTCGACATGTCGGCCTCGTTTGTCAACATTTCGTACTCGCAAAACTAAAATGCCGCCTTTACCGCTCTGCTCGTAAATAACTACTGTTCATTAGATGCGACGTCAATACGTGCGATGTTTATTTTTTTTGAGTTTCAGCGCTTATTGTGGCGGCCGGTGGAAATATTTTCACCACGATTACGTGCAGAAAACGTAATGTCCATGCACAAGCATAGTTCTTTTGTTTTCGATCCCGAAACCGTACCGCGTAGAAACAAACGTCAGTTCCTGAATAAGAAAATGGCGAAAAATAATGAACATGTAAGTCTGGTTTTACCAAAGAATAAACATAAAGAAAAGAGGAACTTACGAGACTAGCAAGTTGATCGAATCCTTTTTACACGGACAATAGCAGTTGCAAACTGTCGCACACTGTCGCACACAAACTGTCGAGAATATTACATATAATGGTTTTCCAAAGAATAAAGACAAGAGGAACTTACGAGATGAGGAAGGTCATCGAATCCTTCTTCCATGGGCAATAGCATGTGCAAGCTGTCGCATACCTCGAGTCTTAAGGCTGATTTACACGTTACCAATAAATGCGCCAGTTGAGGTTGCCAGCAACTGGCAAGTGGAGACTGGCAACTTGTAAACGCCTAGTTGCCAGTGGCTGGCAAGACCTTCGCGCCAGTCACTGGCGATGCCAGCTGAACAAGAAAGTTTGGTTTACTGGCATGCTCACACTCTTCCCCACCACCACGATGTCCGCCACGGCGATCCCCCGGGTCCCAACACGTGTTTACACTGCTTTATACTTGCACGGTTATCAACGTAATCATATTATTATTATTATTATTATTATTATTTATAAAAGTGATTGGGAAGCAGAAGTCCTCTAAATAACGGAAGAACAAACTGACAAGTTTGACTGGTTATATACAGTATCGGAACATTTGTGGGATATTTTTTACCAGAAATTTTTTTTGCCAGAAATGCCGCATTTCTGCAGTTGCAAATAAAATGGGGATAGACATCTTCTCCAAGTCAGATTACGTGAATAGGATAAAATGTTCACGGAACATTTGCTTTGCACACTGTTGTTTGATCGCCGAATACTATCAGCAGCGAGTCGCAAAGAGTATACATAAGCTAACAGCTGCGAGAAAAATATCTCAACTTGCATGCCATTACTAGCACCGTGTAAACAACTATTGCCAGTCGCACAGAGCGCTAGCGCCGTCCAGGTGCTGGCAAACCCGTAGCTGGCACACCGGTACTGGTAGCGTGTAAATCAGCCTTTAGAAATAAGGATTTACCAACGAATAAATGTAAAGAAAAGAGAAACTTACGTCACGAGCTAGCTCATCGAATGCCTCTTCCATGGGCAATAGCTCTTTCAAATTGTAGCTCGTCTCGAGAGTCCTGCAGTAACCCACCAACCACATGGAGTTCCAAGTGATTTCCTCGAAAGCCGCCTGTAGGGATCGTAAGGTCGCGTAGAGTTGACGCATTTCTTCGTCTGCGTTTTCTTGCCTAGAAAACGAATCATTTTATCATTAACTAAGAAAACCCGGCAGACATTGTTCTGCCCTTCATCTCCCTCTTTCCCCTCCCATCTCCGTTTCTCACTATCTCTCCCTCCCTCCCTCACCCTGTCCCTGTCTGTCTCTGTCTCTGCCACTCTCTGTCTCATCTCATTCACATTTACTTGCAGATTCTGCACGTCTCTGAGCAGGTGAGGTAATATCGGAAAGCGCCGGACCGAGCGAAATAGTAATAGAGTGTTCAGGAAGAGTTCATTCTGTGAGAAACGTTTCTTTGTCTTTGGCCTCAAAATTTTAGTTTTTAAGGCCATAGAACGCTTCGTTTAGGAGTTATTTAACGATATAGATTCAAAATGCTGCTGAATGTGTTGCAGGTTGCATTTTACGTAAATATGTAGTGGATATGTAGCGCCATGTAGTGGAGTTATAACAGAATTAACAACACATAAACCTTCTCGATGAAAAAACACGTAGAAGTGCCAACTTTCATGGAGATCGGTCCAACGGTGTTGGAGTTTTGCTCTTATATACATACCAACATCCTGTTTTATATATATATAAATAGGGGGAGGATTTTGATCAAATGTGTTTGTTTCTCTTCACTTTAGAACAATATGTTTTAGTATAGAAATTAATTTTATGTTCTGACAAAAGGAAATGGCCCATTTTTATGTCTTTTGTTTTTGCATTTTTCGTCGATATCGACTAATAAGTCAATTTTTATTTTCCCAAAAATTTTTAATGTATTTTCACTGATTTCATCGATTTTAATATCATTTGAATGGCACTTGCTACAAACAATATTTACGAGGTGCAACACTTGTTCACCACCGAATTCTTGAGTAGCCTATTCGATTTCTTCGCTCGTATATTGTAATGTCAGCCGTTCTGAGTACTACGTAATTTAAGGTTCCTGTGACGCATATCGACGCCAATGTGAGTTCGGCCGATTTCGCGATAAATAAAGGCAGAGATTGTCTTGTAAAGAACAGTCCAATCCCAGCAGTTTGCAAGCTGAGTTCATTTGAAGAAAAGGAAGAAGTCTCGATTACATCAGTAGCATATCCACCAGCTTGAGTTATTCATCCGAATTTGTTTTGATCAAATTTTTTACGTAATTTTTGTTCGCTTTTTGGGATTTTTACACTTTAAGAGCCTTTTATTGACCATTTTTAGGTCATCAAAATCCTTCCCCTATTTGTGACTAATTACTATTATATTAGGAGGCAGAATGGAAAGTAATACACAATAATTTGTTCGCTCAAAATACAAAAAAAAATCAGAAAAGACCTTACATCTTTGACCTACTTTTCTACGTAGTCGCCATGTTTTTTAGCACATTTCTGCCAGCGTGCTACCAGTTATGCCCTGTTCTGCCATTGAATTCAGTGTTTCCACTTTCTACATAAAATGCCAGGAATGAAGGTATCTTGTTGATAATTTATTGATGTATCTCAACGTTTCGTGCCTCATATATGCACCTTTTCAAGAGAAACTACAGATATACAGAGTTAAAATGGTTAAAATATCTGTAGTTTCTCTCGAAAAGGTGCATATATGAGGCACGAAACGTCGAGACACAACAATAAATGATCAACAAGGTACATTAATTCCTGGCGTCTATAAAATATTGGTCCTATATGGTCACGACCTATTTCCAGCGTTCCACCTATATCAACATCATTAATCAAGGATCAACTGTAAAAACCAATACCAATCTACAAATAATATAAATAATAAATACGCTTTCTGAAATTACGTAAATAACTATATAAGCGAAGCGCGAGAGACAAATGACT
Organism: Acheta domesticus; assembly: GCA_031308135.1. Lineage (NCBI taxonomy): Eukaryota > Metazoa > Arthropoda > Insecta > Orthoptera > Gryllidae > Acheta > Acheta domesticus. Next base: position 92,904,873 of record JAHLJT010005437.1, on the reverse strand, counting down.
TACATTTTAGATGGCGTTTCAGCTGCCCGGGGAACAAACAGAAAACGATCAAGCTGCTAGGAGTGGACTTGTCGACTGACGTCAAGTCTCCAGCCCAGGAACCCGGCGAGCATTGCACCTGCTTTCGTATTGGTCCTTATGTTCGTCCTGCAACTCTCTCATTGGCTCTATAAAGGCACCTGCTCATTGGTGCTCCAGAACGAGAAAATTAATTCGTCATTAATCTTCCTTGAAATGAAGGACAATTAAAAAATTCGTATGTTAATGCTGTTCATTCCTTTCATTCTATTCATTTATTGATTCTTCTAGAATCAATAATTGAAGTCTTCAGGGTAATAACATGCTATACCACTATACGTATGTTTTGAGAAAAAGGAAAGTAAAGGTTTAGACATTCCATTCTGCACATTGGGATAAATGACATTAATTTGTGAATTACACTGCCATCTTGTGACGAATCTTTAAAATAAAAACCCAACATCTAGATACATCTAGGAGCGTCAAAATGCACTAATACCTCAATTTCATCAGAAATGTAGCATAGCTTGTTATCGCCTCAGTGTCTTCAATTAATAAACACATTTAAGGGTATGTTTTCCTTTCTTCATGAGTCGATCTCCAAGTATCATTTTTTTAAAATTATGAATATTAGATATGACGTTAATTTATATTCGACGAACACAACACACAAGTTTACAGGAAATTCACCTTGTGGGTCCTCTCGTGTAGCACGGCTGGCCAAAAAACGAGAGGCACGTCTAAAAATTTGTAACAAAAGTACGGGAATGGAGGTGGTACAGTATGGGAGTAAGAGGGAAGTGAAGAAGAGAATGATGGTATTGTTGTCTTTCGCAAATAATGATTGTTATTTCAATTTGGAAATTATATTGTCCTACTCATTTGTGAATATCTTGATTTATTGAATTTTGTGAGTCAATTTTGATTGACCTTAATTCCAAGAATATTTATTTATTTATCATATAACTTAATGGGGATAATTATTTAAATTAGTTGTTATAAAAATTAAGCATTAATTGAACTCAAAATAAGAAATAGTATTATTTTAAAAATATAACTTTTGCACGTCGTAGTTAAATGTAATAACGGATCTTGAGGGTTATTTCAATTCTTTTATGCTTCACAAGACTTTAACTCTGAATGTTAAAATCATTTCGTTCTCAGTGGCATTTCATTTCCGCAATGTCGATTCCAGAACGCGTGCGGCATCTAAGAACCAAACGACGAATTAAAATCTCAAAGAGGTGCGAGTAGGCTTGAGCCTCGTAATTCACTCACTGGGCAGCGCTTTCATGAACACGGATCACTTATTTGGTTGCAGAGAATTAAGAATGTGGTCAAAATGGGCGCTCGGCTAGACATTCGCAAGGTGAAGCTTCAACATTTTCACAATTTCTCAAAAAGGCTCTACATTTTTTGATTAAACATTGCCCTCCGATAGCATAAAAGACTATTACGAGAGTGGTGCACGTCTCATGTTCGTTGAAATCCCGGATTTTTCAAAAATTGCAAATGTGCTATGTTTTTTGGGTCTTTCTACAACTATAATATTGAAGATAGATTTTTACAAAACTTAATCTGTTTTTTAAAGACATTAAAATAAGTTCATATCCAGTTTTTCGAAAATATGAGTAGTTTTAGTGTACTTTTGCGCGAAAACTAGGAAATTTTTAATTTTTTAACAATTTTTTTCTCAAGAACCGCTCCAAATTTTTTCTTTAAATTTTCTCTTCATATGTATCAAGGGATGTTTAAAAATGGTGATCTTATTTTATGCGGGACTAGCGACTTATTTTGATTAAATTATATATGATTTTAATTGTTATTTTTATAAACATTCACTACAACCCTGCAGAAGAAATCAACGGAAAGGATCTATGTTTATTTACCAAAATGAAAGAAAAGAATATTTTTCGTCATTGGTTTTTTTGATAACTGCTTTATTGTCAAACATAATAACCCCTTATTTTTGTATCGCCTGCAACATTTTTTCCTAAAGTCTAAATTATCGTATAATTTTAGGAAAGATTTCATTTTTTGTTGAGGATTTTTTATTTTCGTGTATATTAACCCATAAGAAAGTATTTTACTTGATTCGCATTTTACAGACGTGATTTTTGGACAATATTGACTAGTACAATTTTTTTCACAGAGCCTAAAATTAGCCTTTAATTTCTAGTCGGGTTTCATATTTTTTTTGAAGTTTTTGAGTTTTTGTTAATACAAATCCATAAAAACCTATTTTAACTATTACTCTTTGTACAGCCCTAATTTGTGGAAAATATAGACTAGAACATTTTTTCCTAGAACATAAAATTATCCTTTAAATCTGGTGTCGTTTTTTTAGTTTTAGATGTGGATTTGGAGTTTTCGTGTGTATTAGCCCATAAGAACGTATTTTACTAGATTATCTTCGTACAGACCTGATTTTTCGAAAATATTGACTGGAACAATGTTTTCACGCAGCCTAAAATTAGTATTTAATTTTGGCTGCATTTTCGGTGTTTTGCAATAAGGAGACTTGCATTTTCAGTGTGAGAGCTGCTAGATTTAGGCTAAATTAGACTTAATTAGACTAAATTATACTTAAGGCTTAATTATCCCACGATTTTGGAAAATCCAAAAGATCCTGAAATTTTAAAATAGAGCACTTACAGGCTTAAATTAGCATTTAATTTTGGATATCGTTTGGTTTGTTTGGTTTTGGGCACTGCTAACTTTAGATGGCTAAGATCTCTACATGAAACACTCACTGCACTAACAATCACAGGACTAGAATGAAGGTGGGGCACATTAGCTGTCAAATGTTTGTGTAAAAAAAACAAAAAAAACTGCTACAGCAAATAACGTCAATTGTCTTCTATTCACGAAGAAAATAAAACTCAATTTGCTAACTGACGTCACAGTAAAACCAGTATGTTCACTTGCTCCAAAATCTAGTTTTGCGCTGGGTAGACCCTCGGCCATGTTCTTGGTTGTCAGTCAACAGAATTTCAGCAGATACATTCGGATACCGTACACCGTGTGATATGAGAACTGAGTGTATGTGTTTAATTTGTTTCAGAGGACGTGGAATTCGAATAAAATGGATAGAATAATAAAATGAATTGAACTAGTGAATAAAATAAATGTAAGAAAATCATTTTAAATGTAGTAATTATGTATTTCGCGCGCTGGGTGTTATACCAAGAACATGGCGGACGTCACGTGATCGAAAAAACATTTTCAAAAACTTTTCTTTTTCAACTTTTTCAAAACTGTTTCAAAACGCGAGTGAACATACTGGTTATACTGTGTTCACGTACTATCTCGCGCTTGCACGAGATCAGATTAGTGTGACGGTCGTCTGAGAGAGGTCGGGCGTGTCGAAGCCTTCGTAGTTCCACATGCGGCTACAGATAGCGCCAGTGAATAGCGTAACTCTACAAGTCCGTTTCTTTCTGCTTGACCAGGACCTATAGTGCCATTTATTCAACTCTGCCCCTGGCAGGTATCTGCTGTTGACGGTTTCATCCAATCGAGAGATATTTATTTGACCAAAGAAACAGTAAAAACTGTATATGACATATAGGGGAGGAGATAATCTGCGCACATTTTCTTGAGATCCGGAATATAAAAAAAACGAATAAAAGCGCGAGATTAGCAACATTATTTGAAAAACTACACATTTTTGTTTCCGAATTATAGAAAATATAATAGCAATGGTAATCGAACTGCACCTGTGATTTTTCTGTATTGCTAATAAAATAGTAACTCACCCTCAGCTCTACTCCAACCACTACAAGCAAAAGGAGTGCTCAACAAAACGTGCGCATAGTGAAGCTACATTTACGTCCAGAAACAAAACAAGGGGCCATCTCAGCATTTGCTCAATGGATCAGGGAAACTGGACAAAAACCTGATCGAGACGGGGAGCTTATTCACTAAGTGATCAAAAGTATCCATCACGTGGCTGAAAATGACTTACCAGTTCGTGGCGCCCTCCATCGGTCATGGTGGAATCCAACAGGGTGTTGGCCCACCCTCAACCTTGATGACAGCTTCCACTCTCGCAGGCATACTTTGAACCAGGTGCTGGAAGGTTTCTTGGGATATAGCAGCCCATTCTTCATGGAGTGCTGCACTGAGAAGAGGTATCGATGTAGGTCAGTAAGGCCTGGCACGAAGTCGGCGTTCCAAAACATCCCAAAGGCGTTCGATAGGATTCAAGTCAGGACTCTGTGCAGGCCAGTCTATTACACGGCGTTATTGTCGTGTCACCACCACTCCTCCACTGGCCGTGCAGTATGAACAGGTGCTCGATCGTGTTGAAAGATGCAATCGCCATCCCTGAATTGCTCTTCAACAGTGGGAAGCATAAAGGTGTTTGAAACATCAACGTAGGCCTGTGCCGTGATAGTGCCACGCAAAACAACAGGGCGTGTAAGCCCCCTTCATGAAAAACACGACCACACCATAACACCACCGCCTCCGTGTCCGGATACTTCTGATCACAGTTTGTCTGTGGCTACAGTGACGTCACTGTAGTGCCGTTTGAGCTCCCGATTGGATGAAACCGTCAACTGCTGATACCTGCCAGGGGCGGTGTTAAATATAGTCATGTTAAGTATAGTCAAGCAGGTCCAGGTTCAACCAAATGTTCCAGGAATAGAACATCGCAAAATGGAATTAATCTACGTCAGCACGCTCTTCTCACACCCTAACCGCATTATCAAACTTTAATGTACTTTTACTGCTCAAATTGTCTGAATATATTTCTGAGAAATACATTGAAGTATAGAAGTATGCAGGAGTGAAATGTAACTTCATTAAGAGTACGTTTTGTTTTTGGTAGTTGTAGTAGAAGTGGAACAGGTGGTGGGCTGCAGGGTTGCCAGATGTTCACTATTTCAGTGAACTGTTCATTTTGCTTTCCCGTATACGTACGTATACACAGAGTGATATACGTAGTATAGGGAAAGTTATGTAATGCTGCGCGAAAAAATGGCCAATTTTCGGCGGAAAAAAATTGATTGCCGGGCCGTGAAAACGAATAAGTGGATAAAACCAGTTGCTAAATTAAGAAAAAAATCCCCTAATACGTCGTGTAGCCAGAAACCCTGTTTTCTAGGTCCTTGATACCGAAAACCCAATTGAAAGGAAAACCTCCGTCTGTCCATCTGTCCGTCTGTTCGTCTGTTCGTCTGTTCGTCTGTTTGTCCGTCTGCCCGTCTGTGAACACTGCTAGCGCCTAAACCATACCTACGATTTCATCCAAAATGGATATTCTCCGATCGATCTGATTCTAGTCGAAACTTTGAGATTTTGAAAAAGATTCTTCAAAATTTGGGGGTACTTTATATGAAGACCCCCGGGGATTTTCAAAATTTTCTCAAAAACGGCTCCAAATTTTTTCTGTAAATTTCTTGTATGAATAGAGTAAAATACACGTATTAACATGGCATAGTTCCGATTTTCACGGATAACTCTGTATTTTCGAAAATTTTGAAAGTTTGAATTTTTTTCGGCGTCTTTCTCCAGCTACAAAATTGAAGATAGAGATTTTTTCTTCAAATAAAATTTGTTCTGCATATTGAGTTCTTTCATAAAGGTCATGTAAATGTTTCTCAAAATTTTAGTAGTTTTCGTGCAATATTGCGTGCAATATGTGCAACATTAAAAAATTACAAAAACAAGATTTTCTCAAAAATGGCTCCAAATTTTTTCTTTAAACGTTTGGTAGGGATAGTGGTAAATTTACTCTATCAGATGACATAAAAGCCATATTGGTCTATCGGTTGTTTTTTTCAGAAATTACAAAAATGTAAATTTTTTACTTGTCTCTCACGTCGTTAATATTTACACTATCGGCGATTTTTTCACATTATTATATTTACGAGTATATATGCTTTAAATAATGTCAAGTAAAGTTTCTGGAAACCACTACCGTTTTTGTGAAAAGTAGCTCAAATTTCGGCATTTTCAGAAATGCTCAAACGCCAATTTCTCATATATAGCTGCAATTTTTTTCTTCAAACTTTTGTAACGGATAGTGCTAATTACACTCTTTAGTATAGCGTCAAGTTTATTTTGAGTTATTTTTTTATTTTTTCAAAAATTACATAATTGTAATTTTTTTGAAAGATCTCTCACATCTTTAATATGCACATTATCGGCAATTCGTAAAGATTATTATATTTGTGAGTGTAAGTGCTTCAAATAACTTCAAATAAAGTATTTTGAAAACTCAAAAATTTTCTGTGAAAATGAGCTTCAAATTTTGCATTTTTAGTAGTGCTAAAACGCGATTTTTTCTTAAACGGCACATAATTTTTAAAAGAAAATTGCCATTGATGGCTAGGTTTTTGTGTTCTCTAATATTCTAAAATTAATATTTTCGTTCTTCCAATAAAAAACCGAAAAAATTAAGAAAATGACAAAAAAAGCGTACTTTTGGCGGTGATAGATGGTAGCTGGCAAGAAAGAGTTTGTGGCAATTCCGAATAGCCAAGGAAATAGAAAACTAATACGAGAAAGTCTGTGCCATTCTGTAGCACCACTAGTTTTATTTATGATTCACTAATTAAAAAATAAAAATAGTGAACATGTCAAAAGATATTATAGAATGACGAAAGAAGACAACTTATTGTACGAGTAAACAAGTGTTAATAGAGCTTTTAGGGTTTATTACAGCAAGCCTTTTAATCAGAATTAGAGCTGACTTTAGTCTGATGCCCATCCTGACTATTGCGTAGGTTCATGCAGTTGTCATCTTAATTTGGTAAGTACGTATGTCTCTCGTATTTGGTAACTATTTATGTCTCTCGTATTTAGTAACTACGTATGTCTCTCGTATTTGGTAACTACGCATGTCTTCGTTCAAGTGCACAGCACTGCAAACGTAAGCTAAAAGTGTGTTTCATAAATGCCTTTCGTGCATATTCTACTTTAACGAACTCCTGATTAGTGCTGGCCCTAATGCACACAGAACATTTTATTTGAAGATTTGAACTAATGTATAAAAGATTTGTTCCATTTTATGCAAAAACAAAGCCCAACTTCACACTTGGCTGTATTTTAGTGCCTCTGACCGGCAGGTCCTAGGTTCGAGTCCCGGCGGCAGGATTTTCGACACTAGCTTGTCAGCCTGATTGAGATGTGGTTATTGACTCAGACGCCGACGTACATTGTTACAATCATGTATAGTCTATTTAAAATTATACACTATCAACGTTAACAAATTCCCTATCTGTTATTGTTAAAATAAAAGTATTATTCTTTTTCATGGTGCTCTCTCAGTCTGAGTCAGTGAAAAACTACTGATTGGCAGTGACTATTCACTGATGGTGTCAGTTATAACCCTGCCACTGACAATCAGTGAATTGAACTGAACAAATCAGTGAAAATCAGTGAAACAAATCAGTTTTTTTTCTTTTTAAATAAAATTCTGGCCCTCAAGAAAATAAATAAATAAATTAATAAATAAATCGGGTCCACTTTTTGAATAAGTGAAACTTCACTGTTTGAATCACAACAGCAGCACGTGAACGACTGAACGATCAGTGAGCGATGGTGGCGCGGCACTTTAACCACTGACGACCAATGAAATGAAATGGCGGTCATTATGAAAAGGTTTGCTTATTCGCTGATTGTCAGAGAAACTACACATTTCGACTGAAGATATCAGTGACTTCGGCTCTCACTGATTGAATCAGCCACAATTTCACTGATTCAGATTCAGAGAGTGAGAATAATATTTACGCGATCCAACAAATGTTCTCCACATAATTCCTGAGTGGCCTATTCGATTTTTTCGCTGAGAAATCATAATGTTAGCTGTTGTATGTAATCTATGGTTCCCGTGAAGCCTATCAGCGCCCTTGAGAGTTCAACCGATTTTCGGACATATTTTGGAGGACTAAAGACAGAGATTTCCTGGTAAAGAATAGTCCAAATCAAAGGTTTTCAAGCTAATGTAACTGAGGCTTCTTCTTCCTTTCATTCAAATGATTGAACGAAAGGAAGAAGCCTCGATTACATCAGTAATATATTGCAACTGCTCTATTCCCTCCTCTTTTCAATTAATTAATTAACCTAGCCACAGATTGTGAAGCCAATGTAACCGTATATATTACTATACCCCTCCTCTTTTCAATTAATCAATATTATTATATTACGACGTTGCATAAAAATTATTTTTGATCGTAGATCGTGGCTGGCCCCGTACGGGAAATACCTGTAAACAACGTTCCCTATTGCAGCATACACAGGACTTCTAAATACTGAAATAAGAACACCTTTTTTTTATAAAAGAAACCAAGAATTTTAAATCCTGTTCTCTCTCGTTTATTCTCTCATCAATATGTATCACTACGTCCCCTGTTGCCTTCTCTCAACAACAATGTAACAATGTGTAAAGATATAAATGTACTCGTGCTTGGCAAAATGCTATAACTCAAATACCATTACATTAAATGAAATTAATATTAATCAGCTGATTTATAATTATTATGCGTCCAGGAATTCCTTTTACCAAAAACCAATGTCATTAAAAAAAATTTCCCTCGTACGTACGCACTTATGAATTTAACAATGAGAAAACAAGACTAAATTTTGCATTGCTAGTTCGACAACAATTACATGCATTCTTCTTTTAAAATTTAAGATTTCCACCGGTCTTGTCAAAGTTTATTTAGTTTACTTGGGTGTCCCCGAAAACAAATATCTAATTTGATATTTACGCCACGAATGCGACACTTTCCTGTTGTTGAGTTTCGTCGAGACAGCGCCGTTGCCAGCCCGGTCGTCCCGTGCGGGCCCACTTGCACGCGCCGATATACTCGCACGCTCCAATCTTGCGTATGCTGATTTTCTTCATAAGAAATTCCCCGTGAATTCCAAAAATTGCTCGATCACTTCAAAGCACAGAGTCACAATAAAAATAATAAAACAACTTCTTCTCTCTTCCACTTCATTCACTGCATCAATGGCTGTTTGCACTACCCGTCCGCATGTCCATTGCACGGTACCGATTCGTCACCAAAATGTCTAAGTCCAAATTCTTAAAAAATCTCGAATTCGTCCAACATGGATTCGATGTTTCTATCACCCCTGACTCGGAAGAAGTGTTCTTAAAATCAAGTCGATTTAACACGTCACCTCGTAAGATAAAAAATGCCGGCGAATTCCATTCTTGCATTTTCATTGTTGTTTTCCTAATTTCTCTAAAATGTACAATATAAGTTATTTTGACATGACTAGGCGTTTATTCATTAACGTTTTTGCCCAATGTTAAAGTTTTTTTGACCAAACATATATTTTTCATATTTTATACGTCGAAAATGCTAAATTTCTCTGTCGGCAGTATACACCAATTCGTCGCTTGTTTTGATAATATTAATTTGTAATATTTCTTCAATTCAGAAATTCAACGTTCTATAAGTCTTTTGGATCAGCTATAATTTTTATTAAATTTCGACAACGACGATTTACACGCCTCTCGTTGCCTAATTAAAACTTCGTCATAAAATTTTGATATTTAAGTTATTGCATCTGACACGTCACTGGGACTTTTCTCTAATTTTTCATATTCTAATTTTAAATGAACCCGTCGCCCGATCGTGTTCAAATAAAGACCACAATGTTTATTTATTTATTTTCCAACTAACTGTACGGTCAGATTTCATTCCAAAACTACCGAATCCACTGTGTTTTCCAAAATTGTCGAAATATACTTTCCGCGGCGCGCTGTTCTTCTGTCTTGCTACTATCGATTCACGTACACGTTGTTTTATCAATTACAGTTTAATAAATATTTCTCCTTTTTCCACAATTGTTTTTGGGGAATGTGCCAGAAATGAAATCATTACAATATCCAACACTGTAAGGTGTTCATCTGAACTGGTTTTGATTAAATTTTTCACGTCATTTTACTTTGCTTTTAGAACATTTTAAAAACATTTTAAGAACACTTTATTGATCATTTCTGGTGGTGTTTTAGGCCATCAAATTCCCTCCTAGTCATAATTCATCTATTTCGAGAAATATTATTTTAATATTTCCATTTCCCTCATATTTTTCCAAAAAGTACCTGAATATGCAGAAATATTGTGTAACGGAAAATATGAAAAATAAAAACCGTCGTAAATGCTCTAAATGGGCAGATTCGCAAAGATATGGGATAATTTTCCAAGTATGACAAAACAACATGCATTTGCATAGAAATGCCTATTCATGAGAATCTCGAATTCCACGAAAATTTCAATCTTCAGCAGTTTCTTGGAGACGAAACGACGTGCCAGAGAACCAACAAGCTGTCCCATGCTTTCCGAATAGCCGCAGAGGGCATCATTGAGCCAAGAGGTTATCTGCGGAGCTCGATTCGGAAGTAAATGGCGCCCCTTATCAGCCCACGAGCGGCGACCTCGCTCGTTTCAATCTGCGCCGTCAGATGTCACTTGTCAGCATCGGCGTCACTTGTCTCTTCGGCGGACCGGGGCTGCCGTCGCGGTGTCTGTCCCACACGAATTATCGATCATTAGAGACAGGAAAAATATGTAGTATTAAGCGTCAAAATATGTACATAAATATGTAATAAAAGCAGTAAGAATATGTAAGAAATATGTAAAATCCGATGTAATATGTAATATTAAAATTCTCTAATTAAAAACTATTTACAAAGCAAGAAATTACATTTACAAAAACTGCTTACTTTACATCATACAACTTTCTCGCCCGAGTAAAAGCTTCATCTATTGTAATCCATGGCCGTAGTTTAGCAGCCGGACTAATCGCAATAGAAGCCGTCGCACAAACTGGCGAGATATACGACCAGCAAACATACACTGTAGCATCTTCATCAAAGTGTTACATGTTGGCAATCGGAAATGTTTCTCGGAAATTAAGGTTACAGATCACAAAACGCGGTGTCAGTGATATTTTGGACACCTAGATTTCCCCAATTATGTAGGAACAATGCTGATTTTTTTTAAAAAAAACATCTTTTCATAAAAAATATTAAATTAAATTGAAGAAAATTGATAAAATAAGAAAATATATTGTGAAAACAGCAAAATATGTAAAATATGTAATATAGTACTAAATATGTAAAAATATGTAACGAAAAAATTCGATATTTTGTTAGGAGGGCAATGATTCGCCAAGATGCACAATTTTGAGAATGGTAAGTAGAAAGACAAAAAATATGTAATTACATACAAATCCGGTCCCTAGTGATCATTGTTGCTTGTAAACCATTGTTGTAACGTCGTACTGATAAGAGAAGGCCGTTATCACTTCTTCCTTTTTCTTTCGCATTAATATTAACTAGTAGTTTTATTTACGGTCAAAAAAAGCAACGTGCATCATTGGTATTCACGTAATTTTGCATGATTTGTGTAAATTCGCGTAATTTTCGCGCAAAGTACGTGGTATGTGAGCTCCACTAGTTGTGCAATAAATTTGTAATTCGAACGTGTTTAGTTATAATTCTGTCGCCAGTAAACCAAGCAAACGAAATGTCTTCTAGATGCCGCGTGCCTGCTTCAGGGTTAATGACTGCCATCCCTCTAGTCGTTTCATCTTTCAGGGCCACTACAGACACACACGAGCCGCTACTGGAGGGAGCTCTTACGTCGCGTTGCGGCGTAAACGATCTCATTTGACCAATTAACGGCCTTTCTTGTTGCTCGTGTTTGAAGCTGCAATCAACTCCAGGCGGCACGAGGTTCTGCTTAGTAGGTTAGGTTAGCCAGGGTTGCCAGAAATGTTAGGGTTGCCAGAAATGTTAGGGTCGCCAGAAATGTTAGGGTCGCCAGAAATGTTAGGGTTGCTAGAATTGTTAGGGTTGCCAGAAATGTTAGGGTTGCTAGAATTGTTAGGGTTGCCAGAAATGTTAGGGTTGCTAGAATTGTTAGGGTTGCCAGAATTGTTAGGGTTGCCAGAAATGTTAGGGTTGCTAGAATTGTTAAGGTTGCCAGAAATGTTAGGGTTGCCAGAAATGTTAGGGTTGCCAGAAATGTTAGGGTCGCCAGAAATGTTAGGGTCGCCAGAAATGTTAGGGTTGCTAGAATTGTTAGGGTTGCCAGAAATGTTAGGGTCGCCAGAAATGTTAGGGTTGCTAGAATTGTTAGGGTTGCCAGAAATGTTAGGGTTGCTAGAATTGTTAGGGTTGCCAGAAATGTTAGGGTTGCTAGAATTGTTAGGGTTGCCAGAAATGTTAGGGTTGCTAGAATTGTTAGGGTTGCCAGAATTGTTAGGGTTGCCAGAAATGTTAGGGTTGCTAGAATTGTTAGGGTTGCCAGAAATGTTAGGGTTGCCAGAAATGTTAGGGTTGCCAGAAATGTTAGGGTCGCCAGAAATGTTAGGGTCGCCAGAAATGTTAGGGTTGCTAGAATTGTTAGGGTTGCCAGAAATGTTAGGGTCGCCAGAAATGTTAGGGTTGCTAGAATTGTTAGGGTTGCCAGAAATGTTAGGGTTGCTAGAATTGTTAGGGTTGCCAGAAATGTTAGGGTTGCTAGAAATGTTAGGATTGCCAGAAATGTTAGTGTTGCTAGAATTGTTAGGGTCGCCAGAAATGTTAGTGTTGCTAGAAATGTTAGGGTTGCCAGAAATGTTAGGGTTGCCAGAAATGTTAGGGTTGCCAGAAATGTTAGGGTTGCTAGAATTGTTAGGGTCGCCAGAAATGTTAGGGTTGCCAGAAATGTTAGGGTTGCTAGAATTGTTAGGGTCGCCAGAAATGTTAGTGTTGCTAGAAATGTTAGGGTTGCCAGAAATGTTAGGGTTGCCAGAAATGTTAGGGTTGCCAGAAATGTGAGGGTTGGCAGAAATGTTAGGGTTGCCAGAAATGTTAGGGTTGCCAGAAATGTTAGGGTTGCCAGAAACGTTAGGGTTGGCAGAAATGTTAGGGTGGCCAGAAATGTTTTGAGGAAGTAGTGAACTGGGCTGGGGGAGGAGGGTATCTTTGAGTAACAATGATACAATAGCGCACCCGTGCGAGAACTCTCGCATGCTATACCCCACATTCTTCCTTATAATTCCATTTCCATATTAAGACTGTAATAGGTATATATCTTCAAGACCCTCTTATTCTCCCTCACTTGTTCTATTTAATGTCATTTTTTAATGTATAACAATTTACGAGATACACACTTGTCAATACAAACTATTCTTGAAATTCTTTTGCAAAGCTGTCACTTAGATTGATGTAAAAGTTCAAAAAGATCCGAAAAGATTTCGGACAGTCATATTTATATCATTAACAACTTTTATTTATGGCTTATTATTATTTCTAGTGTGAGTATAGTTCTTGTTTTATTTAATATTTTTCAATTATAATTTGTTATTTCTTAAAAAATATGTACAGGTATTTCCTTTTTGTTCTCTAATTTTAGTTATTTGTATATATCTGTATTTGGCCTGAAGATGAATGTGCATCAAACATTCGAAAGCCATAAATAAAAGTTGTTAATGTTATAAATATGACTGTCCGAAAACTCTTTGGATCTTTTTGAACTTTTACAAAATATTCTTATTTAACTTTGTTAAATGTTGCGGCTTAACATTTTGATGGGTTGTAATCTTTTTAATCAGAGCGTTATCCGAAAGTGCCATATCTCATTACCGTATTTTTTCTAGTTTTTCGTATTATTGCTTTTGTATCGTGCTGCCACATATTGCGGTCAGAAATTGTATTTTTTCTGTGTTCAGATATATCCGGAAACCAATCATATGCGATATCGTCATAACTATCAAGCGGAACATTTTCTTCTTTTTTTTTTCTTTTCCTGAAAAATAATCTTTTTTTCCCTTCCTGAAAAATTGCGTTTCGTGGACATCATTCACTTTGGAAATACGCTCTTCAATTGTTTTACTTCCATGCATCAGCTCATTATCGTTTCTCCTCTTCTACAAATCAACATCTTGGTCATTTCATCCTCAGGGAAAAACACATTTCATCATGAGTAGCAATAGTTTTCGTGTAAATCGTCGTACGTATTATTGAAGTCTCTGATAGCTAGAAACCGGATTTTTATGTAATTACATATTTTTTCTTTCTACTTACCGTTCTCAAAAATGTAATCTTGGCGAATCATTCCCCTCGTAACACAACATCCATTTTTTTGTTACATATTTTTACATATTTAGTACTACGAGTATATTACATACTTTACATATTTTACAGTTTTCACTATATATTTTCTTATTCTATCAATTCTTTTTGCTTTTATTACAAATTGTTTAATGGAAACAAATATTTTCAAAAAAATCAGCATATTCTCCACATTATTGGTGAAATCTAGGAGTCAAAAGTATCATTGACACAGCGTTTTATGACCTGTAAGCTTAATTTCCTCGAAAAATCTGCAAAGTCCTGGATTACAATAGATGAAGCTTTTACTACTGACGAGAAATATGTGCAATGCCAAGTGTTCATCGCCTTGTGCTCACCAAAGTGTTTTTAAAACGATTGTATTCATTTTAAAACTTATTTAAGAACTTTTTTCTACATGTAATTTCGTGCTATGTAAATGTTATTTTTAATTAGAAAATTATAATATTACACATTATATCCGATTTCCCTTATTTATTGCATATTCTTTCTGTTTTCATTACATATTTAAGTACATATTTTGACGATGAATACTACATATTTTTCCGGTCTCTAGTGATAACGTCTCTGCGTATCCTTCACTGAGTTTCATTTCTCTGGAACTGTGGCTTTCGCCCGAACTTTCCGGGCTGCGTGGGGAATTCGTTAGTCAGACGGCCTTGACTCATACTTCTCCTGCGACCGGCATTTGTCACCGAGGAATGCGGCGTTTGCGGTCATTGTCTCGTGCTGTAGTCACAAGACTAAGTTATCATCCATTGTTATCTTTTTTCAAAAATGTATTTCCTTCCTCTTCAGCTGATCTTATTCACAGAGTTGAACTGAGAACAGTATTATTGGAGAGATTTAGCACCCTGGAACGTGAAGCATTATCGATCTTCTGCGCATGAGCATCATTCGCTGCACTTCTAAAGTGATGCGAAACTTGCCCTGCGCATGAGCAGAAGATCGATAGTACTTAACGTTCGAGGGTGCGAAAACTCCCAAGTAATGTCTCGATACCGCTACCGCCATAGAGAGAAAGTTATGTAATGCTGCCCGAAAAAACGGCGAATTTTCGGTGGAAAAACTTATTACCGGGCCCTGGAAAAGAAAAAGTGGATAAATCCAGTCGCTACATTTAGAAAAGGAATCTTCTAACGCGTGATGTCGCCAGAAACCATGTTTTGTGGGTCCTTGACACCGAAAAATCGATTGACGGCAAAACGTCCGTCCGTCTGTCTGTGAACAACGCTAGCGGCTAAACTGTTCAGCCGATTTTCTCCAAAAGTGATATTCCCAGAACAATCTGACTAGAGTCGCGGCCCTTCGAACTTGAAATCAATATTTTAAATTTAATAATTTTGGTGGGTACTTTACATGATGCCGCTGGGACATTTTCCCAATTTTTAAAAAAATGGCTCCATCGTTTTTGATTAAATTTTTGTGTTGATAGTGTTAAAGACGTTTTAGAAAGTGGGGCAAGTCTCACGTTCGTTGAATACCCTGAGTTTTCGAAAATTGCGAAAGTTCAAAATTTTTTTGGCGTCTTCCTACAACTAAAATATTAAAGATAGATTTGTTCCCTTAATGAAATCTGTTTCTTAGAGAACGACTTTGAAATAAAGTCAGGTACAATTTTTCGAAAATTTGAGAACTTTTCGCGCAATTTTGCGTAAAAATACGAGCGAGAAAGTATGTGCTGTTTTAGCCCCACTTGTGTAAACTAATTGTGACAGGTATTTAAATTTTGTTACGTATTGTTTTCAATGTATCTTTTCTTCTCTTAACAGGCTCTGAAATGTGTGAAAGATGATGTATGTTCATTTCTATGTATTTGTAAATTTCAAATATCTATGGGGTCCAAATTCATCATTACGGAAGAGCGAAAGATTTCTCATATTTTAATTTGCAGACTTATTAAGGTTTGAAAGCGGTGATGCAAGGTAACACCTGCAGCTTTGAATAAAATAACTTTGATAGCAGTTTGGGGACTGGTCAGGACATCAACTGATGTCCTTACAATGCCTCTGACTGGAGATTCCACGGTTGATGGCAGGATTTTCGACACTGTCCAGACGAATTCAATCGCTGTCTGGAGGAGAATTCTAGCGACCGGTTGCTCTGATCGGTAGTTTTTTGTGGTTTCTCCGATCAACACCAGCGAATGCTGGAGTACTACCCTAACAAACGGGCCACGGACCGCGCGCGATCTTTTCTTCCTCTTCCTTGTCTTATCCTCTCCTCTTACACACACACACTAACATGCACTTCACTACCACACATGCCAGGAGACCGTTCGGGAGCTTGCAGCTTGTCCCGGCTGGGGCGGTGCCCCGCTGGTGGGAGATACCTGGTTGGGGAAAACCCCGCTAGTCGACGGTAGGTCGGCGCCGGATCTTGCCATCCAGCGGGGAAATGATCACCGCCACCTCCCGAGCAAAAGGATGCACTGCGCTCACGGAACAGCTACAGCCACAGCGCCCGGAAGCAAGAAACGATCAAACGACCACGATCCGTATGAATCGGCAGTTTTTGCACCCTCGAACGTTACGTACTATCGATCTTCTGCTCATGCGCAGTGCAAGTTTCGCAACACTTTAGTGCGCGTGCGCAGAAGATCGACAATACATGCCGTTGGAGGTGGCAAAAACTCCCTACTGAGTACGACGGCAAAGGAAACGTCAAGGACCACAATATGCCCAGCAAGTGACGTGAGGATTTTGGTTAGAGTTTTCCTGTGCTCTTGTTAATGTGAATGAAATGCCGCGTGTTATAACGTGTGGCGTGCGTCGCTCTTATTACTGCAATGAACGAATGACGTAATTATAAGAATGAGCTGTGCAATTAAACGGTCAAATAAAGTCTTTAACACGTTCTTGAATTAAAAGTGGAGAGCACCTATAATTGCAGTTTTTCGGGGTTAGACCCTTTCATGGAATGATATAGATTTGTGTGAGAGCTTTCAGTTCGATTTTTACTAGCCAGTCTGGTTGATTAATTGATTAGTGATTCCGGGCGTGTGAACTATGGTCGTTAGTCCCGTAAGTGTAGTGCGTTTTTCCCCCCTCGGGAGGTGGCGATGATCTTTTCCCCGCTTGATGGCGAGATCCAGCGCCGACCTACAGTTGATTAGCGGGGTTATCCCCAACCAGGTATTCCCCTCCAGTCGGTCACCGCCCCAGCTGGGACAAGCTCTAAGCTCCTGAAATCTGCTCCTTAACCTTTCATTGGTATCGCTTTTCAAAACCTTTCATTGGTATCGGCGGTCTGTGATACCGCTCACGCTTAATTCCTATAATTCAACGTATTATTGTACCAAAAACGTGCGTTCATTGCTGGTAGAATTTGAATCATTTTCATATTCATGTTCATTCTCTTGTTCCTGTTTGGTTTCAGAATCATAATCACGATCTCTATAATTACATAGTTGTGGTATCAATAGGCGAAAAAAAAATAATTAACTCAATTGGTATCTCATACTGCACCGCACAAAAATATTACATAACTCTAAAAAGAAACCACGAGTGAAGCTCTATCTTTGTTCAGAGATAGATCTATGCTAAGACGGAAGGTACTGAGGCGCTGGACGTGTAGACACAACAATCAGTGATTGTTGCACAAGTGCCAACTTGCTGGCGTGGAATGTCAGACCGCGATACCAATTAAAGGTTAAAGATAGATTTTGAAATAAATTCATGTACAATTTTTCGAAAATTTCGAGAACTTTTCACGAAATTTTCGGTGAATGTACGGGTGAGAAAATACTGTTCTATAGTGCGATTTTTCTAACTCTGCCCCTCAAGCCCTTATGGCTGCGATGGAATATCACACGGCATTTCGCGTCTTTCTCGCTCGTGTCACTAGACATCGCATGATCGCAAGCACTGCTTGTTACGGTCGCGATCATGCGATATCTGGCGGCACGACTGAGAACGTCGCGAAATACCGAGACATATTCCATCGTGAAGACGGGCTTTGAGGGGCAAAGTTAGAAAAATCGTAGTAGAAAATGCTGTTCTAGCACTACTAGATTCCAGTTTCATATTGGAAAATATTAATTTTCGAGAAAATCGGCTGTTTAGGCGCTAGCGTTGACCACAGACGGACGGGCAGATAGACGTTTTTGCGTCAATCGAGTTTTCGGTATCAAACACCTACAAAATATGGATTCTGGCTACACCACGTGTTAGAGAAAGTAATTTACTATAGAAAGGAACAGGGTTTATGCACTTTTTCGTTACCAGGACCCGAGAATAAGAGTTTTTTCTGCCAAAAATTCGCCTTTTCCGGCGCACGATTACATTACTTTCTCTTCTTACGAAGTAAGTGCGAATATGTAACACAAATAAACTACAGCAAACGTGATTTTAATTGAATCAATTTAATTTGCGATAACTATTCCTTCATTTTGAGAATTTATATTATTTTTCATCCACTTATTTGCCTCCTGCCTAACTGACAAATGTTTTAATGCAGTGAAAAACTGTGAGTTAATATCGAGTTTTGCAGCTTTAGTTCTGAGAAGGAATTCTGCGTGTTGCAGGGATGCTTTGGTGTTGGTATTGTGGCGAGGAGCTCAAAGATTGACTGCCAATCTTTCCATAACATGTCTTTCATTACTATTTCATTATTGCTTAACAAATGCAGATATCAGTTCTCTGGTTCTAGGTCAACACCCCGTCTGGATTACGATGACTTTCATCTATAATGAACTAATCGAAAGTCCAGAAGCCAGAAATGTTTATTAAGCCTTAAATTTTCAAATTCACAACGTAGCGGTTTAATAAACATTTTTGTCTACTATTACGTTTGATAGTTTTAAATACAAATGAAGCATCACAGACCTATCTAAGTCGCAGGAATCATTTGTAACGAGAAAAAAATACTATATAGATCTAAGTGAATACTCCTTACCTTCTTTCAAACAAAATGTTGGGAAGGATGACGAAAAGAAAAATAATTATTATTGCGGCGAACAATGTTCACTTCAGTTTGTTCACAGCTATTTTCTGCGACAGTTATTACATTTCAATCATGCTACAAAAATCAATATTTATTATTGTAACATACACCATGATATCATTTTCACACAAACTACGTAAGTTCTCTTTGCGATAGAGTTAAAATATAAACATAAATATAGTTTATATTAAGTAATTTGTGTATTTTATTTAATATTTTTACAGCAAGTTGGCCTTTTTACTTTCCCATGCACATACGAGGGGCACTAGATAAGTTTTCTACCTAAGTAAGAAATAACTGAGATAGATTGAAAATTTTATTATTTCTTTTCAATATAATCCCCTTCGAGTTCAATACACTTTCTCCACTTTTCAATCAAGGATGATATTCCAGAAAAATAAAAATTATTTTCCTGTCCTTCAAAGTACTCATTTACAGCACTCTTCACATGTTCATTGGACACAAATCGACGACCACGCAAGTTTTTTTTTAGATTTCTGAACAGAAAATAGTCACTGGGGGCTAAATCTGGACTGTAGGGTGGGTGGTTTAATTCTTCAAAGCCACAGTCCCTAATTGCAGCAATTGATTTCCGGGACTTGTGCACGGGCGCGTTGTCGTGAAGAAGGAGCACCCCTTTAGACAGCTTCCCACGACGCTTCTCCTTTATGGCATTCCTCAAATTGAGAAGAGTGTTAGCATAGGACTCACCAGTAATTGTTTTCTTGTTTTCCATGAACTCTATAAGCAAAATGCCCTGTGAATCCCAAAAAACGGTGGCCATGAGTTTGCCTGCAGATGGTTGCGTCCGAAACTTTTTCGGAGTTGGAGAACCCTTATGCTTCCACTGCATTGATTCTTGTTTTGTTTCAGGATCCCAAAAATGTACCCATGTTTCATCTCCCGTGACGATTTGAGCGATATAGTTGTCCGGATCCGACTCAAAAAGTCTCAAATTCTCCTCGCACATTTCCACTCGCCACTGCTTATGGAGAGGAGTGAGCATTCTGGGCACCCATCTTGAACAAACTTTTGACATGCCTAAACGTTCGTGAAGAATGCTCAAAACTGTTGGCTCAGACACTTCGAACTATCTAGCTATTGTTGCCACTTTGACACGTCTATCATGCATTACAAAATCTTCTATTTTCTTACACATTTCCGAAGAAGTCACTTCCACAGGTCTGCCAGAGCGCGGATCGTCTTCGATTGATTTTCTGCCCCATTTAAACTGCTTAGACCAGTACTTCACCTGGAAATAGGAAGGTGCACTATCACCAAACACTGCCAGCATCCGTGAATGGATATCTTTGGGCCCGGTGCCTTCCTTCGTGAGAAATTTGATGACAGCTCGGTGCTCCAACTTCGCCTGATCCATGACTATTTCGCACAGCACTACAATTGGCAACCGATTTCTCTGCGACTTGTGAGCGAAATGGTCTGAAACTTGGAAGAAAGCATGTTCAGACATGTCTGAACTTGTAACGTCATGCGCGCCCCGCTCAAAAGTCGGTAACTTGGTTAGGTAGAAAACTTATCTAGTGCCCTCCGTACGTATAAACGGAGGGAAAGTTATGTAATGATGCACGATAAAACGGCGGATTTTCGGCAGAAAAAAATTCATTGCCGGGCCGTGGTAACGAAAAAGTGGATAAATCCAGTTGCAAAATTAAGAAAAAAATCCTTTAACACGTGGTGTAGCCAGAAACCCTGTTTTGTGGCTTCTTGATACCGAAAACCCAATTGACGGCAAAACGTCAGTCCGTCCGTCCGTCCGTCCGTCCGTCTATCTGTGAACACCACTAACGCCTAAACCACACGTACGATTTTTATTAAATTGAAGAAATCCCTGTCGATCTGGCTCAAGTCGAAGCTTTGAGGTTTTGAAGAAGATTCTATAAAATTTGGGGCTACTTTACATAAAACCCTCCGGACATTTTAGAGATTTTGCTCAAAAACGGCTCCAAATGTTTTCTTTACATTTCTTGTGAGAATAGAGTAAAATGCACTAATAAGGGTGGCATAGTCCGATTTTTGCGGTTAACTCTGAATTTTCGAAAATTACAAAAGTTTGAATTTTTCCGCGTCTTCCTACTAGCCCTACTACAAAATTAAAAATAAAGATTTTTCCTCCAAATAAAATTTGTTCTCCGTAGTGACTTCTTTCATTAAGTTTATGTACTTCTTTTAACATTTTAGTAGTGTTCGGGTAATATTGCGTGTAATATGAGCAATTTTAAAAAATTACAAAAACACGATTTTCTAAAAAGCAGCTCCAAATTTTTTCTTTAAACTTTTCTTAAGAATAGTGCCTAATGTACTCTGTGAGATGACAAACGCCATATTGCTCTATTCGTCTGTTCTTTCAAATATCACAAAAATATAATTTTTTTGACATGTCTCTCACGTTGTTAATATTTACATAAGCGGTGATTTGTTCACATTATTATATTTACGAGTTTATGTGTTTTAAGAATGTCATAAGTTTCTCGAAAACTCAACCGTTTTCTGTGAAAACTAGCATTTTCAAAAAATGTCAGCATTTTCAGAAACGCTCGAACGCCATTTTCTCATAAATGGCTCCAATTTTTTTCTTGAAACTGTTGGAACGGATAATTCTAATTGAACTGTTTAGCATGACGTAAAGTCCATTTTGGGGTATTTTTTGTTTTTTCAAAAATTATACAAATGTCACTTTTTTTAAGATGTCTCACACGGTTATCATGCACATTTCCATAAATTTGTAAGCACTGTTGTATTTGTGAGTCCAAGTGCTTGAAATTACTTTTAACCAAGTTTTTCGAAAACACAAAAGATTCCTGTGAAAAGGAGCTATGAATTTCGCATTTACGGTAGCGTTTAAACGCCATTTTTTTAAAAACGGCTCCAAATTTTTCAAAGAACCTAGCCATTTAGGACGAGGGTTTACTGTTCTTTAATATTCTTATAATAATATTTCCTTTCTACCAATAGGAAACAGAAAAACTAAGAAAATGAAAAAAAAAAATGCACTTTAGGCGGCGATAGATGGCAGCTGGTAAGAGTATGTGGCAAGTCCGAATAGCTAGCCGAGACCAAAAGAAATAGAAAATAACACGTAAAAGTCTGTGCCGTTCTCTAGCACCACTAGTTTTATTACGTAAAGCTGCGGGGCCCCTTTCAAAATGTTAAGGTGGTCACGGTCCCCTGTATGCTGCTGCCTGTGCAGCTGCGTGTAAGACGAGATCCTGTTCCCTGCCGCTTGGAAGTAGGCCAACAGCGCGTGCCTTAAGTGCTCTTGACTGATAAGCCGACTGTTTACGAAAATTTATTGCTGGGAGGGGTGAGACCGTTTCAAGGTTCTTCTGACACAAAATAAGCTGAAGAAGCCATGCAAAACTATCATTTATATACGGTCCTTCATACATCAAAATGCAATGCAAAAATGTTTTTCTTACGTAGGTATAATGAACTATCGTACTATTTTTATAACTTTACCCCTGAAGCCCCTGTGACCACAATGGAATATCATATGGCATTTCACGTCGTTCTTAGTTCTGCCGCTAGATGTCGCATGATCGCAAGCGCTGCTTGATACGGTCGCAATCATGGGATATCTAGAGGCAGGACTGAGAAAGACGCGAAATACCGTGACATATTCCATCGTGAAGACGGGCCTTGAGGGGCAAAGTTAGAAAAATCGCAATGTACCTCCTCGTACATATCAAAACGAACCAGTAAAATGGCTTTCATCCACAGAGCCAGTAAAATATTTAGGACTATTAATGGACAGAAGACTCCATTGGTGAAATAATACCGGCCATAGAATTTCGTTAGCAAGTAAACGATGGCATCAGCTACCTCCTCTGGTTAAATACTCTTCTTCACTAAGTATACTGACTACATTGCACGTTTATCAAACAATGACTCGACCTATAATATCTTATGCGTGTCCAGTTTGGGGATCAGCATCTAAAACGAACATGAATAAAATGCAAATTTTCCAGAATACCTGTCTAAGAACTATTGTTAAAGCCACTTGGTTTATTCCAAACATACATATTCATTATGAGTTATGTATACTTCCAATTAAAAACTTTTTTCTACAAATTTCAGTAAAATTCTTCCGCAAAATAAAAAAAAATCCATCTGCACTACATTTTGAACTTGGTAAACAAAATCCCCATCATAATCGATTAAAACGTAAATTGCCCAAACAATTCTTCGACCCCCCATAACCTCCCCATAATTTTTAACAACAGCTCATCCCCACTAAGCATGACCAAAGTAGGTGGTTCCCAAAATTGACGTTTTGAAAATATTTCATGAAAATTCACATGGAAAATGGTTTTATATATTTTCATTTTAGTGTTACGTCTTATTGATTTAAGTCTTAATGTTTGCATATTTAGAAAATATGTTTTATGCCCTACCTTCACACCTTCTTTGATGCTCTCACTCATATCGTTCTGATTACTGATAAGGGTTCCCAAATACTTGAAGTTGGTAACTCCTTCAAAGGTTTTATTCAATATTTTAATATTTTGGGGGCTCCTTCTTTTGCCTGATGTGGAAAGTACCATATACGTAGGTTATTTTTTAAATACGGTCCGTTTGTGAACGGGAGTGATATTGATCGCCGTAGTGTGCATGAGTTTCTGATTCCAGAATACTTGGCCTTTAAACGCTTTTCCCAGTCGTATGGTATGTCTGTGAGCCGAGCAGTTAAAATGTTTAAGAAAATTGTGGCAAACACGAAGGCTAAACAGGTCTTTGGATGGAAACAACTGGATCATCCACCTTACAGTCCAGACCCTGCACCTACTGACTATCACATGTCTAGATGTTTAAAGGATTTTCTTGGCTGACAACGGTTCAGCGACAACAAAGAAATGAGAACTGCAGTCAGGAATTAGGCTTCTTCAAAGGCAGCAGATTTCATTGAGATCTGAATTCAAAAACTCGTTGCATGGTGTAACAAATTTGTTAACAAAAATGAAAACATGTGGAAATGAGCATGAAAGTATATAGATTATGGAGAAAATATATTTGTATGATATGTTCAATATTTCCCTTCTTATGAACAAACGGATCTTATTTAAAAAATAACCCTCGTATTTGCTATACAGTAATCCCTCAGCATTCGCGAGGGTTAGGTTCCTGAAAAGCATCGCGAATGTCAAATCCGCGAATGTTGAGTCTATATTTTAATGAAAAAAGTTGGGTTAGGTTCATGGATATCGAAAAACTGTAAAAAAGAAAGGATAAATGATAAACAATTGCAGTAGAAGTAGGCACTGGTACAAACAGAATTCACAATTAACATCCCAAAGAGAAGAAATAAAATAATATTTGAAACTTATTTCAAAGTTGAAAGTAATTGGATACAAGATTTGGTTATTTTTTGTTTCATCACCTCCTCATTTTAGTATACAAATGTGGAAGAGTTGCTTCTTCTATTTCTCTCCAGGATGTAGTTTCGTTTCCATTAGTTCATCATTACGTTCGAGGGGGTTTTCTTTGTTAATTCTTTCCCGAAGCTACTCTTCAGTGAAATCATTGCAATGACAGATGCACAGATCTTGAATGACTTTTCTGTTCGTGTGGCCAAAAACCTTACCTCCAACTTGACGCAACTGAATGGCACTATTTTTAAATTTTGTTTTTCTATTAATGTGAATTGACATTCCAAATTTGAGATTTTTGCAGAACGTGATACTTTGAGCTCAGGTGTCTGTGAAGCTTCCGAGTTCGGTTCCCAAATGACGCGGATAAACGAACTGAAAAGTGCTCGCTTAAAAAGAAAATGTACGACTGAAAGACGCGAATGTCGAAGTCGCGAATGTTCAAACCGGAATCATTTCTCTAATCACGAATGTTGGGAACTCGCGAATAGCGAATTGGCTGGCGGATGTCGAGGGATCGCTGTCCTTGTTTGCTCTTCCTCGCGTAACCGGGTTGGCCCTCGCCGCCCGCTGCCCTTTCAACAGGAAGAGGCGCGTTCCGCGAAACACGCAGCAGAAACGAGAATTTAATTCGCGGACGGGAATTCCTGGTGCCGCACTGCCACCAACGGCGGCGCGGTGAACTACAGGCAACGTTTAGGCGGCGGAAAGTCAGCGTTTCGCAGACAATTGAATGCGATTGATTGATAGATTGTTAGTAAATGCGGGCGCGTCAACTACAGAGGTCATTAGTCCGTAAGTGTAGTTAATGTTTTATCGGCGGCTGCGGCGGCGGCGGCGGCGGTAGTGGTGGTGGCGGTGATCTTCCCCCGCTGGATGGCGAGATCCGTCGCCGACCTACCGTCGACTAGTGAGGTTTCCCCAACCAGGTATCTCCCACCAGCGGGGCACCGCCCCAGCCGGGACAAGCTGTAAGCTCCCGACCGGTCTCCCGGCGTGTGTGGTAGTGTAGTGCATATAAGTGTGTAAGTAAGGGGTAAGAATAGGACAAGCAAGAGGCCCGCGCACAATGTTTCCTTCCTCTTCCTTGTCCTATCCTCTCCTCTTACACACACTTACACTAACATGCACCACACTACCATACATGCCAGGAGACCGGTCGGTAGCTTACAGCTTGTCCCGGCTGGGGCGGTGCCCCGCTGGTGGGAGATAGCTGGTTGGGGAAAACCTCGCTAGTCGACGGTAGGTCGGCGACGGATCTCGCCATCCAGCGGGGGAAAATCAGCGCTATCTTCCGAGAAAAACATGCACTACACTTACTACACTTAATGACCTCAGTAGTTGATGCGCCCGGAATCACTAACAATCAATCATACAGTATCTGGCATTGGATAGACCAATGAATTGTAGTAGCCCTTCAAAAATCTCCAACATCTAACGGCCTTGTACGTTTCCTCTGTACGGGATATGAACTGGTAACGTTGCAATTTCAAAATTATAATCATCCTAAAAAATACTTGAGAGTATTGATGATGCGAATAGTTAGAGTTTAGTACAGCTACATTTTTTACGATTTTTGCTGCATTTCTTCACAATTATTCACAATGATCATAACTCTCTGGCGGGTGCGTAACGGCACTGAGTGCTGCATTCTTACACTTTTGTTGATTTCGTGTAAGTAATTGGTGTCGCGCTACTTACAAAGCTCTCACTTATTCTTTGTTGATTACATTTTAAACCTGATGACACTGGAATCACGATTTTAGACACTGCCGATCGACCGTCATTCATTAGTAATCCGAACTTTGCAACGGTTGCGGCACTCCGTACCGTACGCGCTTTGTCATGCAAGTATAATATTTGCGTATTTTATCCACTAGAATTCTTACTGCAGTTTTGTTATTGAGCTTCATGACAAAGAATTTGGAGTACTAATTCCAATTTAAACGCGTTGTTTCAGAAGATACGTTAGAAGGCACGTTTGCACCGTATGCATTCCCCGACATGTAACACGTACCAAGACACGGAGGGAGCGAGTGATGGATCAGACTCTTATTAATATTGTTATTTCGTTTGGAATTTAGTTATTTATTATGAAATGAAACGTATAAAAACATAAATAAAGAATATTTTCTTCACATTCCATTACACAAGTAATAACTGTTGAGGCGAAAATCGAAGTTGAAAAATGCGTCTCGGAGTGCCGCACGCGCCTGCTGGCGGGAAATAATGGGACGCGCCCTCCGGAGGTTTAAGCTGTTCTTCTGGGCTATTCTCTATTTCAGAATTTTCGCTGCGAAAGTGTTGGTTGTGGACCACTGTGCGGTCGTTGTACGTCAGCGCGCGGGTCAGCGGCGGCGATAGCCAGAAGCTTCGGCTTGCTTCGTGGAAAGCGGGAGGGACGGGTGTTTTAAAAAATAATCGCGCATTAACTAATCTCGTATCTAATTAGGGCCTTTTTGCATAGCGTAGCGCAATGCAACCTCGAGACCAATAGCGTGTGAAGTCGACCGAGAGGTTTTGCCCAACGTTTTCGTCGAATTGTCACATTTTCCCGTTTCACTTCCATGACAATTAAGCAGAAGAAGATTCGGTTACAGTGAACGTAGGAAATACAACGTAGTAAGTTAGGATCTAGAACTTAATTCCCTCCTGGAAAATAATATATCGCCTTGGTGCCACAAAGTCCAACACCAGGCAGTGTGGAAAACATTTCGTCAGCCAAAGATCATAATCGAAAAAGTGTCCCCTGAGGTGAAGGTAGTGGACCTAGAATGGAGACCTTTCTGATGAGTGGAGCGCGGAAGTTTGGCAAAATGCCTTTTTTGTTATTGTTACTATTTCATGACTAGACATCGGATGTTTAGGGAAATGCCTATTTCTTTCTAGCAAACGTATTTAAAGGCTGATAATATATGTGCACGAATCATGACAAATGATGACATATGACCAAGTTTTATAATGCTTATTTTAGCATAAATGCCTTTTTTTGCATAAATGCCTTTTCTTTAGAATTATTGCACGTTTTTGCTTTTCATGTATTATTTTTATATACAATGCTAACATATCATAAAATCGGCCATGGTCTAACCTGACCATTAATTACGAAACCTTCAATTCACATCTTTGTATTTTGAAATACGACAGAATTCATGAAAGTATACCAACATATTTTTCTCCATTTCACTATTTCATAAATACTAGCCATGTTCTGAAAAATGGTCGATTGACAATACACCGAGGGCACCTTTTGGGTGGAAATAAATATATACTCACAGATGGTTTCAGCTAATTTTGGACTTCTTAAATATACGCCAGACACATCAGTAGATGTTCAGAAATCCTTCTCTGTATTCAAAATGATTTTGTCTCCCAATCATTGCAGATTTGAAATTGCGATCCTTGAAAAGTTACTGGTAAAATATTGCCACAGAAACTATTAAGAATAAAATGCAGCAGAGTTGTAAATATGTATGGAGATTTACAAATAATTTTTAATTTTATTGTGAATGTAATTTAGGACTACTTTTTTTCTCCTTATTCTTGACTTTTTCAGTGCCTTTTTAGGCGCCTAAACGGCGATTTTTTAGTGCCAAAACATTCGATGTCTAGTCATGCCTTTTGATAATAGAAATCACTTAATTGTGCTTAATGCATTGTTTTAGTATATTTTCATTTAGCCTTCTTACGCCTATTTTAACTTATGCCTATTTTTGCCATTTTGTCGTCTTTTTGTCTTTTACGTCATTATTTTGCTTTACTTTCTCCTGGCAGAGATTTCGATCAAGCTAGGTACATAAATACTTGCAATTCTAGGCAACACGAAGGCGAGGTCGTAGTTGTATTTTGTCTTTCTGCAGAAGCAGAGGCTGTGTTAAAAATTATTGTTGATTTTTCTTTCTTGATGCCGACA
This sequence comes from Acheta domesticus, assembly GCA_031308135.1. Lineage (NCBI taxonomy): Eukaryota > Metazoa > Arthropoda > Insecta > Orthoptera > Gryllidae > Acheta > Acheta domesticus. Next base: position 92,876,525 of record JAHLJT010005437.1, on the reverse strand, counting down.
GGGCCTAATCGCTCACATACAATCTCATCTTACTTTTGAGTATGACCTTATCAGTTTTGATGGCAGCTCTCTGTGTATGACAGACCCTTTTCAGTGCTGGCGATTACACATGTGCTAAGAACGAAAAATTTTATTCCGTTTTCACAATTGCCATTTCAAGGTTCAAAAAGGGGTCCACAATATAATTTTGGAGAGACAACGTGGCGAGTGAAACAAATTCGTAGCCGTCATACCGGATGGCCACGTGGAATCAAGAAAAGAAGGAAAAAAAATCTTTTCTTACACGTTAAGAAATAAGGTAAATTTTAGAGTTTGAATAAATTGGACAAGCACCTCCCTCGTCCAGAAAAAGCGTATTCATGCTTTCTATTCTAAATTAAACAATACACGATACAACGTAGCAGATGTTAGTCACGTGATACAATAAATGACAAATGTTAAAAAATGTACTCAAAGGAGGACATTTAAAATACAAAGGAGAAAGAGAGGACAATTGACGTCAACGGAGGAACAATTGACGTCCCAAACGGAGGACAGTTGGCAACCCTAGCGATAAGCAAGCAACCTCAGTCAAACTGGAAGAAAACGGTACCGAGAAACGAATTGATTGATTAATTCATTCATTCGTGTTTCCGGACGCGTCAACTACAGAGGTCATTAGTAAGTGAAGTGTGTGTTTTTCTCGGGAGGTGGCGGTGATCTTTTCCCCACTGGATGGCGAGATCTGGCGCCGACGTTCCATGGACTAGTGGGGTTTCCCCCCAACCAGGTATCTCCCACCAGTGGGGCACCGCCCCACCGACACAAGCTCTAAGCTCCCGACCGGTCTCTCGGCATGTGTGGTAGTGATGTGCATGAAGTGTAAGTGTGTGTGTAAGAGGATAGGACAAGGAAGAGGAAGGAAAGATCGCGCGCGGTCCGTGGCCCCTTTGTTAGGGTACTGCTCCGGCATTCGCTGGTGTTGATCGGAGAAACCACGGAAAATTTCCGATCAGAGCAGCTGGCCGCTGGAATTCTCCTCCAGACAGCGGCAAGCTAGGTCGAAAAACCTTCCGCCGTCGGGACTCGAACCTAGGACCTCCCGGTCAGAGTGACTGCAATGACATCAGGTTGATGCACTGAGCTATCTCTCCCGGTCCGAGAAATGTACTCAAAGGAGAAACGGACTCAAATAGACGAAAAATGTTCTCAAAGGAGGACATTTAAAATACAGAGGAGGACGAGAGGAAATGGAGGACTGTCCTCCGAAATGGAGGACGGTTGGCAACCCTAGCGATACGCAAGCAACCCTAGCCAAACTGGAAGAAAACTGTACCGAGAAATGGAACCGTGCGTCATTTTTCTGTATAAACTACTAGCCGCCTATCTCGTCACGTTTCTGTGCCGATGCAAAATGACGACAAAAATGACAGCGCGAAACGGGATTTCGAGCCGAATTGCGCGCTTCCTTTTGTCGAAGGATTTGCCGAGTTGGAGCGAGCGCGTCTGCGCATGCGCGCGGGGACTTCCGCGGCTGGGGGCGGAGGAGGGGGCGTCCGCTGTGCGTCAGCGCCCAGGTCAGGGGCGGCGGTCGTCAGAAGCTTCGGCTCGCTTCGCGGGATGCCGTTGAGCGCGCGGGCCGCGGGACGGGGGGGGTGAGGGGTGGGAGGAGGTTCTTGGAAGCGATGCGCGCGCAGACGCAGGGGACAGTGGGCTTCATTCGCCGAAATCCGCACTCGCTCTCGCCATGGAGTGTACTGCGATTTTCGTAACTTTGTCCCTGGCAGGAATCGGCTGTTGACGGTTTCATCCAATCGGGAGCTTGAACGTCACCATAGTGTCGCGAAATATATGCTCCAGATTGGATGGCGGCGAAACTGCTGATTTCTGTCAGGGACAAAGTTACGACAATCGCAGTGTAAAGCCATTGAGTCTCGCCATAGAGTAAATCCTTGGTCAATGGTCTTGCTCCGCCCCACCGTCCTTCTGTCATCCTTCTGGCAGCCGTTTGCTAGAATTCTCCACCAGACTGCGACTGAATTCAACCCAGCTGAGAAGCTAGTGTCGAAAGCGATTTTTTTGACAGTCATAGATACTAAACGGAATTGGGAGGTGTGGACGGTGATTAGTAGAGACAGGATTTTGATGTAATTACATATTTTTTGTCTTTCTACTTACCGTTCTCAAAATTGTAATCTTGGCGAATCATAGCCCTCGTAACAAAATATCAATATTTTTACATATTTAGTACTGTATTACATATTTTGCTGTTTTCAGAATATATTTTCTTATTTTACCAATTTTCTTCAATTTAATTCCATATTTTTTTATGAAAAGATGTATTTTTTAAAATCAGTATTTTCCCTTCGTTACTGAGGAAATCTAGGTGTCCTAAATCTCACTGACACCGCGTTTTGTGATCTGTTACCTTCATTTCCAAGAAACATTTTCGATCGCCGACGTTTAAAACTTCGATGATGATGCTACAGTGTATGTTTGCTGGTCGTAGATTTGGCCAGTTTGTGCGATGGCTTCTATTGCGATTAGTCCGGCTGCTAAACTACAGTCCTGGATTACAATAGATTACGCTTTTACTACTGACGAGAAAGTTGTACGATGTAAAGTGAGCAGTTTTTCTAAATGTAATTTCTTTGCTATGTAAATGGCTCTTAATCAGTGAATTTTAATATTACATATTATATCGGATTTTACATATTTATATATTCTTACTGTTTTCATTACATATTTATGTATTAGTAGTATAACTGTTGATAATGTAGATACCTTTTTCAATAAAGGATGAGACACTGATGTTGTCTGGTATCAATGTTTTTATTTACAGCTAAAAGATCTTTTTCCATAGCTTAGCTATCATCATCAGAGCTATCTTACAGCCTCTGGGCGGCAAACGAAGTTCTGAAGAACATATGTATGTATATATTTTGACGTTTAATTTTACATATTTTTCCGGTCTCTACTCACTAAATGCGCCAAACTGGATGACTGAGGTGGCTAGAACGTGTGCCAACTCAACCCCAGGTCGGAAGGGTCGCAGGTTCGAATCCGGCCTTGGCATGGTTGTTTGTCCCTTGTCTCGTATGTGTGTTGTCACGGAAAGCCTTGTGTGTCTGCTGACCACAGACCGAGGAACCCACAATTGTGTCCGATGTAAAGGTGAAAATGCGCCCCATGAGGAACATAGTGGGTACCCGACGCGGAAGGTCGAAATCGACATCCCCTGAATCCGAGAAGAGCCCCTGGAAGAAAAAAATGAAAGCGCTACAAGAATGCGACCTTGTGTAGCGTCGGGCCCCGTACCAACTCAATCCCAATCTTGTACCCAAGATTGCGGGTTCAAACCCGATCGAAGCCGTGAATTTTTAAGAGCAAAAATCTTTCGTAGCCTGCCGTCAGAGAGGAAGTAAAGCCGGCTGTCCCATGTAGTAGATTCACTGCTTGTAAAAGATCCTCAAGCCTAAATGAAGCCTCTGAGCTAAATTCAAATCGCCTGTTTCGCCGCCCTAGGAATACCTTCTTTCTCCGCTAGATGGTGGAAGGAGCGTAGAAAAATTTGCGTGGTCAGACGGAAGAGCAGGCCTCATGGCCTGAGTCTCTCCACGTAAAATAAGGCATTAACTAACTAACGCCAACCTATGGCTTCCGCCATTCAGAGCAGAAGAGTATGCTGGAAGACCCTTGCTGGTTACTCCGGGTTACTTCCAGGTTTGAAATACGCACAATGACGCGATTTCTCTCAGCTTTTTACCGAAAGTTCCCACGATATAAATTCAGAATTAGAACGTCCTCTCCTAACAAATTTTGCGGAATATTTTTGAACTTTTTCGAGAGATTTTATTTGCTCTAAACGATATGGGTCCCAACATACGGAGCCATATTCCAATATCGGATGCACTAGGGATGTGTATCCTAATTCCTTTAATTTTCCACTTCCTTTCCTGAGTACTCTAATCACAATATGAATCATGAATGAAATATTTGTAGAATTAATGTTTGTAGAGGAAATGTCTAGTAGAGGAAATGAAGATTAATATAACACTTAAGGAAACGCGATTACCAAATCAACATGCTTTCGATTAAAGTGTTTAATTTTCCTCTCAGTTCAAATATGAGTCGTGTATTTCATAGAAATGTGTAATAGAGGAAATGAGAATTAATATAACTAAATTTGATGCAATAATTGTCACGTTCTTCGTCTACCACGTCTGTCATGGGTCCGGGGACATTTTGTACAACCACCACTTTTACTAGACAAAGTTATATAATGCTGGGCGAAAAAAAAAAACTGTGAATTTTCGACAGAAAAATACTTATTACAGGGACTTGATCACGAAAAAGTGGAAAATCCAGTAACTACATTTAGAAAAAAGTTCCCTAACACTTGGTGTAGCCAGAATCCATTTTTGTGGATCCTTTGTACCGAAAAATCGAATGATGGTCCGAATGAAATGAAATCTGTCCGTCTGTGAATAACACTAGCGACTAAACCGTACGGCCGATTTTCTCTAAAATCGATGTTCACTATTCGATCTGACTGATGTCACAGCCGCTTGAATGTGAAATCGATATTATAATTTTGGGGGGTACTTTGTGGTGTGTGACGTGTTGTGAAGTTTAGTGCAATATAGAAGTAGAAAGTGAAGTGAAGTGGAGTGCAGTGTATAAAAAATCGTATATGTTGGTATAAATTATCTGTACAGGATCACCATAAATGTAGAATTAATGCGGTTATTGTTATTAATGCATTTATTATTAACATTGTTATCTTCTTTTTATTATTATTATTATTATTATTATTATTATTATTATTGATATTGTCTTTAAATAATTCTAAGTTACATTGTATTTAATTCATAATTATGATATGTAAATTTTAGTGTTCCGCCACCAGGTTGCATAAACCTACCTGCGGAAATAATAAATATCTAACTATCTGGAAGACACTGCGTCCAAGGCACAGGTGCCAACCTTTTCGACCGCCACGCTGCGACCTTCGTCAGGGCGCAGTAATGCACGGAGATGGAGTTGTCCGTGATTTCTACAATCAACATCGGACGAATGCCGGAGTAGTACCCTAACAAACGGGCCAATGACAGCACGCAATCTTTCTTCCACTTCCTTAACTTACCCTCACTCTTTACTTACACTAACATTCATTACGCTACCACATATGTCAGACATCGGATGTTTAGGGAAATGCCTATTTTTTTTCTGGCGAAGTTATTTAAAGGCTGAAAATATATGTGCACGAATCATGACAAGTGATGACATATGACGAAGTTTTATAATGCTTATTTTAGCATTAATGCCTTTTTTTGCATCAATGCCTTTTCTTTAGAATTATTCTACGTTTTTGACTATTATGCATGATTTTTATATACAATGTTAAGATATCAGAAAATCGGCCATGGTCCAACCCATTACGAAACCTTCAATTCATGTATTTGTATTTTGAAGTACAAGAGAATTCCTGAAAGTATAACAACATATTTTTCTCCATTTCCCTATTTCATAAATATGGCCATGTTCTGAGAAAATGGTCGATTGACAATACACCGAGGGTACCCTTTGAGTGGAAATAAATGTAAATACCCTTAAGGTTTGAGTGTTGCTAATTTTGGACTTCTAAAATATATGTCAGACACATCAGTAGATGTCCAGAAATCCTTCTCTGTATTCAAACGGATTTTGTCTCCCAATGGTTGCAAATTTGAAATTGGGATACTTGAAAAGTTACTGGTAATATATTGCAATGGAAACTATTACGAATAAAATGTAGGAGTGTTGTAAATTTGTGTGGAGTCTTACAAATAATTTTTAATTTTATTGTGAATGAAATTTATGACAGTGCCTTTTTTCTCCTTATTCTTGACATTTTCAGTGCCTTTTTAGGCACCTAAAAGGTGATTTTTTAGTGCCTGAACATCCGATGTCTAGTCATGACATTTGCAGGAGATCAGTCGGAAGCAGAGTGTTCGAGCTTATGCGGACACAGTCGGAAGCTTAGTGCTAGAGCTTGTCCTGGCTGGTAGTGTGACTCGCTGGCGGGAGATACCAGGTTGGGGAAAACCCCGCGTCGACTAGCGTGGTTTCCCCATCAACCAGGTATCTCCCACCAGAGGGATACCGCTCCAGCCGGGACAAGCTCTAAGCTCCCGATCGGTCTCCCGGCATGTGTGGTAGTGTAGTGCATGTTAGTGTGTGTGTAAGAGGAGAGGATAGGAGAAGAAAGAGGAAGGAATGATCGCGCGCGGTCCGTGGCCCGTTTGTTAGGGTCTGCTCCGGCATTCGCTTGGTGTTGACAGGAGAAACCACGGAAAACTACTCGTCGCTAGAATTCTCAAGTCGAAACTCCTACCATCGTTCGGGATTCGAACCTAGGACCTCGCGATTAGAGGCCCTGCGTAAATATCTGTTGATACCGTGAGCCACTTCCCCGGTTGTTCTTTATTGGTTTGAGCATGTTTTCTCCATAAAGTTAATGAAGTCTCTATTTTTTTCTTTTCACAGATCTTTCTTACCCCACTATGTAACTTTAACATGCTTTTTCTTCGTTTTCTTAAGTTAGTTCATTGTTGCGCCGACCCCTTGAATTCGTCTTTTTTGTGCTCGCGAGTGTTTTGTTTCGGCCCACTGCGTGCGCGTCCAGGGGTAAGACAATCAAAGTACTGGCCCAGGTGGTTCAGGGCCGCCTGATGTCGCTGCAGTCCCTCTGAGGGAGATCCCAGGGTTCGAGACTCGACAGTGGCAGGATTTTCGATACTAGTTACATAGCTAGGTCGAATTCAGTCGCTGCCTGGAGGAGAATTCTAGCGGCCGGCTGCTCTGATCGGTAGTTTCTCCCATAAACACCAGGCGAATGCCGGAGCATTACCCTAACAAACGGACCACGGACAGCGCGCGATCTTTCTTTCCTCTTCCTTGTCCTATCCTCACCCCTTACACACACACTTACAGTAACATGCACTACTCTACCACACATGCCGGGAGACAGTCGGGAGCTTAGAGCTTGTCCCGGCTGGGGCGGTGTCCCGCTGGTGGGAGATACCTGGTTGAGGGGAAAACCCCGCTAGTTGACGGTAGGTCGGCGCCAGATGTCGCCATCCAGCAGGGAAAGATCACCGCCACCTCTCGAGAAAGAAACACGCACTACACGTACGGGACCAATAACCGCCGTAGTTGACGCACCCGGACTCACGAACAATCAATTCGCTCGTGTTTGAGCAAAATGATTCAAGTCCTGTTTCATAATTTTACAGGAGAGCAAAAATAAATGCATTTAGTGTAGATATTGTTAAATACTTAATTTTCAAATACAAAAATACACATAGGTAAATAGTATTAGGCTAGTTTAAAGTTCGTTTCAAAGAATGAAAGTAAATAGTTTTGAAATTAAAGAAAAATTACTACACTTAACTTAGTATTCAATTTTTCTGAAATATATCCTTTTTTTAACTTACGTAGTGGTAGCAGATATTTTGTGGTGATCCATGATTGGAGTTGGACGAAAGGAATAATCAACCATAAGTGTAAGTTTTTATTATTTATTAAATCAACAAATGCTCAAAGTCATTTTCGGGATTACAATTTCCCATCTTCAGTGGGTCTTGCCCCAAGTAACGTGGATCACACCAAATTGAACAAGATACAAGATATTAAAAGCCGAAAGCCAAAAAAAAAAGCACAATATGCCGCCCACCTAGCCGTTTTTTTTTCTTTCGTCTTTTAAAATCTTGTATCTTGTTCAATTTGATGTGATCCACGTTACTTGGGACAAGACTCACTGAAGATGGGAAATTGTAATTCCGAAAGTGACTTTGGGCATTTGTTGATTTAATAAATAATACACCCTTTTGCCCAAATACGAGCGAATTAGTCTCTTCGCTCGCGCGAGTGTTTTGTTCGGGCCCACTGCGCGCGCGCGTCGAGGTCACGGCCGCCTGCGATCCCAGCGCTCTTCAGCTGTCGGCGGCGGCGACGGCGGCGGCGGGGAGCAGTCTTGCCCGGCCAGTGAGCGCGGAGGCGAGCGGCGGTGCGGTCGTGTTTTGTCGAGTCTCTCTCTCTCTCTCTGGCGCGCGCGCGCGCAGTGCCGAGCCAAGATGTCGTCCTCCTACACGCTTTCGACGCACTTCTCGCCGCTGACGACCTGTTGCGGAGTGACGCTTCGCAACGGAGTGGTGTGGATCGCGGAGCTGTGCACGGTGAGTGAGAAATGTTGACCCCGCGAGACGGTTGGGCGAAGAAGGTTGACGGTTGGTCGGACTGCGAAGGTTGACGGAACTTGCGTTGCGGGGTGCCGCCGGTCAGGTAGGTTGCGCACGCTTTTGTTGACACTCTGCTGGCGGGAGAGCTGTGCCCGATGAACAGCGCCCGGATTCTGATGAGAGACGGGATTTTTACGTAATTACATGTTTTTTGTCTTTCTATTTACGGACCTCAGATTCGTAATCTTGGCGGATCGTCGCCCCCCTAACACAATATCCATTTTTTTCATTATATATTTGTACATATTGTACATATTTTGCTGTTTGCACAGTGTATAGTCTTATTCTATTAATTTTCTTCAATTTTATTGCATATTTTTTATGAAAAGAAGTATTTTCAAAAAAATCTGCATTTTCCCCTACATTATTGGTGAAATCTAGGTGTCAAAAGTATCATTGATTCGGCGTTTTTGTGACCTGTAACCTTCATTTCAGAGACAAATTTGCAAAGTTATGGATTACAATAGATGAAACTTTTACTACTGACGAGAAAGTTGTATGATGCGAAGTGTGCATCGACTTGTGCTGTCCAAAATGTTTCTTAAAAGTTTGTATTAATTTTAAAACTTATTCAGGACATTTTTTTCTAAATGTAATTTCGTGTTATGTGTTTCTTTAATTAGAGAATTTTAATATTACATATTACATCCGATTGTACATATTTATTATATATTCTTACTCTTTTCATTACATATTTATGTTCATATTTTGAGTTAAATTGTACATATTTTTCCGGTCTCTAGGTATGAACAGGTCCCGGATTCTGATGGCTTAAAACCTATTTGAAAATGACCTATAAGTTGAATTAAAATAGGAGGAAAATCACCTATAAAGTTACTCAAAAATGAGGGGAAATTAAAAAATACTTAAAAATTTGTATGAAAATGTTTAGTTATTCAATGAATTTTATGATTTGAAATAAAATTTATTTATTTAAAATTATGTTTTATTTGAAGAGGAAGTTAATCCGCAGTTCCGATTTTCCAACGGTAATTTTTGAAAGGCCGAGGAAGTTACTGAAAATCAGAGTCCACTGCAGTGGTAAATTTCGTCATGAACTGATGACACAATAAAAAATTTTAGTATGTCATTGTAAATTCACGAAACATTCACTAACAAAAACACGAAAAGGAAACCCAATGTGTAAAAATGACCAAAAAAGTTGCAAATGTCCAAAAAATGACCTAAAAATTGACGAGAGGCGAAAAATGTCAAAAACATAGCTCAATAGCTATACATTTCTATCATCTATATGTTGTGATAAACATTGATTTACATGTTAGCAGTGACCTGAATGCGCCAATGAAAAGATGACATGTCATCAAAATTCGAGCCCTAGCTATAATATTCTCTGGGTCGGCCCGAGCGGGGAGATAGCGTTGTAGAATGCCGCCGATCAGGTACGAGACTTGTTGCGTACTCTTTGTGACACTAGCTGGCAGGACAGCTGTGTCCGATGAACATCTTCACCTTTATAATTCAAGGCCTCTGGTCCCTACGACTTCACTTTCATTTTCATGATGTGTTTGATCGTGTTTTTGATGAATAAATTGGTATAATATAATGAGATGCCGGATTTTGATGGCCTAAAACATCACCAAAAATGATCAATAAAATGCCCTTAAAATGTGTTTAAAATTCCCTAGAAGAAAAGAAAAAGTACGTAAAAAAAATTTGATCTGAAATTCTGATAAACTCTGGCTGTTGGATATGTCACTGATTATATCGAGGCTTCTGTCTTTCGTTCAAGTGAACTCAGCTTGCAAACTTTTGGTTGGGACTGGACCAGGAAATCTTAGTCTTAAATTATCGTGAAATCCGCGGAACCGACAGTGGTGCTAAAGGCGTCACAGGAATCTTAGATTACATACTCACAACTGCTGGCATTGCAATTTCTGAGCGAAGAAATTGAATAGGCTACTCAGGAATTCTGTGAAGAACATTTGTTGCATCTCGTAAATATTACTTGAAGCAAGTACCATTAAAATGATATTAAAATCGATGAAATTCACGAATAATGCTTTAATGCATAAAATGTGCGAATATTGAAGATATTTAAATATGACATAAAAAGGTAAAAATTGCCTTATTAGTCAAAATCGTCCAAAAATGCAAAAAAAGTCTTATAAAAATGAATCATTTCCTGTTGTCATAACGTAAAATAAATATCTGTACTAAAAGACATTGTTATAAAATGAAAGGAAAAAAATGACATCTCATTAAAATCCGCCCCTAAATATAATTATACCAAATATAAATAGCTAAGTAATGTTAATAAATTGATATATTAATAAATTGCTATAACTAATATATGCTTGGGCATTCATTGAAACAAATATATTATTCAGCTCTGCAAATGGAAAAAAAGAAATAAGACTTTATCGCATCAATATTTATATTTAATGACAAAACCTATTAATTTTTATGCCAAATAAAGGTCGATGTATCATCACAAAAACAGAAATGTAATTGTGTCAACTTCAAGCTGTGTCGCGTTCTCTTTGTTGACACTCGCTCACCGTCCCTTGCCGCCAGCGGTGCCTAACGCGACCAAACCACACTCTGCCGTATTGAAATCGTGTTGAAATATTGAACGTATCTAATCAACATTGATATGAACATAAAACGTTTATCTATGCAATTGGAGAAAAAACGTTATTAAATTTATAAAATGTACAAATTATACTAAATGAAAAAAGTAATTATGGATATATTTCACGTACATTTTTCCGCTGCAATTTCAAAAAGCGTAATATCAAAGTTTTTCAATCTTAAACAATTCAAATCATCAAACTTTTTTACGCCGTTAATAACTTTCTAAGTTATTGTTGAAATTATTGTCTAAATTATTGTTGAAATATTGTTGAAGCCACTCTACCAGGGGCTCTCGCCACGAATTTAGACTGCTTTCGTTATTAATCTATCCTTTTAGGGGAGGATAAATGTGGAGAAGCAGATAGACATATTAATTGCATGAAAAAATGTTATGCGTTTTGTAATGGTCACAATATGAATACCAAGAAGTGGACTATCGCAGAATTGAACTTTTCGGAGCGATAATGATACGTTAATCATTATGTAAATGAACTTAATATTCTTTGATTCGTCCGACATTTGCTCTTTGTAAAGTTAAAAGTAGATTAGAATGCTAGAAACTGAAATTAAATTTAAATTAATCAGGAGTTACCGTACACCCTCTTTGCTACTACCCGGAATGAACAAATGAAAGGGATAGAGCGTACGTATTAATCATTATGTAAATGAACTTAATATTCTTTGATTCGTCCGACATTTGCGCTTTGTAAATCTAAAAATAGATTAGAATGCTACAAACTGGAATTAAATTTAAATTAATTAGGAGTTACCGTAAACCCTCTTTGCCACTACCCGCAATGAACAAATGAAAGGGATAGAGCGTACGTATTTTGCATTTATGACACCCAACATCAAAAGTTCCCCCATTACGAGGCATCCGTACAGGCATCGGACTGAAAAATATTAAAATTATTGGTCTGAAGTCTTATATTTGCTTTAGATTGCCCGCGAAAGATCATCCAGGAAGCACGTGACAAAGCTGCCTTTGACAAGGTCTGGGTGTCAAGAACAAAGAAGAATGGGGCAAGGTGTAACCATTTTCAGTGTGATAGTGTGGGGCTGTGGAAATACTGTGGACGTACATCCGATTTGTGTGATAGGCTACACGCTACGTGAGTTCGTGACTTTTAACCCTACAGAAATCGCCCCGTATTTTCATACCTCAGTAGTCGCGGCGAACTGAGAATCAGCACGCAGCTAAAGCTGGATGAAGGCTCAATAGACAAGTCAAATGAACCTAAATATCAATGGAAGCAACTTAGAAAAGGCCTTGGAGTGTTGAAAATGAGTTTTCATGAAACGTTAATTGCAAAGGAAAATCAATTGCGTAAGTTGTAAGCTTAGAGCTTGCCCCGGTTGAGGCGGTGCCCGCTGATGGGAGATACCTGGTTGAGAAAAACCCCCGCTGGTCGACGATAGGTCGGCGCCGGATCTCGCCATCCAGCGGGGAAAAAGATCATCGCCACCTCCCGAGAAAAAACACGCATTACACGTACGGGACTAACGTTTTCTGTAGTTGACGCACCTGGAATCACGAACAATCTTGAGTGTCAAGAACAAAAAATAGGCCAACGTGTAACAATTTTCATTGTGATAGTGTGGAGCTGTGGACGTACATCCGATTTGTATGACAGGTTATACGCTACGTGACATCGTGTCTTTTAGCCCTACAGAAATCGCGCCGTATTTTCATACGTCAGTACTCGCGACGGACGGAGAGTCAGCACGCAGCTAAAAGTGGATAAAGGCACAATAGACAAGTCAAATGAACCTGAATATCAATGGAAGCAACTGAGAAAAGGCCTTGGGAGTGTTGAAAATGAGTTTTCATGGAAAGTTAATTACAATAGAATGAGTTGCGTCAGGTGTGTGCGTGAATAAGTATGTGAAAGGTTAGGTAGTTTATACAATTAACGTGATTTTTTTTAACAAACAATTTTTAACAAGTCCAAAGGGATTATAAAAATAAATGAAAACGGTACGTCACATTTATCTCTGGGGAGCGGATTTCTATGATATTGCATATTTTTGTCCTTTGCTTCAGAGCATAGCTAAGTGAAACTTCTTAACATTTCGTTAGAACTGTATTGTAAATAGATTAATATGTTGGTGAATATTTGTGCATATTTGGCCGATTGACCCTGTTGGTGCATATTCGTGTGTTTATAGGAGCCCCCATCTCGATCAGGTTTTTGTCCAGTTTCCCTGATCCACTGAGCAAATGCTGAGATGGCCCCTTGTTTTGCTTCTGGACGTAAATGTAGCTTCACTGTGCGCACGTTTTGTTGAGCACTCCTTTTGCTTGTAGTTCATTTACAGTTGAAATTGATTTTCTATAACTCGGGAAAAAACATTTTTCAAATATCTTTATTTTTCTAAAATAATTTTTTTTCTGAAATAATTATTTTCTAAATTCATTTTTTCGTTTTTTTAAAATAAAATTCTGGCCCTCAAGAAAATGTGCGCAGATAAATTTCTTTCCCCACACGTCATATACAGTTTTTACTGTTTTTTTGACAAATAAATAAAGATAAAGCATATTTTGTATATTTCGTTAAAATAGAGATTTTTCTCTAAAAGGTTTCAACTTTTCGTAGAATATATTTATTTCTAAGCGTTCATTGATTACAAAGAACGTGTCACAAATTGCCTTTTTTCTTCTTCTGTAGATGATGTAGATGCGCAAATGGGATAAATGAGATATTTCTTGATGTTATATTTTTTAAACCAGGCAGACAATTTTAAAGAAGACATACTACAACGTACTTGACTAAAGTGCATACGTACTTCAATTATTTCCCCCAAGAAATAAGATAGGATATGTTATATTTGCTCAAAAATATCTCTCTTCATTCCGAGCATGCTTTTTCAAGAAAGGTTTATACAGGAAATGAAATATCGTTAATTTTTATTGCATATTAAAGTGTATATTTCAGAATTTTTAGGCCATAAATGCATATTTTTAAAAGCATATTTCAAGTTTTTTTTTAGGGTGTAAAAATCCTCTCCCTCACACGCCCAGTTATAAGAACCCGAGTACAGAGTTTTTTTTTTTAAAGGACGATGGCCTTTAATTTCTCTGTTGTGGACAGGTTACATGTCACCTGCTTTAGACCGGTGAGCTGCATAGCAGCACAGTCATGTCATTGCTAGATCTCGGATTTTAGGACAAATGTCTATGTAGTTTCTTTAGGATGTTGAGGAAAATAATTGCAGATGATTACGAATCGTAAGAAAATAGATCAACTGAAAGCGTCTAATGGAGCCTAAAATGTCCTAAAAGGGCGGATGATGCGTATTTTAAAATGTTTTTGCCTAAAACTGCCTTAAACAAGCGATTTCAAGAATGATCATATTTTAAATTCTAAATTTTGACATTTGTTTTACGGAAACGCAAATACTTTTCCGAAATGCAAATACCATGTGATCGAATACGCAATTGACAACGCACCGAAATTTCTCACCCAAAATACCGAACACAAGGAGTCCTTCAAGTCTACTTTATAAAGATGTTTCATGCTCGTCTCCGATCAGCACGCACTTCTTATGCAATTGCACCCATTCCTGGTACAGCTGCGTTGTTGTCTGGCTGAGGCTTATCGCCGCAGCTCGTCGTCTTCGAAGTCCTGGCGAGGAAAGACAGGTCAGGCAAAAGCCTACTCTCGGACAGGCGAAGATTACATAATACGGTCCAATGGAAATGGGTCGTGCGGTACACGTTTTGGGGGGGGGGGGGGAGGGGGGTGAAGAACTTCCAGGAGAAGTGAGCTTGAGAAATGTGACTAAATTTGTTCTCTCCTGTAAATCTAGGTCAGTGAAAATTTCATTTTCAGCCTTCAAAATGATGTTAACAGATAACACAACCTTATTGTAGAAAAATTTGGAGACGATATTGATTATATACTATACTGCTAATTATGAAAGTGAATAAAATATTCATGTAGACTCACTCATAAATGTACAAAACACTTTTTCCTGCATAATAAAAATTGCCTCTAAAAAATCCTTTTTGAGATCAGTTCTAGATGCCAGAAATATAACTTTTTCATGTATATATATTTTTTTGCCTCACTTAGTAATTTTGTAACCTGTTTGAAGTATGTATTCTGCCGTATGAAACATATTCTTCTGCCGTACATACGGAATGAAGTGACAGCTGTTACTACTTGGGTGTCAGGTCAGTGCGTGGGCGTAAACTGCGATTTTTCTAACTTTGCCTCTCCAGCCTCGTCTTCTCAATGGAATTTATCACGGTATTTCGCATCTTTCTCAGTCGTGCCGCTAGGTATCGCATGATCGCGACAATATCAAGCAGTACTTGCTATCTAGCGACAGGAGTAACGCGAAATGCCGTGTGATATTCCATCGTGGCCATAGGGGCTTGAGGGGCTAAGTTAGAAAAATCGCATTATAATTTACGGATCGTTTTCACAATGGATTTACATTGTTCTGTTAACGGTACCGTCAATTCTGTGACTTCAGCGGCCGTCTGTTCTCATAGTTTTCCGTGGTTTCTCCGATCAACACAAGGCGAATGCCGGAGCAGTACCCTTACAAACGGGCCACGGACCGCGCGCCATCTTTCCTTCCTCTTCCTTGTCCTGTCCTCTCCTCTTACACACAAACACTTACACTAACATGCACTACACTACCACACATTCCGGGAGACCGGTCGGGAGCTTAGAGCATATACCTATTATTATTTTATTATAACTAGATATCGGATGTTTAGGCGCTAAAAAATCGTCTTTTAGGCGCCTAAAAAGGCACTGAAAATGTCAAGAATAAGAAGAAAAAAGGCACTGTCAAAAATTACATTCACAATAAAATTAAAAATTATTTGTAAAACTCCATACATATTTACAACTCTTCTACATTTTATTCTTAATAGTTTGCATTGCAATATATTACCACTAACTTTTTAAGGATTGCAATTTCAAATCTGCGACGATTGGGAGACAAAATCAGTTTGAAAACAGTGAAGGATTTATGAACACCTACTGATGTGTCTGGCATATATTTTAGAAGTCCAACATTAGCAACACTGAAACCTGCTTGGAATTTACATTTATTTCCGCTTAAAAGATGCCCGGGGTGTTTTGTCAATCGACCATTTTCTCAGAACAGGGCTAGTACTTATGAAATAAGGAAATGGAGAAAAATATGTTGGTATACTTTCAGGAATTCTTTCGTATTTCAAAATACAAATACATGAATTGAAGGTTTCGTAATGTAGATTGGACCATGGCCGATTTTCTGATATCTTAGCATTGGATATAAAAATAATACATAAAAGGCAAAAACTTAGTTCTAAAGAAAAGACACTTGTGCAAAAAAAAAGGCATTCGTGCTAAAATAAGCAAAAATAAGCATTATAAAACTTGGTCATATGTCATCGTTTGTCATGATTCGTGCACACATATTGTCAGCCTTTAAATAAGTTCGCTAGAGAAAAATAGGCATTTCCCTAAACATCCGATGTCTAGTTATTACTTCCTCGCTACGGAGTAGAGACAAAGTTATGTAATGCTGCACGAAAAAACCGCGAATTTTCGGCAGAAAAAGTCTTATTACAGAACACTGGTCACGCAAAAGTGGATAAATCCAGTTGCTAAATTTAGAAAAAAGTGCTCTACCACGTGGTATACCCACAATCCATGGTTTATGGGTTCTTGATACCGAAAACTCAAATGACGGTAAAACGTCTGTCTGTGAATAACGATAACGACTAAACCGTTGAGCCTATTTTCTCCAAATTCAAATCGCCAATCGAACTGACTGAAGTCGCGGCCCCCTGAATCTGAAAACCATATTTCAATTTCGGGGGGTACTTTACATGAAGCCCCAGGGACATTTTCAATATTTAAAAAAAAACGTTTTCCATCGTTTTTAATTAAATTTTGTTGTAGGATAGTGAAATGGACGTTCAAGGGAATGGTTTAGGTCTCACGTTCGTTAAGAACACTGATTTTTCGAAAATTGAAAAATTTCAAAATTTTTTCGGAGTCTTCCCACAACTACAATTCTGAAGATAGAGATTTTGCCCTAATGAAATCTGTTCCTTAAAGATAGATTTTGAAATAAGATCACGTTCCGTTTTTCGAAAATTTGACTTTTCGTGTAATTTCGTGTGAAAATACGTGCGAGAAAGTACGTGCTGTTTTAGCGTCACTAGTTTAGTTGCGTCAGCTAAAACTTAATTGTAAATGAATAACAACCTCCACTGTCAAATTAAATTATCCGTCACGCGACCATAAGTGTCAATGCTTCTACACCACTTTTAAAAACATCGATGTTTTAAAACACAGGTTTGAGGCGATGTATTATTAACATCGATATTTGAATTTTGGAAATCGTTTTCAAACATTGATATGTTGCTGCCGATGGCGTACCCCTAGTTTGAAGTACGCTGTCATAAGGCGGTAGTAATGCCAAATGTGGCAGTCTCCATTAACGGAAGAGTTTATAGTTGGCGAAGGTAATGGCAAGAAAACATTACGAAACCACAAGCGAACACTGCTTGGAGAAAGATTTGAAACTCAGCGAGCGTAGCGAATGAACACGACAGGGGAAGTTCGTAGCCACAAGGCAGTAATCCTCTTTCAATAATCGATGGAATGATGATGATGATAACAATTATATATATTAAGAGCTAAACTCCGACACAGTGTGACCAATAACTCCTAAACGATGCGTTCTATGGCCTTAAAAACTAAAATTTTGAGGCCTCAAAGAAACGTTTCTCACACCGTAATCTACAGAACGAGCTCTTCTGGAATATTCCATTACATTTTTGCTGGCCCGGCGCTTCCCGATATTACGTCACCTGTTCAGAGATATTCACCATCTGCAATAATAATAATAATAATAATAATAATAATAATAATAATAAATTATTATTATTATCATTATTATTATTATATTGCTCTTATATGTAAATTTGATTTCATTTGTGTTCTGACTGTTATGTTGCGTTGTGTTGTATTATGCAATACGTCTTGAATCCTAATTCCGATGTGTTATGTCATGTCCAACATTGTTGAGAAAGCTAAGAAATAATAATAATAATAATAATAATAATAATAATAATAATAATAATGATAATGGAGAAAAAATAGTGTCTACTTGTAGACGTTTCTGTGCCTTGTGATCAAAACGTCGTTACGAAGGAGGCAGAGAAACGTCTTAAATACCGGGATGTGTTCCGCAAAATTTGAGTAAGAACTTGTCTAAACTCCCAGGTAATTCAAAGGATTGGGAAGTACAAGAAATTGCTTTATTTGGAACAGCCCACATTTTGCGCAAAGTATTGTAGAGGCACCGATAGTCCCTAGATCAACTCCTTAGGTAGCTGATTGCAACCTGGAGTAGATTTTATATTCAGCCGACACATAACATCTTTAGTCGTGATGTAGTAAAATAATAATAATAATAATAATAATAATAATAATAATAATAGTAATAATAATAATAATACCGTCTTTAATATAATACACTTAGGAAAGATGATTGTTTCTGACAATTTACAGGAAAGTTGCGACCCTAAACCCCGTTAAGTGTGCTAGGGCTGGATAGGATATTACTCTCCAGTCCTCCAGCTGGCAGATTTAAGATGAAAACAATTGAAGATTGCAGAATGTGACAAAAGAATTACTATCACACACATAATCGCGCATAACTCGGGAACGGTGATTGTTAAAGCCTTAAAACCGGATTTCGATGTCCCTGCTGGGACACGGGTTTGTGGAACAGGCGGGTGTCAGGTTGGACCCATGTCACGTTTCTTAAGCGGTGTAATGTAGCGGGGTACCGTTGTCAGTTATCTCCTCCTAGCAACGGGGTTATTGTGATAGAAGACCCTAAATAAACAAGCAAGATGCTTTACGAGGTCATGGAGATAAGTTCGGAAAGCTTCTCAATTTCACGGGGATGTGGGTTTATGCAAATATATGCATGTGGTGCTAGATAAATTATTTATTTATTTAATTACCCACAACAGGGCAAAGCCCCAATTAAGTAAGCATTACAAGAAAAACTAGTGGTGCTACAGAATGGCACAGACTTTCCCGTATTAGTTTTCTATTTCCTTGGGTCTTCGCTAGCTATTCTGAATTGCCACACTCTTTCTTGCCAACTGTCATCTATCACCGCCAAAAGTACATTTTTTTTTGTCATTTTCTTAATTTTTCGGTTTCCTATTGGTAGAACGGAAACATTAATTTTAGAATATTAAAGAAGACAAAAACCTAGTCATAAATGGCAATTTTCTTTTAAAAATTATGTGCCGTTTAAGAGAAAATGACGTTTTAGCACTACTAAAAATGCGAAATTTGAAGCTCATTTTCACAGAAAATTTTTCAGTTTTCAGAATACTTTATTTGAAGTTATTTGAAGCACTTACACTCACAAATATAATAATCTTTACAAATTGCAGATAATGTGCATATTAAAGATGTAAGAAATCTTTCAAAAAATTTACATTTATATAATTTTTGAAAAAACAAAAAAAAAACCCTCAAAATAAACTTTCCGTCATATTAAAGAGTGTAATTATCACTATCTGTTACAAAAGTTTGAAGAAAAAATTTGCAGCCATATAAGAGAAATTGGCGTTCGAGCATTTCTGAAAATGCCGAAATTTGAGCTACTTTTCACAGAAAACGGTAGTGTTTTCGAGAAACTTTACTGTACATTATTTAAAGCACATGTACTCGTAAATATAATAATGTGAAAAAATCGCCGATAGTGTAAATATTAACGACGTGAGAGACGAGTAAAAAAAATTACATTTTTGTAATTTTTGAAAAAAACCAACCGATAGACCAATATGGCTTTTATGTCATCTGATAGAGTAAATTTACTTACGACAAATATATTTATACACGAGAAATTGTTTTTGAAAAAAATCGATGTTTCCGGCATCTCTCGATCTGAAGAAAACACGGAAAGCAAAAGATGGATGTTATAATCGCCGTGCCGTGTGCGTGCAATCGCGTGGAGCGCACGGCCGTGCGCGGGGCGCTGGTGAGTCAGGGCGCGGACGCGCTTCCATTGAGCCACTTGGCCGGCGCGTGGGCGGGCGGGCGCCCCGCCCCTCCCCTCCCCACCCCTCCCCCTCTCACTCCCCCTCCCCGCAACTGCGCCGTCACGTGTCAGCTGCGCTTCTGATGACGGCGGCGCCCGGGGCCTCGGCGACTGCTCCTTTGCAGGAGACTCGCGGGGCTTTTGTTGTTTTTAAAGCGATTTGAAACAAACAATTCGAAGGATTTAATATCCATTTTTGCAAGTTGATGCTCTTTGTAAAAAAAATTCCAAGGATTTAATATCGATTTTTCGAAGTTTTTTTTTTAAATCGAAGGATTTAATATTGATTTTTCGGGGTTGTTGTTTTTTAAAAAATGGAAGGATTTAATATCGATTTTTCGAAGTTCACGCTCTTTGTAAAAAAAATAATGGAAGGATTTAATATTGATTTTTCGGGGTTGTTTTTTAAATGGAAGGATTTAATATCGATTTTTCGGAGTTGTTTTTTTTTAATTCGAAGGATTTAATATCGATTTTTGGAAGTTCATGTTTTCTTAAAAATTCGGAGGATTTAATACCGATACGTCGAAGATTTTTCTTTAATCGATGTATTTAATATCCACTTTTAGAAGTCCATGTTTTAAAAAAATCCAAGTATTTATTATCAATTTTTCGGAGGCGATGTTTTTTTTAAATCGAAGGATTTAATATCAATTTTTCGAAGTTGATGTTTTTTAAAAGAAATCGGAGGATTTAATATCGATACTTCGAAGTCGGTGGTATAAAATCGAAGGATTTAATATTGACTTTTTGAAGTTAATGTTTTTTTTAAATCGGAGAATTTAATATCGAGTTTTCAAAGTTGATGTTTTTTAAAAAATCGAAGGATTTAATATCGATGCTTCGAAGTTGTTTTTTCAATCGATGAATTGAACATCCACTTTTCGAAGTCCATGTTTTTTTTTACGAAAAACGAAGGATTTATTATAGATTTTTCGAAGTCGTTTTTTTTTTAACATCGATGTTTTTGTGTTCGAGGTGTTTACGAGGTTGATATTTTAGTTTTGAGAAAAAATCATGTATTGAAAACTTGTAATAATTCTGAGATACTTTCCATTACTTCGACATTCTTCAGACCAAAGGGAGCCAAAGTGCGTAGTTAGTGCTTTGGGGCCTGAAAAGACCCGACCGCGCCGCTGGTAGAGATATTCTTCGATTTTTCTAACGTGACCGATGACATTAGGTCAGGGCTCTTCAAAGTTTTTAAACGGGGGGCCAGTTCACTGTCCCTCAGGCCGTCGGAGGACCGGATTATGGACCTGTCGAAACGTCTGAGGGCCATTTCTGACACTACTATCGCTTCAGACAATGACAGACCTACCGATAACATACAGTCATAACGCGAGCAGATCCCGAACTTCCTCAGATTGCGCTGGCCAAATGTACAGCATGGTAAAGAGGATAACGCAAATCATCGATATTGCTTTATTAAAAACAATTTTAAAAAAACACCGATGTTTTGGCAACAAAATATTGATGTGAAGAAAACATCGAAAGCAAAATATCTATGTTTCTGTGGAAAACATCGTTGTTTTAAAACCATCGATTTTTTGCCATCCCTAGGCACCGTAACACATTAAAAAAATGTGAGGATTTTAAGAAAAAAATTCTTTAAATCATAAAAACCCGGCGGACCGTATAAATGTCCTCGGCGGGCCGCATGTGGCCCGCGGGCCGTAGTTTGAGGACCTCTGCATTAGGTCATTATTACACCTCCTGCCTTATAAAACGAATCTTTTTAGGAGTGGTAAGCACATTTCTGCGGCCACGGACCCCTTTGAGAAGGACATTCCCGAATTAATTAAAATTTACATTTTATAGGGCAGGAGGTGTAACAATGACCTAATGTCATTGGCGACTTAAAAATAAAAAATCAAGTATGTAGTGCGTTTTTTGTAAATTTTCCCTTCAAGACCCGTCTTCACGATGGAATATGTCACGGTAGTTCGCGACGTTCTAAGACGTGCCGCTAGACATCGCACGATCGCGACCTTATCAAGCAGTGCGTGCGATCCTGCGACTTGTAGCGGTACGACGGAGAAAGACGCGAAATGCCGTGCGATATTCCACCGTGGCCATACGACGTAATTGTTTGGTGTAGATTGGATTGACAGTGCTGATTGGATGATAGTGTGCCCCTCCCCTGCCAGTTCGTGACCTTGAAGGGTCATCCCTAACCAGGTATCTCCGCCAGCCCAGTCGGGACAAGCTCTAAACTCCCCATGGTTGATTGTTAATGATTCCGGGCTACTGAGGCACTTAGTCCCGTAAGTGTAGTGCTTGTTTTTTCCTCGGGATGTGACGGTGATCCCCACTGGATGGCGAGATCCGGCGCCGACCTACCGTCGACTAGCGGGGTTTTCCCCACAACCAGGTATCCCCCACCAGCGGGGCACCGCCCCAGCCGTGACAAGCTCTATACTGCGATTTTTGTAGGAAGAGCTCTCAAGATAACTCAAAACCCATCTTCGCGATGGAATATGTCACGGCATTTCGTATCATTCACAGTCGTTCCGCTAGATTTCGCACGATCGCGACCGTATGAAGCAGTGCTTGCGATCATGCGACTTCTACCGGCAAGACCGAGAAAAGACGCGAAATGCCGTGACATATTCCATCGCGAAGATGGGATTTGAGTTATCTTCAGAGCTCTTCCTACAAAAATCGCAGTATAAGCTCCCGACCGATCTCCCGGCATGCGTTGTAGTGTATTGTATGTTAGTGTAAGTGTGTGTATATGGCGAGAGGATACGATGGAAGAGGTAGGAGAGATCGCGCGCAGTCAGGGTACGGGTACTGACGCGAAATGCCGGGTGGATATTCCATCGTGGCCGCAGGGGCTGACTTGTGGAAACCGCACCGTGGACAAGGCGCCGCGGTAGCGCGGGCGGTGGCGGTGCAGGAACAAGCGAGCGGCGCCGCGGGATGGGGTGGGGGTGGGGCGGGGGGGAGGGGGGTGTTACGTAAGAGCGGCCTCGCCGTCCCGCTTCACCTCCGCGGGGCTGCTCCGGGGAGACCTGCGCTCCCGTGGCTCGCGCCAGGGCCTTTAAACTCCCGTATAGCGTGGTGGAGACCATTACTAGAGACCGGAAAAATATGTGGT
The DNA here is from genome assembly GCA_031308135.1 of Acheta domesticus. Classification (NCBI taxonomy): domain Eukaryota; kingdom Metazoa; phylum Arthropoda; class Insecta; order Orthoptera; family Gryllidae; genus Acheta; species Acheta domesticus. Next base: position 92,853,482 of record JAHLJT010005437.1, on the reverse strand, counting down.
ATTATACGTCACAATATGTACATAAATACGTACTGAAAACGGTAAGAATATGTAATAAATATGTAAAATCGGATGCAATATGTAATAATATGTAATATTAAAATTCTCTAATTAAAAACCATTTACATAGCAAGAAATTATATTTAGAACAACTGCTCACTTTACATCATACAACTTTCTCGTACGTAGTAAAAGCTTAATCTATTGTAATCCGGGACTCTGGTTTAGCAGCCAGACTAATCGCAATAGAAGCCATCGCACAAACTGGCGAGATATACGACCAGCAAACATACACCTTAGCATCTTCATCGAAGTGTTACACGCTGGCGATTGCAATTTTTTCTTGGAAATTAAGGTTACACATCACAAAACGCGATGTCAGTGATATTTTGGACACCTACATTTTCCCAATGATGTAGGAACAATGCTGATTTAAAAACCAACAAACATCTTTTCATGAAAAATATGGAATTAAATTAAAGAAAGTTGATAAAATAAGAAAATATATTGTGAAAATAGCAAAATATGTAAAATAATAAAGTAGTACTAAATATGTAAAAATATGTAACGAAAAAATTCGATATTGTGTTAGAAGGGCTATGATTCGCCAAGATTACAATTTTGGGAACGGTAAGTAGAAAGACAAAAAATATGTAATTACATAAAAATCCGGTCTCTAACCATTGCAGTGGCGCCCTGTCCTGCAGCAACTTCTTACAGGAACTCAAATACGAACTGCTGCCAACGATACTTCAAACGTACGTGGCTGCTGCGTACATTTGCGAGACGCAAGCAGGCGCGTTATGTTACGAAAGATAGCGTCGATGTTCGCGCTTTCTTCAGTGGTTTGTTAGAAGTATGTACTATGAATAATTGAGCATTTAGAAGACACTTTTCGCAGTTATCAGATATCAGCCAATTTTTGTGTGCGGACGTTGTCGAGCCTAACCTGCAGCTGTACCCGGCGACACTAGCGCGTCCTGTAGTAGCACCCTCCAGCTTTGTCACCAGTTTTGATGGAGAGTTGGGAGGCCTTGGCTCACGCGTTTGGGGATGCTCAACAATAAAGGCCCATTCACAACGCAGACGTAAACATAAGCATAACGTATAGACATAAACTTTAACATGAGTAATAGACTGAAGCATTCACAATGTCCAACATAAGTGTAAGCAAAGATTTTGTATTTTCTGTGGGCCATTCTAGTCACTATTGGTTGGATGTGAGAATCTATGTATTATATATATTGAAACTTTGCTTAAAATATACATTTTTATATAAACATGTACGTATGTACTGTGGCACAACAGCTCTTTACGAGCAAAGGCCTACCAGCGGCGTCTCGGCCTTGCGGCCATGGGCTGGGTTGGGTTAGGTTAGGTATTTTAATTTCAATAAAAATTGAAACTAAATCGTTCTACTATGAATATTACAACAAAACTAAACTACAAAAAGATCGTACGCTACAAAAAAACGGAGAAAACCGTCGAAAATCAACCAAGCAGTTTGGAAAACAAGTCTTTTGTTCGATCTATCGACTTCGATCCTATGTCGATACTCGATTTTGAGTTAATCATACTGTCATTGGTTCATTTCTTGTTTCTGACATAAGCATAAGCACAGAAGTTTGAAGCTTGCAAGCTTTTAAGTTAACGTCTTATGTGTTATGCTTATGCGAAGGCATTGTGAATGAGTCCGCTTATGAATATAGTCCTAACTTTTATGTTAACGTCATGTTTATGTTTATGTTTGTATTCTGAATGGGTCTTAACGCGAAGACATCATGGTTTTTAATTCTCTGTAATCTATGTTATTGAAACCGATGTTACACTATTTCAACAGATGTCAGGAGCGTTCTTGGAAGCAAATTATGAAATAGCTCAGCTTTAGTTCTCATGCGTGATTGACAATGAGATCACTTGTGAATTGATAAATTTCGAACCAAAATAAAATAAGATATTAATTGAGAATTAGTAGGCAAACACTACATCTACTGTTTGTGCCCATGACCAAGCACAGAATCACGAGTGAGAAAGAAAAATATTTCTTTGACAACCTCAAATGTGCTGCGCTCTCGTGCACAAACGAGCAATGTGCTTATAAGTCTTGTCTCAGCCGTATGCCAGCTCGAGAGGGGACTCGGGACTATGCCGGGACTCGAGAATCCGAGGGCAGGGGAGAACCTCGTCGTCTGCGCATGCGTTATTGCTCGTCGCAATCTCGCGGCAGACGCTAGAAGCATTTTAGCGTCCAAGCAATCAGAGGCCAGCTTGTATAAACGCGCGGAATTTAATCATAGGAAATCACTTTAAAATTAATGCAAAACGTGTTTTTGCTCAATGTGATTCACTCACTTGGAAGGTTATCCGTACAATATTCCATTATCCATACGCCACTCCCGAGCCCCGCTCTCCTGTGGACAGAGGCTCCTACCATCAGGGAGGGATGAGACACCCAGATCACGGTGTAAGATATATTGTGATATACCAATTATTCAGGAAAAGAGTAAACAATGGCAGGTGGTTGCTAGGGGGCTTTGTTGATAAATAAGATGGAAGTCGACTTTTTGTGAGGTAGAAAGTTTTTTTTGGACGAGTGAGAGTTGTAACCAAAAGTTCTGCGAAGTTGTATTCATTGAAGTAAAAATAAAATTGCTGATTGTAGTGCAACCTGAAAGTGATTTAAGTTATTTAGGTGCAGCGACCGCTAAGATCAGTCAGAAGTTAAATGGTGATCCAGAAGTGAGAAAATGTCTGCAAGCAACGAGCAAATCCGCAGCAATCAATAGCCAAAAAACTTTCACGGAGGTTTCGCGTCCGCCGTATGGCGGGCGGGTCGGGTGGCCCAAACAGTTTCATGGTAAGCAAATGGTAGATTTGACATTCAGTAACAGTAGAAGAAGCAGATTTGTTACAAAAATATATATATATATATTTTATATATATATATATAAAATATACAAGGCATAACCTAACCTATATATATATATATATATATATATATATATATATATATATATATATATATGTTGAGACACGTTTTTTTTGTTTTTATAATGTTTCAAACATTTCTGACGTGATTTACAAGTAGGTGAGATTGCTTGCTGTTTGGGAGCCGTATTTTATTGGCATTGTTAGGTTTTGCAGAGGCTGAGACATATTTTTTATAATGTTTTAAACATTTCTGATGTGATTTATGTTTGATTTTACCATAGTTTCTAATTTGTTTTCCTGAAGTGTGTCATAATACGTAGAAGACTTAGAAGTACCGTCGGTCCCCTGGCTGTGACGAACTCATAGAAATCTGTTTTGAGGTTATGTGACACGTTTTATATTTTCCTTGGCTGAAGATGTCGAAATCATTGAGCGAGATTGAACTTCTTGAAGCTATTGCGGAAGATTTTGATTACAGTGATAGTGGGGATACTGATACTGAAGAAGATGAAGACAAAGATGAACAAACAACACTGAAGAAGGCCGCAATGCGGCCGAAAAAGCTTTGTGCAAAAATAAATGTTTACAATGGAGAACCAACACCTCATATGCTCATTTCGATGATGGAAACATCGTAAACATCGCACCATATCCTACCAATTTATTAATTGTTATACATCTCTTAACGTTTCAAAATCTTTTTTTCAAAATCTAGTGTCGAGAATTAGTTGACGTCAGAGATAAAATGGTAGCATTTTAATAAAAAAATGTCATTAATTGTCACTCTTTTTATATTATAGTGACAGTTTTTATGCAGCCGACTGTCATTACTGGGCGCTGTCACTACAACGCTATGCCTTGTATAACAACTCGTACTTTCGGTTGTTATACAAGGCAAGGCAAGATCACCGCCAACTCCCGAGGGTAAAACACCCACTACGCTTACGGGACTGATGACGCCGTTAGTTGACGCGCCGGAAATCACTAATCAATCAGTCTTTACACTTCTGCGCCCATTAGAAATCAGTAACATGGATGCGAAACAAACACTAAAAATCTTATTTCATTTTTATGGCAGAGAGCGAACAAAAATTGGACGGTGTTATGCATCAACCGGCTAAGGGCCAATTTTGAAAAAAATGAGATATGGACGCCATCCGTTGCATTGGATCTTGTTCTAAGTGTACGCAAAATTTTGGCGCCAAATCTGTAAAAATAGCCTTATAATGAAATATGTAAACGCTATCGGTCACATCAGGGATTTTATGTTTCGCAAAAACCGGCTATAAACCTAGATCTTCGAATCTGCTGTTCTTAACTTCACATTATGCGCCAGATATTCCACTCCTGTTTGTGTAGTTTGGGGCTTCAATGAGAAATAATTAAATTACAGTGTCTAGAGCTGGAAATGTAATAAAACATTTGAACACGATTATCTCAAAACTTGTATGGTGTGTATGCGAGTGTTCCTATGTCTTTGTATGATATGTATGTAAGCGTGAATGTTTGTATGTATGAATGTTGGTGTAATATGTAAGTAAGATTATTTACTTAAATGTTAGTATATATGTAGTTTCATTTGTTGTAAATGCATGTAAATGCATTTGCACGTTCTAGGTAATGACGAAGATAATTTGTTTTTAAATAGATTTTTTATATATTGTTTTTATTGTTAATTGTGTTTGGTAATTGTAAATGTACTTTCATGTTTCTGTATTCTGCCACCGGGCAACATCAGCTCAATTGTAGAATGAACCGTATATCTATGATGTCGCGTAGCAGGTTGACGCATAACACCGTCCAACTGCCCTCCGGAAACAGCTCGTGGGAACGCAGCAGCCAGCGCAAGCCTCGCTCGGAGGCAGGAGGCGCTCGTGGATGACCAAACGAGCGCCAAAGAAACTCCTCCACTCCCCCTTTCTACCTTTCCGGCTGGCCGCCCCGCAGCGCCACCGCCGCGACGGCAGCGCCGCCACGCGGGGCCTCTCGGAAGCAACACTCGGACCACGCGGCATTAGGGGAAACGGGACGAAGGTCCGATTAAATTAAGAAGGTGATTGACAGTTCTGTGTGACGTCAGGACGCCTCTCCCGTTTCCGTGGCAGCTGCCAACCAGAGAGGCAAAACGTGACGTGTCAGGTCGCTCAGTTGCCACTGCCGAACACGGGGAACATTTGAGCATCGCACAGCGGCTTCCCTGCCGCCGCGCCGCCCGCGTTTCTGCCTGTGCTGCGCGCGCAATGTGTACTGTGTTGTGATGAGTTGCGTCGAGGTTAGGCTTTTGTCGTATTTTTTTACACTTTTACACGTATTTTTTGATGTGTTTGTTTCGTGACCCGGTAACACGTGCTGAGTGGTTTGCGACCTGGCAACGTCGCTCCCCTCCACTCACAAATGTCAATCACCTTCTTAATTTAATCGCACCTTATATACTGCGATTTTTCTAACTTTGCCCCTCAAGGACACTCAAATGCCATCTTCGCGATGGAATATGTCACGGCATTTCCTAGGTTGCTTCCATTGATATTCAGGTTCATTTGACTTGTCTATTGTGCCTTTATCCACTTTTAGCTACGTGCTGACTCCGTCCGTCGCGAGTACTGACGTATGAAAATACGGCGCGATTTCTGTAGGGCTAAAAGTCACGAACTCACGTAGCGTATAGCCTATCACTCAAATCGGACGTATGTCCACAGCCCGACACTATCACAATGAAAATTGTTACGCGTTGGCCTATTTTTTGTTCTTGACACTCAAGATTGTTCGTGATTCCGGGCGCGTCAAGTAGAGAGGCCGTTATTCCCGTAAGTGTAGTGCGTGTTTTTTCATCTGGAGGTGACGATGATCTTTTCCCGCTGGATGGCGAGATGTGGCGCCAACCTACCGTCGACTAGCGAGGTTTTCCCCAACCAGGTATCTTCCACCGAAGGGGCACCCCCCCAGCCGGGACAAGCTGTAAGCTCCCGACCGGTCTTCCGGTATATGTGGTAGTGTAGTGCATGTTAGTGTGTGTGCGTGTGTAAGGAGGAAAGGGTAGGACAAGGAAGAGGAAGGAAAGATCGCGCGCGGTCCGTGACCCGTTTGTTAGGGTACTGCTCCGGCATTCACCTGGTGTTGATGGTAGAAACCACGGAAAATTACCGATCAGAGCAGCCGGCCGCTAGAATTCTAATCCAGAAAGCGAGTGAATTCGACTTGGCTGACAAAAAAATGTCGAAAATTCATTTCATGTAAGTGAAACAGGACCAGTGACTTAAGTTCACTATAAACCAAGGGTTCAAAATATCTGATTTCACTATATCCGGACTTGACTGTATTATCGTCTCCTATATTATTTCAGTAGTATACCTTCCCTTTGCGACTCTCACACGCAACCAATCTTTATAAATGACGTCTCTAACGAAAGAGAATTTCACAGAGACGTGACGGATTGTATTTTCACTTTAAAAATCTGAAGTATTTGTTTAAAATACGCATCTAAATATTCATGTAAAATTCTACCTGCAACTCACATCAGGATTTTTGAACCTATATCGAGAAATAACTTCTAAACGAAGCGATGTAGGTCTTTAAAAACTAAAATTTTGGCCTGAAAGAAACGTTCCTTACACTGTAATCTGCAGGACGAGATATTCATGACCATTCTATTACATTGTTGCTGGTTCGTTTCTCTATTCGACCAAACTTGATCAGAGCCTGTACAGTCTGCAACTGTACATGAATTTACTAATTATTTGATATTCTATGCAATTGAATTACACGTGTTTACCTCTTTGCTCGATAATAAAGTTAAATACGAATAGTTAGAATTGACAAGGGTGTATTACTTTGTTATCAATTACAAGGTGACATATAGAACAAGTGACGGAGGATAAGAGGGTCTTGAATGAAAATATATATTACAGTCTTAAAATGGAAATGGAAAAATAAGGAAGAAGGTGGGGTACAGCATGCGAAAATTCTCACACGGATTTCAGAAAACGTTTTGTAGCTTATTCGTAATTTCTCTTATTTTTTTAAATTAAAATAACCCGTAGAATTTCTTGATTCAACTTTCACGTTTTGAATTTAAGCGTTGCACCGGTCCCAAGATTGTGTAGGTCGGGCACTGCCTATTACAGGAGAAAATCTCAGAGGCGCGCCTCAGATAACCGACTGCATTGCTGCAAGCTGGGATTCCCCGAAGCTTTAAATGTTGCTGCGGTTGGAATAAACGGAATGAAGCGAAGAATAAGTAGGGAGCGGATTTCTATGATTTTGCATATTTTTCTCCATTGCTGCAAGGCATAGCCAAGAGTAATTTCTTGACATTTGGTTAGAATTGGATGCTTTGTTGATTAATTCGTTAGTGCATATTTTTGCATTTTTAATCAATTTTTCCTGTTGGGGCATATTCGTGTAATTATGGGAGCATGCCTTGCATATTTCGTTAAAATAGAGAAAACGTTTGGTGTCTTCATAGAATCTATTTTTGTGCGTTCATTGTTAGCAAAGCTTGTCACAATTTTCTTTTTTTCTTTCTTTTCTATAGATGATAAAACACTTGTGCAAATGTAGGATATTTCCTGATATATATTTTTAACCAAGTAGAAAAAAGGAAAGGAGACCTACAATGTAGGTACTTCACTAAGGTACACATTTACTTCAATTATTTCTCCCGAGAAGTAAGTTTGGTTATGTTATGTTTGCACAAAAATATTCTTTTTTCATTTCATGCATGTTCTCCTGAATTGTATGAACAAAGGTTTACGCAGAAAATGAAATATTATTTAATTACATACCAAAGTGTATATTTCAGAAGTCTTTGGTCGTTAATGCGTATTTAACAAATTTTAGGTCATAAATGCATGTTTTAAAAAAGCATATTTCAAGATTTTTTTAGGGCATAAATATCCGCTCCTTAATACCAGGAATCGAAGGTGCAGCGAATGGCTGCCTGCGGGCGGGGTTTCCCCTCTCCCGGGGTTCCCCTCGCCGTCCACTTGCTCTCTTTGTGGCGCTGCTGCTGCTGCCACCTAGGATCTCGTGGGCAGGGCTGTCCAACTGATGGCCCGTGAGCCGCATGCGGCCCGCCGGATCTTTTTGTGCGGCCCGTCACTGCTTTGAAAAAATTTATTATACCAACTAAATACCATACACTTGCACAATTCATCTTCTTTTGATTTAATGATATATTAATTTTCTCGTTGTATGTACATTAATCATTAAGTATTTTGAGTAAAAGTCGTAACTAATATATATTTTTGTTTCAGTTTAATCTCGGTAGTTAGGGGCTGTCCATAAGTTACGTAACCGAAATTTTCAGTATTTTCAATACCCCCTCTCTCCTGTATCGCACTTTCCTATCTCTATGTAATGCAGCGTAACGCTGACTCAGACCCCCTCCCTCCTTTAGCGTTACGTAATTTATAGATGACCGCTTAGGATAAAAACGATCTAAAATTACGGTGCGGCCCGCGGCTTCACTAGAATTTGATATGTGGCCCAATAGTCCAAGTTGGACTAGAGGATAACGCAACTGTCGGAGTGAAGATCTGTAGTGTATACTCAGATTTTAACATGGCTGCACTTGAAGGTCACGAGCTAGAAGGCGAGGGAAACTCTGTCATCCAATCAGGAGCTTCGTTAGCACTTAAATTTTTGGTATTGGAGCTTCCGATTGGATGACAAAGTCCCCTTCTCCGTCCAGCTCATGACATTGAAGAGCAACTGTGTTAAAATCTGAGTATAGACCGAAGTCGTGAATGCTAGCCGCCTATCATGAAATAAGTTTTTTCTACTCCCGTTGTATAATTCTCTCATTTGATGGCTGCAACCAGTTGCATAATGATACCCATTTCGATAGAGTTTTTCACTATCATACAGGTTCATGTCCAATCACAGAGAAGCTTACAAACTAAAAAGCACCCAATTTACACAGTTCGACTGCTTTTTTATTTCTCGCTTAATTTTTCTCTCTGAGCAAATTTACAAATTTCTTTTGTAAATAATAAACAATTTACAGATTTCTGGAGTGTTTCTATGCTTCTATGATGCACATTTTTGCCTAGAAATCAATTTTTCAAACCAACTTTTGAGCGCTCATTGCGGCTCAACCATTCGGAATATCCACGTAGTTTATTACAAAAAATATGCTTAAATTAGTCTTAAAAGTTATTTTTTCGAAGTTTCGACGTTTCCTCCCCGGACATCCTGTATAAAACAAACGTTTAATTCCTGGAATCAGCTTAGATTTATCCTATATGGTCCATACATATTTAATCGTACCTTCTACGTATATGTTGTTGTTATTATTATTATTATTATTTTATTATTATTATATTATTATTATTATTTATTATTTCTCTATATGACGACTAAAGATGTTATGTGTCGGCTGAATATAAAATCTACTCCAGGTTGCAGCCTGCTACCTAAGGAGCAGATCTAGGGACTATTGGTGCCTCTACAATACTTTGCGCTGTTCCAAATAAAGCAGTTTATTGCACTTCCCAGTCTTTTGAATTACCGGGGAGTTTAGATAAGTTCTTACTCAAATTTTGCGGAACGAATCCCAGAGTTCCGATAACTATCGGTACGACCTGTGCTTTTACGCCCCACATTCGGCTGATCTCGATTTCCAAACTCTTGTATTTAAGACGTTTCTCTGCCTCCTTGGTAACGACGTTTTGATCGCAAGGTACAGCAACATCGACAAGTAAACACGATTTGTTCTCCAAATCCAGGATAACTATATCCGCTTTGTCTACGCTATCGTGCGATCAGTTTGAATTTGTTGGTCGTGCAATATCGTACACAATCCAACAGACGTCACCGGTTTTGGTGAGTGTTCGTACCACTTGGGGCATGTGTTCGGAACTTCGAGGGCGGTACAGATCTGCCAGTGGAGGTAACTACACACCCTGTCGTGTCTTTTCAAGTATTCGGTCTTTGCTGGGATTGGACAAGCTGAGACAATATGATCAATGGTTTCTACGTGTTCCTGGCAAATGCGGCATTTATTATCTTGGGAAATTTTGAGAACCGCTTTATCATAATGTCGTGTTCTGAACGCCTGATCTTGGGCAGCTATTATAAGTACTTCCGATTCTGGCTTCATTCTTCCCCTTTTAAGCCACATAAATGATTGACCACATAAATGATTGATAATAATAATAATAATAATAATAATAATAATAATTATTATTATTATTATTATTATTTTTCCTCTAAATCACGACTTAAGATGTTATGTGTCGGCTGAATATAAAATCTACTCCAGGTTGCAACCAGCTACCTAAGGAGCAGATCTAGGGACTGTCGGTGCCTCTACAATACTTTGCGCAAAATGTGGGCTGTTCCAAATAAAGCTATTTCTTGCACTTCCCAGTCTTTTGGATTACCTGGGAGTTTAGACAAGTTCTTACACAAATTTTGCGGAACAAATCCCAGAGCTCCGATAACTATCGGTACGACCTGTGCTTTTACGCCCCACATTCGGCTGATCTCGATTTCCAAACTCTTGTATTTAAGACTTTTCTCTGCCTCCTTGGTAACGACGTTTTGATCGCAAGGTACAGCAACATCCACAAGCAAACACGATTTGTTCTCCAAATCCCGGATGACTATATCCGGTTTGTTTGCTGCTATCGTGCGATCAGTTTGAATTTGTTGGTCGTACAATATCGTACACAATCCAACAGACGTCACCGGTTTCGGTGAGTGTTCGTACCACTTGGGGCATGTGTTCGGAACTTCGAGGGCGGTACAGATCTGCCAGTGGAGGTAGCTACACACCCTGTCGTGTCTTTTCAAGTATTCGGTCTTTGCTAGGATTGGACAAGCTGAGACAATATGATCGATGGTTTCTACGTGTTCCTGACAAATGCGGCATTTATCATCTTGGGAAATTTTGAGAACCGCTTTATCATAATGTCGTGTTCTCAAGGCCTGATCTTGGGCAGCTATTACAAGTGCTTCCGATTCTGGCTTCATTCTTCCCCTTTTAAGCCACATAAATGATTGATCTTTATTGATCTGTACCTTGTCCATTCTTTTTAGATATTGTCCGTGGAGTGGTTTGTCTCTCCACGATTTCTTTAACATTTTTTGTGTCTCAAATTTCATGTTAAGTAGCATCAGAAGTTCAGTGTCTCTGTCATTCTGGTTGTCTTGCATAGTCTTGTTCGCAATGCTTCTTGCTACACTTACAATGCCTCTGTTTCCCATTCTTCGGTCAGATTTCATGACCTGCCTCATTAGTGGGTCATCTTGATGGCTGACTACATACTTTCCCATCCCGGTTATTGCATTGTGCCAGGAGGCTTCAATTTGTCTCAGGCCTCTTCCTCCTTCCTTACGTGGCACATAAAGTCTATGTACATCAGCTCGGGGGTGGGCAACATGATGCATTGTAAGCAATTTTCTGGTTTTTCGATCCATGATGCGAATTTCCTGTTCCGTCCAGTCTACTAGTCCGAAACTGTATTCGGCTACAGGCACCGCCAAACTACCTATTGCAGATATTTTATTCCTTGAGTTCAGAGCGGACTGCAGGACAAGTCTCACTCGTCTATAATACTCTCTGCGAATTCTCTCTTTCATTGTGTCGTTCGAGATGGTCTCACATTCTTCAATGCCCAGATATTTGTAAGTTTTACCTGGCTCAAGATCTTGAATCACAGTGTGTCTATCAACTTCAATGTTCTCGGACGTGGTCATTTTGCCTCTTTTTAAGTTGGCTTTTGCACACTTGTCAAGACCAAACTTCATGCAGATGTCATTGCTAAAATCATTGATGACAGACAGCATTTGGGAGAGAATCGCATCATTCTTAGCAAAAACTTTAAGATCATCCATGTAAAATAAATGTGATACAGGCATTTCATCACCATGGAGCTTGTAACCAAAGTCAGTGTGCGACAGCTGTCTTGATAGAGGAATCAAACTAATGCAAAACAGCAGAGGGGATAGTGAATCTCCTTGAAAAAATTCCCCTGTTAATCTGAATACTTCTGGTTTCTACTACTCCCTTTCCGCTGTGGATTAGTAACCTGGTACTCCACGACCTCATACTAGCCTTGCAAAACTCAACAAGTCTAGGATGAAATCGATAGATCTCCAGGGTCTTCAAAATCCAATCGTGTGGTACACTGTCAAAGGCCTTCTGGTAGTCAATCCAAGCCATGCTTAAATTACGTTTTCGTTTCTTTGCATCATTCAAAATTATTTTATTCAGAAGCAAGATTTCCTTACAGCCATAAGAACCTTTACGACATCCTTTCTGTTCAACTGGCAACAGATGGTTCTTCTCTAGGTGCCTATACATTTTGTCAGCAATGGCTGCAGTTATAAGTTTGTACATTACTGGCAAGCAAGTAATTGGCCTGTAGTTCTTCGCCAAAGAGCTGTCTCCTCCTTTGTGTAGCAAATACGTAATGCCGCGAGTGAGCCATTCGGGGAGTTCGTTAGGGTTTTCTAAAATTTTATTAACAGCCTTTGCAAGATGAAAATGTAGTGCTGTTAATTTCTTAATCCAATAAATCTGGATCTTATCAACCCCAGGGGATTTCCAGTTTCCCATGTTCTTAATTGTTTGGCATAGGTCCTCTTTCGAGAATCCTTGAACATGTACCACTGCTTCCACGAGTCCATTGGCAGCATCAACTTCAGATTGGAGCCACGATGCGTCTTTGTTGTAGAATCTGGTTTCCTCCCAGATTCCTGCCCAAAATGTTTCGACGTCATCTTTTGAAGGAGGGGCAGCATTGCCATTCGGTTTTTCAGTCAGACTGCGATAGAATCTCTTCGCGTCTGTTTCAAACAACCGGTTCTGTACACGGAAATCGTTTCTACGTTTGTACTTGTTTATTATTATTATTATTATTATTATTATTATTATTATTATTATTATCATCATTATTAACGACTTGTGGCAAGCGGGAGCTTGGTGGCTGGGCAGGCGTAAGGCCTGGCGTGCGGCCGCGCCGGCGGGGCTGGGCGGGCGGTGGGAGGCGCTGGCGGCCCCGCGACCGGTTTGCGGGAGGCGCCTGCTCCCTCTGCCTTTTTTCTTCCTTTCTTGTTTTGTTTTTGTTTTGTTTTTTGCGCGAACAAATGAGAGTCTAATGGCTCATACGTGCACCGGCCGGGAGGAGGGGGCGGGGTAGAGCAAGCAGCGAAATGCAGTCTCGCAGCGAGATAGACGGGCGGGAGGACGGGCGGGAGGACGGGCGGGAGGACGGGCGGGAGGACGGGCGGGAGGACGGGCGGGAGGACGGGCGGGAGGACGGGCGGGAGGACGGGCGGGAGGACGGGCGGGAGGACGGGCGGGAGGACACATTTTCAACACTCATTATTGTAATGGTTGAAGGACCTTAATGAAACAGACAAGCAATTTATTGATTGTGATACATATTTTAAAGTTTCGACCCTGTTTGTCGTCTTATTCAAAATCTAGTGTCCAGAATTTGTTGAAATCATAGATAAAAAGGTGGCATTTTAATAAAATATTGTCACTTTGCTATAAAAAAACTTGTCACTTCGTAAAATTCATCCGAACTAGTGATCTAAGGGTCGAAATGTTAAGATATGTATAACAATTAATAAATTGTTTTAAAAAAACCCATGTAGTAATGCTTTCATTGTCATTAAAGTATTACAAAACATAAGCTATACGACAGACGTATATATTCATTAAAATTTTCAACACTTGATAACCCCATCAATAGCTACATAATCCAGCGGGACATGTATGTCCCATTCATAGTGAAAGGGTTACGTTCACTATAACCGAGGGTTCACTATATCAGAGTTCACTATAACCTGAGTCAACTACATTTCGAAAACTGTTATGAAAACGGGGAAATAGAAATTTGAGAAATGTTCATTCTCGAAGTGACTGATTAATAAGCTGCGGATTTTTGCCTATTTGCCTATTTTTTCTTTCAATGGAAAACAATCTTTTAGGTTACTTATTCATTTTGAGGCATTAGGAGTATTATATGTCGATTTTATAGTGCATATAAATGCCTATTTTGTGTTTAAATGCCTAAATGTTGCATATTCTCATATTTATCGAACAAAATGCAATTATCTTTAATCAATTTCCCATTTCCGCGAACGCTGTATTTTCGAAATACCAAAAATAAAATATTTGAATACAGAAATGTTTGTCGTAAATAAAATCTATTTTAAAAAATCAGATCTTAAAAAAATATCATGTATATTTTTTTAAAAAAACAGTTGTTTTTGCAGAATTTCTGCTTGAAATTAATGCAAATTATAAAAAAATATCAAAAACTGCTACAATTTGTTTCTAAGGACAGAACAAGGGATGCTTAAAGTAACAGCACAGGTCTCATTTTTGGTTATTTATCTTAATTTTCTTGAAAATTGCAAATTTTGAAATATGTTTTAGACGTTATGCAAGAAAGTAAGTGCTGTTGAAATACCACGTGTTATAACATGTGGGTTATGCATGGCAATTAAAACAAATCAATGTTTTCAGTTTGGTTTCAATGAAATGTGAGGAAAAAGATCATTAGCAATAGTGTTCAGCATTAAAGTATCAGACTGAATTTAATAAAAAGCCAAAAGGTAGGTTTTTGGCAATTCAGACCGCATTCAGGTTATGCACGGCAATTCAGACCATTTGTCCAAAATGCACAACAATGATAGAAAGGATTTCTCAGAATGAGTATTTGTCAGAACACATATGAAAACAAACATCTATGAAGGTAACTATATTGTTTGCTACAAAAGCTTTCTACACAAGTATATAAATGCAGATAAAAAAATTATAGTGCCTTTTGAAATGCCTATTTTACATTTTGAAATGCCTATTTTACATTTTGAAATGCCTATTTTACATTTTGAAATGCCTATTTTACATTTTGAAATGCCTATTTTACGTTTTTAAGTACCTATTTTGCCTGCCTATTTCTTCAGTTTTTCGTGCCTATACATCCGCAGCTTACTGATGAAGAGAGCAGCACTCGGAAGAGCCTTACTGTGCCTGTGTGACGGTAGAAGATTTGCTCGGCCTCCTGAGCAGCGTGTTCGTTTCCAGGCGGCTGTGTCAGCGTGACAATCATGATTCACGGCGTGATAGTCGCGGTGCTGGGGACGCAGTGTCGTCCATTTTGCGAGATGCAGAAATGATACACATGCGCGTGTTTTGGATAATGACACTGTAGGTGGTATAACGTTACGAGGCCGATTTACAGCAAATAACGGACGCCGTTGAAGAGTAAAACGAACGAGGCGGTAGTCGAGATCTATTACCGTAGTCGCACCTAGCCTGAAACCAGAGAGGCGACAACATTTATGGATCTCTGTATTAATGATGCATTGGCTTTTCAAATTGACAAGTGTGTATATTTTACTTGTACGACAATTTGTATTCGAAATGTATGTTTGGTTGGTTGAAGAGATCAACTACGTCTTGACGGAAGTTTTGGAGTAGTTTGTCACATTACTGGACATTTAAAACATTTAGACTATTTTGAAATTTTTGATAATTTTTAGGAGTTTCTCGAGGACTACCTTCCGTTCAAGTGTAGAATCTAAAGTTTCTCATCGAAAATAGCCTATTCGATTTCTTCGCTCAGTAAAAAGTAATAATAATAATAATAATAGTAATAATAATAATAATAATAATAATAATAATAATAATAACTCCACCTAGGAAGTACACGACCTTGCAGTTGGTGGTGGAGCTTGAGTACCCCCATGCGCCTTAAAGCTATGTCAGTGGTAGCCTAGCTACCGGTAGGGCCTCCCTTGCTGAATAGGTTGAAGGTGAGGGGTCAGACGAAGAAGTACTCCATTTTGAGGAGAGTGGGAAGTAAGTACAGAGGGAAGGGTCATGAACCTTTGGACTTCCTGTTGTCGGCCCATAGAGGGTACAGGAGAGAAACTGGGTTGGCACACCAGGCCACTGATTAGAGTGGAGGCCCGAACCTTGCATTAGCCAGCGAAGGAGGCTGCCTTCAGCAGTCAGTGAAAATCCCGTAGGGTTTAGTAATGCCGACTGGCGATCGGAGGGACCCCTTGCTGGGCCCTGCGGGGGGATGTCCCGAGGCCACTGTGGGTCGCAGTAACGGATGGCAGGAAACATCCCGAGGGTTAAGTGTGGTCTGTGAACTCGAACTTGCGTCCTGCGAATCTTCAATTCAAACCAATGAGCAAAATGGATAGAACAAGCAATGTAATGAACCTTAACGTGCCTTGTTCTACCAATGTCCCATACCTGCTCAGGAACCGAGCTAATGTCACCTTGTCGACGTCTGGCCATCCCACGGATGTTAGTCCCAGGGACCCAGAGCCGGCAGTAGCTCGAAGCCATCGTCAGAGATGGACCCGGGATGAATTAAAGGTGGTGATGTGGTGCTTTTACTATGCAAAAGCGAAAAATGGGGGCTCAGAAATAGAAGTTTTCAAGGTATGGAGAGAGCGGAACCCAGATATGAGACCTACCCTAGACTCAAAGAAGCTTGCCAGTCAACGACGATACATACTCAGCAGTGCAAAATTTACAGCAGAACAACTTGCTGACATTGAGAGAAATGCGGAGTATGTACTTCGCTCGAACAACCCACATGACGAACATGTAGAACTTGAAAATGATGATCCCGTGGAAGGTTCATCTCTTTCCAGTGAAACACACGTCAGTGGTGAAAATTCATCTGGCAATGAATTACACGAAAAGGACATAATGCGAAATCTCCTTCGGCGCGAGATAGAAAGAGTTAGTCAACTTCCGTTTGAATCTCGCGAACCGTTGAGGAGAATATACGAAACTGCCAAAGCTAAAAGAGTGATAGAAACAGTGAATTCTGTCTTAAATGAGGTGGTGGAGACCCCAGGCAGAGATCTAGATATTTCTGAAATCAATCACATCATATATGCAACTGGATATCTAGTATCTCAGATAATTTTGGGGCCAGCCAAGAACACCGACGGCCGACAGCAAAACAGAGTAAACAGCTCTGTACCCCCATGGATGAACAGAATTAGGAAACGGATAGCCGACACCCGGCGCGAAATATCACTCTTAGCTGAGGCATCTTCTAAATCAATGCACACCTCTAAAGTTCAACGAAAAATATTCAATGTTGAACAAAAATACCAAATTGAAAATGAAACCAGCAGGCTAATGGTAGTTGAAAAGCTAAAAGAGAAAATTCAAGCATGGGCTCAAAGAATTAGACGTTACAAACGTAGAATAGATTTCCGTGTACAGAACCGGTTGTTTGAAACAGACGCGAAGAGATTCTATCGCAATCTGACTCAAAAACCGAATGGCAAAGCTGTCACTCCTTCAAAAGAAGACGTCGAAGCGTTTTGGGGAGGAATCTGGGAGGAGAGCAGATCCTACAACAAAGACGCATCTTGGCTTCAATCTGAAGTTGATGCTGCCGATGAACTTGTAGAAACAGTGGAAGATGTTCACCAATTCTCGGAAGAGGACCTCTTCCAAGCAATTAAGAACATGGGAAACTGGAAGTCCCCCGGGATTGATAAGATCCAGATTTATTGGATTAAGAAATTAACAGCAATACATTCTCATCTAGCAAAGGCTGTTAATAAACTTTTAGAAAACCCAAAGGAAATCCCGGAATGGCTCACACGCGGCATCACGTATTTGCTACCCAAAGCGGAAGACAGCTCTTTGGCGAAGAACTACAGGCCAATTATTTGTCTGCCAGTACTGTACAAAGTTATAACTTCAGCCATAGCTGACAAAATGTACAGACATCTAGATAAGAATCATCTAATGCCAGCTGAACAAAAAGGATGTCGTAAAGGCTCTTATGGCTGTAAGGAAATCTTGCTACTGAATAAAGTCATCTTGAATGATGTAAAGAAACGCAAACGTAATTTGAGCATGGCTTGGATTGACTACCAGAAGGCTTTTGATAGTGTACCACACGATTGGATTTTGAAGACCCTGGAGATCTATCGATTTCATCCTAGACTTATTGAATTTTGCAAGGCTAGTATGAAGTCGTGGAGTACCAGGTTACTAATACACAGCGGAAAGGAAGCAGTAGAAACCAGAAGTATTCAGATTAACAGGGGTATTTTTCAAGGAGATTCACTATCCCCTCTGCTGTTTTGCATTAGTTTGATCCCACTATCGAGACAGTTGTCGCAAGCTGACTTTGGTTTTAAGCTCCATGGTGATGAAAGGCCAGTAACACATTTGTTTTACATGGATGATCTGAAATTGTTTGCTAAGAATGAAGCGATTCTCTCCCAAATGCTGTCTGTCGTGAATGACTTTAGCAATGACATCTGCATGAAGTTTGGTCTTGACAAGTGTGCAAAAATCAATTTAAAAAGAGGGAAACTCACAACGTCTGAGAACATTGAAATTGATACGCACACTGTGATTCAAGATCTTGAGCCAGGTAAAACTTACAAATATCTGGGCATTGAAGAATGTGAAACCATCTCGAATGACAGAATGAAAGAGAGAATTCGTAGGGAGTATTATAGGAGAGTGAGACTGGTCCTGCAGTCCGCTCTGAATTCCAGGAATAAAATTTCTGCAATAGGTAGTTTGGCGGTACCTGTGGCCGAATACAGTTTTGGACTAGTGGACTGGACTGAGCAGGAAATTCGCACCATGGATCGAAAAACCAGAAAACTGCTAACAATGCATCATGTTGCCCACCCTCGAGCTGATATACATAGACTTTATGTGTCACGTAAGGAAGGAGGAAGAGGCCTCAGACAAATTGAGGCCTCCTGGCACAACGCAATAGTTGGGATGGGAAAGTATGTAGTCAGCCATCAAGATGACCCTCTAATGAGGCAGGTCATGAAATCTGACCGAAGAATGGGAAACAGAGGCATTGTTAGTGTAGCTAGAAGCATTGCAAAGAAAACTAGGCAAGACACGTCGAATAACACAGACACTGAACTTCTGATGCTGTTAAACATGAAGTGTGAGACACAAAAAATGTTAAAGAAATCGTGGAGAGACAAACCACTCCACGGACAATACCTAAAAAGAATGGACAAGGTGCAGATCAATAAAGATCAATCATTTATGTGGCTTAAAAGGGGAAGAATGAAGCCAGAATCGGAAGCCCTTGTAATAGCTGCCCAAGATCAGGCCTTGAGAACACGACATTATGATAAAGCGGTTCTCAAAATTTCCCAAGATGATAAATGCCGCATTTGCCTGGAGCAAGTAGAAACCATTGATCATATTGTCTCAGCTTGTCCAATCCTAGCAAAGACGGAATACCTGAAAAGACATGACAGGGTGTGTAGCTACCTCCACTGGCAGATCTGTACCACCCTCGAAGTTCCAAACACATGCCCCAAGTGGTACGAACACTCACCAAAACCGGTGACATCTGTTGGATTGTGTACGATATTGTACGACCAACAAATTCAAACTGATCGCACGATAGCGGCAAACAAACCGGATATAGTTATCCGGGATTTGGCGAAAAAATCGTGTTTACTTATCGATGTTTCTGTACCTTGCGATCAAAACGTCGTTACCAAGGAGGCAGAGAAACGTCTTAAATACAAGAGTTTGGAAATCGAGATTAGCCGAATGTGGGGCGTAAAAGCACAGGTCGTCCCGATAGTTATCGGAGCTCTGGGATTTGTTCCGCAAAATTTGAGTAAGAACTTGTCTAAACTCCCAGGTAATTCAAAAGACTGGGAAGTGCAAGAAATTGCTTTATTTGGAACAGCCCACATTTTGCGTAAAGTATTGTAGAGGCACTGATAGTCATCGGATCTGCTCCTTAGGTAGCTTGTTGCAGCCTGGAGTAGATTTTATATTCAGCCGACTCATAACATCTTTAGTCGTGATGTAATGGAATAATAATAATAATAATAATAATAATAATAATAATAATAATAATAATAATAATAATAGGAGCTCTGGGATTTGTTCCGCAAAATTTGTGTAAGAACTTGGCTAAACTTCTAGGTCATTCAAAGGACACGGAAGTGCAAGAAATTGTTTTATTTGGCACAGTTCACATTTTGCGCAAAGTATTGTAGAGGCACCGACAGTCCCTAGATCTGCTCCTTAGGTAGTTGGTTGCAACCTGGAGCAGATTTTATGCTCAGCCGACTCATAACATCTGTAGTCGTGATGTGGAGCAATAATAATAATAATAATAATAATAATAATAATAATAATAATAATAATAATAATAAATAATAATAATAATAATAATAAATAATAATAATAATAATAATAATAATAATAATACTTTGTATTCCCTTCTTCTTTTACAGAGATAATATACATTGAATTTCTGAGAATTACTCACCATCGATTACCAGTCGTGATGGTTAGCGATACTGAGTTTATAATTTATTATGTCTACTTCTACTTATTTGTATTTTTTGTGTGTGGTGTGTATTTGAAATTTGTTTTTTGTAAATCTAATATCCCATTTGTGAACCTACAGAAATAAAGAACCTAGCCTCAAAACATAAAAATAAGTGAAAATTTACAGATTTTACAGCAAAAGGTATTTTTCTATAGATGAATATATAACTCAGTATAACAACTAAAAAGTAACAAATTGTAACAAATATAAAGGAACAAGTAATAGACAATAAAAAGTAACAAATATAAAGACACTTGTATTGAGTATGTACGAGTAATATAAGGTTCCTGGACGCGTATTAGCGCCATTCTATGTGCCCTTGTAATAAGAAAACATCACTTTTCTCGTTTTTCACCCAACTCGATGTCAGCTTCTGCTTGACGCCGGTGAAGTTGCTGCACCTCGTGCTTCGCCGCCTCTTGTTTCTGCTAATCGTGCAAAATGGAGGCGCCAGACAATGGGGAGAATGCAGGAGGCCTGGGAAGAGTGATATAACGGCCACGAAATGGCGTTTGCTGTCGACTCTCCCACGCTGGTTATCATCTTCGAGGAATTTACATTTTAAATACATCGTTGTTTAAAAGTGTGTGTTCGTGCTGCAAACTTGACCATTTGTTACATCTGCAGATTAAGAATTCTGTGGTCACGGGGTAAAAGTTCTTAAGTCAATTTTTTTCGAAATTGGTTTAAGTATTGAAACTACAAGTTTTGTATTTGTTGTTTATTGTAGTAAAACGATCGAATTCAAATGTTGCCTCCTTAACGACAAAAAGGCGTTGGGAAATATAGCTCGGCTTTGGCAAATATAGGAAAATTAATCTAAATCTTGTTTTCTCCAAACTAAGATTTTTCACTTAAGAACTTTTACCCCCTGAACACAGAATTGCTGCTTGTAAAGGTGATCAGAGCAATTAAATATACTGCAATTTTTTTTAACTTTGCCCCTCAAGGCCGGTTTTCACGATGGAATACGTCACGGTATTTCGCGACGTTCTCAGTCGTGCCGCCGGATATCGCATGACCGCGACCGTATCAAGCAGTGCTTGCGATCATGCGACTTCTAGCGGCACGAGGTAGAAAGACGGGAAATGCCGTGTGATATTCCATCGTGGCCGTAGGGGCTTGAGGGACAGAGTTAGAGAAATCGCACTATAATTATTTGTGAATAGTTAAAAAAAGAAGTATAACCCGACCAAGAGAAGTGCGCGACTGAAGAGGGAAGATACTTGTCAAATATCTTTTACAGAGTAATACCGGCCTTTCGCCAGCTCGCGGACTCAGAATAGATACTACACAGAAAGGAAAGTAGAGGGCTGCTCCATTGATCTTCAGTGAGCCATCGCGCAGCGCAGACCGCCATCTTGAAACTGTGCAAAGGAACCCTACGCGTCAGCTCAAATGCCATTTTCTCAAAAATGGCTCCAATTTTTTTCTTCTAACTTTTCGAATGGGTGCACTACATTGCACTGTTTATTATGACATAAAATTTACGAGTTTTTACTCTTCTTTAATATTCTTAAAGTAAAATTTCGGTTTACTACTAGGTAACCCAAGAATTGTGAAAATTTCAAAAAAAATGTATTTCGGGTGGAAATAGACGGAACCTGGCTAGAGTATGTGGCAAGTCCGATAAACTAGCACAGGCCAAAGAAAATAGAAAACTAATAAGAGAAAGTCTGTGCCATTCTATATAATACTAGTTATGTATTTATAAATCTGTATCTTTTTATCTCTATTTTTTATTAATATTTTCTTATGTGCGATATTAATATGTGTCAATTCTAAGCAAATGTCCCGTCGGCTTACGTATGTTTTTGCTGCTTGTACACACACCAAATATAACGTGTAAAACGTAAATAAAACGCCGTTCACCACACAGCAATTGCCGGATCGTACAGCAGTTTATACTGCCATTTTTTTAGGAACAGCTCTCAAGATAACTCAAATCCCATCTTCGCGATGGAATATGTCACGACATTTCGCGTCTTTTCTCGGTCTTGCCGGTAGAAGTCGCATGATCGCAAGCACTGCTTCATACGGTCGCGATTGTGCGAAATCTAGCGGAACGACTGTGAATGATACGAAATGCCGTGACATATTTCATCGCGAAGATGGAATTTGAGTTATCTTGAGAGCTCTTCCTACAAAAATCGTAGTGTACATACTTTCAATATGGCGATAATACTCATCAATAGAGACCGGATTTGTATGTAATTACATATATTTTGTCTTTATACCTACCGTTCTCAAAATTGTAATCTTGGCAAATCATAGCCCTCCTAACACAATATCGAATTTTTTCGTTACATATTTTTTCATACATATTTTGCTGTCTTCACAGTATATTTTTTTATTTTATCAATTTTCTTCTATTTAATTCCATATTTTTTATGAAAATATGTATTTATAAAAAAAATCAGCATTTTTTCTACATGATTGAGGAAATCTAGGTGTCCAAAATATCATTGACACCGCGCTTTGTGATCTGTAATCTTAATTTCCGAGAAAAATTTGCGATATCCGACGTTTAACGCTTCGATGAAGATGCTAAGGTATATGTTTGCTGGTCGTAGATCTCGCTAGTTTGTGCGATGGTTTCTATTGCGATTAGTCCGGCTGCTAAACTACGGTCCTGGACTACAATCAAGCTTTTACTACTGACGAAAAAGTTGTATGATGTAAAGTGAGCAGTTTTTCTAAATGTATTTTCTTGCTATGGTTTTTAATTAAAGAATTTTAATATTACGTATTATATCCGATTTTACATGTTTATTACATATTCTTATTATTTTTATTACATATTTATGTACATATTTTGACGTTTTATACTACATATTTTTCCGGTCTCTACTCATCATATCTGTGCAGGGATTGTGGGTAGCTTTCCTTTCTGTGTAGTAGCTATTCTGTCTCGCGGATGTCGGCGCTCAATTTTTTTACAGTAAGAAGCGCCGTGTTCGCCTGCGGTGTGGGCGCCTGGATGCGTCTGAAGGCGACACACAGCGTGACAATCGTCGGAAACAAGCGAGCGGCGCAATTAACTCGCAGATCTTATCAGGTCGCTGCACTTCTTGTGACGTGCCTTTGTTTCGTCGTCGACGGATTTTGTTTCATTGGAAAGCCCTCGGAGGGTCGCCGACAGAATACAGTCCACTTCGGTTATAGTGAACTCGGATATAATGAACTAGGATATAGTGATCTCTCGGTTATAGTGAACCTGTCACTCGTCCCGTTTCTCGTACATTTGCGGTTTGCGATGGTGTAGCGGTTAGCATAACGGACTGCTGTAACCAGGTTCGCGGGTTCAAACCTGATCGAAGCCGTGGATGTTTAAGGGCGAAAAAATCCTTCGTACGCGTTCCTTCGGAGGGGAAGTAAAGCCGGCTGTCCCATGTTAGTAGATTTACTGCATGTAAAAGATCCTCAAGCTTAAATGAAGCCTCTGAGCTAAATTCAAATCGCCTGTTTCGTCGCTCGAGATAATACCTTCTTTCTCCGCTAGATGGTGAAAGGAGCGTAGCGAAATTTGCGTGGTCAGACGGAAGAGCAGGCCTCATGGCCTGAGTCTCGCCACGTAAAATAAGGCAATTCAATTCAATTCAATTCAGTACATTACAAATAACTAGAGGGTGGATTTTAATGAAATGTCTTTTATTTCTTTTCACTTTACAACAATGCCGTTTAGTATACAAATTCATTTTATGTTATTACGAAACGAAATGACCCATTTTTATGTAATTCTTTTTGCATATTTCTTTGAATTCAACTAATAAGTCATTTTTGCGTAATTTTTAATGCATTTTTTGCTGATTTAATCGGTTTTAATGTAATTTTAATAGGATTTGCTTCAAACAATATTTACGAGATGCAACAGTTGTTCACCACATAATTCCTGAGTAGCCTACTCGATTTCTTCCCTTATATATTGTAATGTCAGCCGTTGTGAATACTATGTAATTTAAGATTTTTGTGTCGTCTATCTGCGCCATTGTCAGTTCGGCCGATTTCGCGATAAATAAAGGCAGAGATTTTCTTTCAAAGAACAGTCTAAACCAAAAGCTTGCAAGCTGAATTCACTTGAACAAAAGGAAGAAGCCTCGATTACATCAGAAACATATCCAACAGTTTAAGTTGTTCCTCTGAAGTGCTTTTGATAATATTTTTTACGTCATTTTTCTTTGTTTTTAGGGCACTTTAAAACATTTTAAGAGCATTTTATAGATCATTTTTGGCAATGTTTTAGGTCACAAAATCCGCCCCGTACAAATAAGCTTAAGAAGAATAGAGTGTAGTGAACTTTGAACCTCGCCTGTAGTGAACATAGGAAGTACGTCATGTGAAATACCACGCAGTTCATTACCCCACCACCAGAGACAACGGCATCCCTATTGTAAAACGGTGGGGTTACTAATAGTTCCCTTTCCCGACGCTAGTTGCGCAGAGAAACTCGTGGCATGCTACGGTGCCACGAAGCGTACCACAGCCGCCAGTAGAAGACCTTGACACTACTGTCGTAAGTTATTAGGCGAGCAAGAGGGCCTTCGGAGAGTGTACTGCGAATAATACTTCTGCCGCTAGCAGTCGCGGCTCGTGGTTTTATAAACGGGGAAGGCTGCAAATGCATTACATTACATTACAGTGCATTGCATTACATTACATTACATTACATTACAGTGCATTACATTACATTACATTACATTACAGTGCATTACATTACATTACATTACATTACAGTGCATTACATTACATTACATTACATTACAGTGCTTTACATTACAGTGCTTTACATTACATTACATTACAGTGCATTACATTACATTACATTACATTACAGTGCATTACAGTGCATTACATTACATTACATTACAGTGCATTACATTACATTACAGTGCATTACATTACATTACAGTGCATTACATTACATTACAGTGCATTACATTACATTACATTACAGTGCATTACATTACATTACATTACAGTGCATTACATTACATTACATTACAGTGCATTACATTACATTACATTACAGTGCATTACATTACATTACATTACATTACAGTGCATTACATTGCATTACATTACAGTGCATTACATTACATTACATTACATTACATTACAGTGCATTACATTACATTACATTACATTACATTACATTACAGTGCATTACATTACATTACAGTGCATTACATTACATTACAGTGCATTACATTACATTACATTACAGTGCATTACATTACATTACATTACATTACAGTGCATTACATTACATTACAGTGCATTACATTACATTACATTACAGTGCATTACATTACATTACATTACAGTGCATTACATTACATTACATTACAGTGCATTACATTACATTACAGTGCATTACATTACATTACATTACAGTGCATTACATTACATTACATTACAGTGCATTACATTACATTACAGTGCATTACATTACATTACAGTGCATTACATTACATTACATTACATTACAGTGCATTACATTACATTACATTACATTACAGTGCATTACATTACATTACAGTGCATTACATTACATTACATTACATTACATTACAGTGCATTACATTACAGTGCATTACATTACATTACATTACATTAGTTAAAGCGCAATGTTAGTCGCTGAACTGCATAGTAATGCCATTGGTGAGCACGCCCTTCTTCAGACCCTAGACTCCCACCCTTGAAGGCTGCCTGGCTGCGGCCTTTCGTCCGCCGGTAAGCCTGTGCAGTGAATGCTTGACGTCACGCCTCCTCGTTTTACACAGGTCTTATGGCGGAATGAAGTGGGAGCCTAAAGGCTGCTCTACAATAGCCCGCGAACGGGAACGGCAACGCGAAGGCGATGACGGGAACGGGAACGCGAGGTACGTGCGCTTCACAATAAACGCCAACGGGAAGAGGAATAGCGCTATGAATCTGTAGCGGCAAAAACGAGTACTTCAGGAGAGTCGCCGAAACCAAAGCACTCCTAGCTGAGCTACTCTATTCACTCTTCGCTTTGCCATCTGTCAGTTTTTTGCGTGTGGTAGTATGAATAATGAATACTTTAACGAAAGAATATTAATGAAAAAAATAATTCATCAGAATGGAAAAATGCAAAAACTACTAAGAACTTACGGAAAATACAACTAACGAAAGTTTAATCAATAAACAAAAAACTCTAATGTACTTAAATGAAACAAAAAAATATTTTGTGGGAAATTTTAATTATATATATTAATATGAATAGAAAAGGAAAAATACTGAAATCACTAAAAAGAACTAAAACAATTCAACGACTACTAACTAAATCCTCCTCAAACCCTAACCTCGCAAATCCACGCTGTAACCTCAACACCGCTCCAGACCAGTTTCGCGCGCAGGCCGCGCGCTCGATCAGCTGGAAAGCTTCGCCTCCATTTGCTGTACTCTCATTGGTCGAGAGGCTTCCCGTTCCCGGGCCGAGATAAATGTTGACCATCTTTCGCGTTCCCGTTCCCGTCAAGCTTCGCGTTCCCGTCATGTTGTGAACGCCTGCCTGAGATGTCCGCCTTTCAACTTTCTTTGCGTTCGCGTTCGCGTTGCCGTTCCCGTCCACGGGTTATTGTGGAGCGGCCTTAACGCTTCTCTCTTCCCTGTCAACAGCTTCAAATGCGTTACGGACGGCCGTTAACGAACCGACAAAGAAAGAGTTTGATAAGATTGTTACATAATACAACTCAGCAATCCATTATTAATAAATTACTAAATACATGTATAAACATATTTTTACATTTCTTTTGGAGGTCGATTTCTCTAGGAGAGGCTCCGCCTTAGAGCCTTTAATAACGAGCCGCGCCTGGCTGCTAGAATTCTCCTTCAGGCAGCGACTGAATTCGATCTACCTGACAAGGGAGTGTTGAAAATCCTGGCGCCCAGGATTCGAACCCTAGAACCCCTCGGTCGGCAGCACTGCAGTGCTATATGTTAAGGTTCTGTGCTGTCTTTTGAAGCAAATCTGAAACGTCCTGTCTATCACCGTCCGGAATGAGACCGAAAAACCGCAACCCTTACGAAGACATTGGTCGGATACGAAACACTCGTTATGTATTTTAGAAAGCACACTGGTGATGCTACAAAAACATTTACTCTCTTGCATTGTTTGTTACTATTTATTTTTAGAAGTGTCATTTTTATAAGTGTAAGGGTGTGAAATAATGTGTAAAGGTCAATTCTTCGAGATAAAGGGAGCAAATCCTGCGGCGATTTTTTTTTTTCAAAGTTTTACCAACAGAAAACAAGCATTAAATTGTACATAAATATTATTTTTGTAAAGTTAATTTCGTATTCAATAAACATCAATATCTAAAAAAAATGTTGCACTGAAGGTTTGCCGCCCCCTCCAAGTCTTGCCGTACCTGGGTTACCATGTTCATAACTCCGCCAATGCTTGTAATAAACAGAGCTCGAATTCTAATGAACCGAAAATATTCTTTGAAAATTACGAAATTACCTTTAAAATGACTTTAGAAAAGGGAAAACGACCCAATTTTTAAAAAAATACTCAAATATTTGTACGATAATATTTACTTTTTTAATGAATTTTACAATTTTAAACATATTGTATTTATATAAAACTAACTTTCATATTATGTCTTTATTGAAGGATGAAATGTAATCCTTAGCTCCGATCTTCCAACCGTCAGTTCCGAGAGGTCCAGGAAATTACAGATGATCCGTGTAATTTTGAGAGTTTTAATAAATGAGTCCACTACGGTAGTGAATTTCGTCATGAACTGATGATGCAATAAAAACTCTGTTTTAGTCTGTCATTATAAATTCATGAAACATCCACTAACAAAAACAAGAAAGGAAACAAACTGCGTAAAATGACAAAAATGACGCAACGGTAAAAAATACCTAAAAATGAAAAATGACAAAAATTGAATATTGACAAACTGGCAAAACGACAAAAATGGCAAAATGACAAAATTGCAAAATGACAAAAATGGGAAAATGACAAAATGGGAAAATCACAAAACGGGAAAATGACAAAATGGGAAAATGACAAAATGGGAAAATGACAAAATGGGAAAATGACAAAATGGGAAAATGACAATGGGAAAATGACAAAATGGGAAAATGACAAAAATGACAAAATGACAAAAATGGCAAAATGACAAAAATGGCAAAATGACAAAAATGGCAAAATGACAAAAAATGGCAAAATGACAAAAATGGCAAAATGACAAAAATGGCAAAATGACAAAAATGGCAAAATGACAAAAATGGCAAAACGACAAAAATAGCAAAACGACAAAATGACAAAAAATGGCAAAACGACAAAAAATGGCAAAACGACAAAAATGGCAAAACGACAAAATGGCAAAACGACAAAAATGGCAAAACGACAAAAATGGCAAAATGACAAAAATGGCAAAATGACAAAAACGGCAAAATGACAAAAACGGCAAAATGACAAAACGGCTAAATGACAAAAACGGCTAAATGACAAAAACGGCTAAATGACAAAAACGGCTAAATGACAAAAACGGCTAAATGACAAAAATGGCAAAATGACAAAAATGGCCAAATGACAAAAATGGCCAAATGACAAAAATGGCTAAATGACAAAAATGGCCAAATGACAAAAATGGCCAAATGACAAAAATGGCCAAATGACAAAAATGGCCAAATGACAAAAATGGCCAAATGACAAAAATGGCCAAATGACAAAAATGGCCAAATGACAAAAATGGCAAAATGACAAAAATGGCAAAATGACAAAAAATGGCAAAATGACAAAAATGGCAAAATGACAAAAATGGCAAAACGACAAAAATAGCAAAACGACAAAATGCCAAAAAATGGCAAAACGACAAAAATGGCAAAACGACAAAAATGGCAAAACGACAAAAATGGCAAAACGACAAAATGGCAAAACGACAAAAATGGCAAAACGCCAAAAATGGCAAAACGACAAAAATGGCAAAACGACAAAAATGGCAAAATGACAAAATGGCAAAATGACAAAATGGCAAAATGACAAAATGGCAAAATGACAAAAATGGCAAAATGACAAAAATGGCAAAATGACAAAAATGGCAAAATGACAAAAATGGCAAAATGACAAAAATGGCAAAATGACAAAAATGGCAAAATGACAAAAATGGCAAAATGACAAAAATGGCAAAATGACAAAAATGGCAAAATGACAAAAATGGCAAAATGACAAAAATGGCAAAATGACAAAAATGGCAAAATGACAAAAATGGCAAAATGACAAAAATGGCAAAATGACAAAAATGGCAAAATGACAAAAATGGCAAAAATGGCAAAATGACAAAAATGGCAAAATGACAAAAATGGCAAAATGACAAAAATGGCAAAATGACAAAAATGGCAAAATGACAAAAATGGCAAAATGACAAAAATGGCAAAATGACAAAATGGCAAAATGACAAAAATGGCAAAATGACAAAAATGGCAAAATGACAAAAATGGCAAAATGACAAAAATGGCAAAATGACAAAAATGGCAAAATGACAAAAATGGCAAAATGACAAAAATGGCAAAATGACAAAAATGGCAAAATGACAAAAATGGCAAAATGACAAAAATGACAAAAATGACAAAATGGCAAAATGACAAAATGGCAAAATGACAAAATGGCAAAATGACAAAATGGCAAAATGACAAAAATGGCAAAATGACAAAAATGGCACAATGACAAAAATGGCACAATGACAAAAATGGCACAATGACAAAAATGGCACAATGACAAAAATGGCAAAATGACAAAAATGGCAAAATGACAAAAATGGCAAAATGACAAAAATGGCAAAATGACAAAAATGGCAAAATGACAAAAATGGCAAAATGACAAAATGGCAAAATGACAAAAATGGCAAAATGACAAAAATGGCAAAATGACAAAAATGGCAAAATGACAAAAATGGCAAAATGACAAAAATGGCAAAATGACAAAAATGGCAATGTTCCAATAATTATACATTTTCATCACCTATGTGTCGTAAGACATTGTCATTGTAACTTGTCATTTCAAGTTAGCTACGTCTAGAATGCACCGACGAAAAGAATCCGAGCCCTGGTAATGAATAATGGCAAATGGGCGTGCTGGTGGGGAGGGCGGCTGGAGCCTTGTTCTGTGGAGATAGGGCGCTGCCCCGTCATCTCTGCCACGACGGAAAATAAACAACAACGACGAAGAAGAATTACGAGAACAGGGGGCAAGGGGGCACGGACATGAGATTACATTTATTAATAACCGGCACTCAGCTTCTGCTCACATGTCATCTTTTCATTTGTGCGTTCTAGACGTAGCCAACTGGTAAATGAATGTTTATCATGACGTATAGGTGATAGAAATGCATAGTTATTGGGTCATTTTTGTCATTTTTTGCCATTTTTAATGTTCGCGTCATTTTTACCTTTGCGTCACTTTTAAGCATTTTTACGCATTTTGTTTTCTTTTCGTGTTTTTGTTAGTGAATGTTTCGTGAATTTACAGTGACACACTAAAATAAAGTTTTTACTGTATCATCAGTTCATGATGAAGTTCACTACTGCAGTGGACTCAGGCTTTCGTACTCTCAAAATTACACGGATCTTCGTTGA
The DNA here is from genome assembly GCA_031308135.1 of Acheta domesticus. Classification (NCBI taxonomy): domain Eukaryota; kingdom Metazoa; phylum Arthropoda; class Insecta; order Orthoptera; family Gryllidae; genus Acheta; species Acheta domesticus. The sequence continues at coordinate 92,822,586 of JAHLJT010005437.1, read as the reverse complement.
CTTCCTCAACCTTTCAAAACTGACGGTTGGAAAATCGGAGCTAAGGATTACATTTCCTCCTAAAATGAAGACTTTATATTAAATATAATTTTAAAAATTTATTTAAAATTGTAAAGTTTATCCAATAAATAAACATTTCCTTCACATTTTTTAGTATTTTTAAATAAATAGGTAATTTCCCCCTTATCTTAAGTCCTTTTATAGGTAAGTTTCCAAGAATTTTATAAATAAATTTAAACAAAGTTAAATATGGAGAATAATTAACAGTTTGCTGAAATATGATGCTTATTAACAAAAGAAGAAAATATGCAAAATATTAATCATAAAATCATTAAAATAATCGACACATATTTGTTTCTTGCATATACCGTGTGGCCACAGGGGGGATACATGCCATTTCAATGAAATGCAATCCCTAATAAGTAGAGACCGGAAAAATAAGTAATATAAAACGTCAAAATATGTACATAAAGATGTAATGGAAACAGTAAGAATATGTAATAAATATGTAAAATCCGATATAATACGTAATATTAAAATTCTCTAATTAAACACCATTTACATAGCAAGAAGACAGCATTTAGAAAAACTGCTCACTTTACATCATACAACTTTCTCGTCTGTAGTAAAAGCTTAACCTATCTCAATACAGGACCGTAGTTTAGCAGCCGGACTAATCGCAATAGAAGCCGTTGCACAAACTGGCGAGATCTACGACCAGCAAACATACACTGTAGCATCTTCATCGAAGTGTTAGATGTCAGATATATCAAATTTTTCTCTGGAATTGAGGTTACAGATTACGAAACGCGGTGTCAATGATGCTTTAGACACCTAGACTTCCCCAATAATGTAGGAAAAATGCTGATTTTTTTTATAAATACTTCTTTTCACAAAAAATATGGAATTAAATAGAAGAAAATTGATAAAATAAGAAAATACATTGTGAACACAGCAAATATGTAAAATATGTAATACAGTACTAAATATGTAAAAATATGTAACGAAAAAATTCGATATTGTGTTAGGAGGGCGATGATTTGCCAAGATTACAATTTTGAGATCGGTGAGTAGAAAGACAAAAAATATGTAATTACATAAAAATCCGGTCTCTACTAATAAGTTATCTGAAGGACTTTCGTATGATCGAAAACGAGTTCACTCGCCAGACATTTCTGGATGTAGCCTGCCACGCTTAACGGCGGTGGCGACTGATCCCTTGATCTTTGCTCCGGCCGCGTTGCCCGACTCCTCTCAGAAATACGGCAGTGGGGCCGCAGCAGCAGGAGGAGAAGGAGAAGGAGAAGAAAATGAGTTCTCCGCACATGCTGTTTGTTTCCTGGCCTCAATTGCCTGGCTCATAAGCGTACGCGGCCTGAAACAAGTGGACGGGGATTTTACTTGTAAAAAAATAAACAAATAATTAAATGAAAATAAATAAAAAATATATAAAAATACTTAAATAAAAATACTTGAATAAAAATACTTGAATAAAAATACTTGAATAAAAATACTTGAATAAAAATACTTAAATAGAAATACAGTAGAACTCCAATTATCCGAACTCCGACTATCCGAATCGCCGATTATCCGAATCACAAAAAATTGTCCAAAAAAAGTCTAAGTGCGCTATTATTCTTCCCCCCGCGAAGCCAGTGTTTGCGCGTCAAGTCTTGACTTGACTTGTCTTAACTTGCCGTTGTGCCTACACTGACTTCCCCCCGCGAAGTCAGTGTAGGCACAACGGCAAGTTAAGACAAGTTCCGGCGCATTGCAGTCACGGCGCACCTGTCATTGTTTGTTTTGATTAGCCAGTGTGCTATTGACCTTGCTCGAGGACGCTACTCTTTCGCTACGGCTTACTTTTGTTTGTGCGTGTACAATACTGTATTGTTTTTATTCCATGGCTTCGAAAAGAAAACGTGTTGTGCTATCGTTAGCGGACAAACTGAAAATTATAGAGCAACTCGATAAAGGTGTAACGGGTAAGAAGTTGTCTGAGATTTATGGTGTTGGACAAGCAACAATTTCTCACATTAAAAACAGTAAGTCAACACTTTTAAACTTTGTTTCGGTGCTTGAAAATGAAGATGGAAGTTCCTCCAGGAAAACAATGAAGACAGCAACCAACAAAAATTTGGAAGATGCCGTGTTTAAATGGTTTTTGCAGCAACGTTCTATGGGAAATCCGATTTCAGGTCCAATCCTTTGTGAAAAAGCCAAAATCTTAGCAGAAAAGCTTGGTTATTCATCTTTTAAGGCTAGTAACGGCTGGCTAAGGAATTTTAAATTCAGGCATGGTGTACGCGAGTTAGATTTGGCTGGTGAGAAGCTTTCAGCAGACTCTGCAGCTGCTGAAAATATTATTGAAAAATTTAAAACTGCATCAGAATTCTATGATCCGGAGTTTGTTTATAATGCCGATGAAACTGGCCTTGTTTGGAAAGCATTTACCAAAAACCACTTTGGCTTCTAAAAGGGAATCTAGTGCCCCTGGACATAAGGTCAGTAAAGAACGTGTTACAGTGCTTAACTGTGCCAACTCCACTGGAAATCATAAACTGCCACTTCTTTTGATAGGAAAATCAAGAAATCCAAGAGCATTTAAAAACGTAAAAAAACTTCCACTCTTCTACAAAAGTCAACCCAAGGCCTGGATGACTGCAGCTTTGTTTACCGAAGGGTATGATGAAGTGTTTATTCCTGAAGTGAAAAAGCACCAAAAATCGGTGGGAAAAGAAGGCAGTAAGGTGCTTTTAATTGTTGATAACGCACCCACTCATCCTACAGCAGAACTGTTGGAAAGAGAGAATGGGCAGTTTAAAACGACGTTTTTGCCTCCCAATGTTACAAGTTTGCTGCAACCCATGGACCAGTCTGTTATTGAAACAATGAAGCGCTATTACAGAAGGCAACTGCTGAGAAAACTGCTGATCGAAGGTGCTGAAGATGAAGAATTGGTTTTGGCAAATCATAGCAAAATAAATTTAAAGGACTGCTGTTACATGGTAGCGGAAGCTTGGAGTTTGGTTACGGCAGTGACGATAAGACGTGCGTGGAATAAACTGAAAGACCTACCGTCTGAGAAGAACAAAAAAAAAGAATCTGAAGAAAATGAGAAACAAGAATATGGAGAGGATGATGATGATGAAGATGCGTTGTCACTAGAGGAAATAAGAAAAATGATTGTAAAAATTCCTGGTTGTACAGAAGTAAGTGCTGAAGATGTAGGAGAGTGGATGGCTTGTGACACGTCTGACCCTGGTTTTCAAATTCTCAATGACGATGAAATTGTTGTAAGTGTGAGAGAAGATGTTGAAGTGGAAGTGGAAGAAGAACTTTCTGCTGATGTTGAAGTAGACGCTGGACCATCTGCTAGTGAAGCATTTGCCGGCCTCGAGACTGCTTTGAAGTGAATGGAGCGTCAGCCCGAGTGTGACCACTTGCAACTGCTCACCGTCAAGCGAATGCGTGACCTGGCTGCCCGAAAACGGTTGAAGAACGCAAAACAGCTTACATTAACGGAGATGTTTAAAAAACAATGATTTTTATTTCTAAACTTGTACATAAGTACATTTTATTTATATTTAAAACATGTGAAAATTTCATGTTTCTTTCAATTAATTCAATGAAAAAATAGTGCAATATCAAAACGTAGCTTTTATTCTCTCCAATGGCAATTTTTTTTAAAAAAACCGATTATCCGAATATTTGATTATCCGAATGGGTCCCGGTCCCCATTAATTCGGATAATTGGAGTTCTACTGTACTTGAATAAAAATATTTGAATAAAAATGCCCAAGTCGTTTGCAGCGCTTATCTAGCGAGAACTGTGAGAACTAGCCTCACATTAGCTTCAGTTTTAGACCGGGAGTGAACCCACCTATATCTCTTACACCGTGTACTCTCCACAATCACAACAGATGCTGGAAGTGTTGTCCCCTTCACTTGTTATCCAGTGATCTGGTTACTACCAACATAAATCACGTTTTTAAATGGAGACCCTGATTCGGCTCAGTGCGGTGAGACTTGCGCACTGTACTCAAAAGAGAAATTATAACTTTAGTTAAGCAATTAACAAATACAATTGATTTTGTATTGAACAATTTACAGTGTTGCCATATGATTTCGAGGGTCTCTTCTCCAAATATACTTCAATTCCCACAAATTAGCAGGTTAAATAAAAAAAGAGGACATCAGGAATTATACTTAACAGAAATAAAATGTTATATTACGTAAGATCTGGGGCCCCCTTTTCAAAACTTTCAGGGGGGGGGGTCTTGGCCTGTGCGAGCTCACTTATGTGATACGGGTGGTCATTCAGATTAGTGACGCGATATCAACAACCAAACATCGATGTTGCCAAATTGAAAGGCATCTACGAGTCAATTTTTAACCAATTATTACGGCAAAGTTCATAGCAGAAGCAAAGAAATAAAATGAATGCCATAAAATGATTTTTTTAAAATTTAAATACGAAAAACTGTTGTTGTTTTTTTTTTCACTGTAAGTACTTACCATGTGTGTATTTTAGCCTCAAATTTTGAAATTAATACCATTTTGTACATCCAACTATGTGGCAAAAATTTGAATCGAATTACAAACTAAGAATGGAAACCCTCCTTATCCGGCTAGAGCCTGTGTTTACCACGCAGTCACAAAGAACACATGTGTCGATTTCCTTAGAAATTGGCATGCTGTTTGAACTCATAAAAAAGAACGTTCCTTGAAAAACAAAATGATTCCTTCGCAGGATGGTGGATGTTCGTGTTCTTTCATTCATCCAATTTGGCATGATTGTTTAAATGATTAAAAACGACGTATGTATAAGGATTTGTTTGAAGATGGTATTTTAAGAGTTCAGTTTCACATAAAGTCCAACTTGTTTCAACGATTCTAGCCAAACAAAACTCCACGTCGTCGAAATTCATGTCGTTGTGAGTTTGTTTGTTGCACAGTCACGTCCAAACGCTTATTAACTGAAACGTTTAAAACAGTCGATTAAGATCAGATCTTAATTGTTTTGAAAGCGAATTCTATTGTTCAATGAACTAATATTATTCGAAGGACCATGATCTCTTTAAAAAACAAAGAATGTATGCAACAAGCTACTCCGTAATCTTTCATTCATGCAAAGCACGAAGCATCCTTCCACATTCGTTTAGCTACAGTATTATTATATTAGCGAATAAGCCACTCTGACAGTTCAATGCGCTGCTGCCGAACATTACCACGCACATGGCACCATCTACATCACAGATAAATTAAATCTCAAAACATTAACACTTTTACTGGCGGGGAATGGCACGTCTTGCTATCATGTTCATAACCTTCGCCAAAGCCGAATTGTATCGTCTCTACGACTTCGAGCAATTCAAATGAATGGCAACGCTGGACCCTAGTTGTGCGAAAGTAAACAAATCCTGCAAGCTGATTGCTTCAGAGCAGGTCACGTGAGGTAACACAGCACGTGGCCAGAGAACTGTCACAGTCGCTTATACGCTGCCGGTACTGTAAACAGGTGGTGTCTCTAGTAATCACTACGTTCGTCCGCACACGCAAAATGAACTCTGTATTTTGCATTAATTTCCGTGACATTTTCGGAACGTACTTTCTTTACAAATAATTATTTTATTTTATTTTTTGATACCAATGAATCCAGTCTTTCGGTGGTCGTTGATCATGTAGTATTGACCGAAATCTTATACGAAACTCTATCGTACTCAAGAAGATTGGTAATATTAGTTAAAATGTAAAACAAAGAGCCAGTTGTTTCTTTGATTGATTGATTAGTGATTCAGTGCGAGTCAACGAATAAGATGATTTGTAGGGAAACGATTTTGAGGTGCAAATTATGATCGTAAAAGGGGAGACAAAGGTTCTAAAAATACGTGCAAAAAGGTGTAAAAAAACTGCTGTTTTTTGTGCTGTTTAAACAACTAAATTAAGGTTTAAACCAGTTACCTGAACTCAGTGTCTTTACGTATCATTTTGCACTTAATTTTTGTTCTTCGTAGAGTCTGCCAGAGGGATTCAGAGTACTGTATTCGACACTGTAGTCGATAGAAAACTGTTAAACAGTTGACAGTAGTGACTGCAACTGCAAGTAGTTGCCAGTAGTAGCTCGCACGAGCCCTTGCCCGCGTGGGTATAGAAGAATTCACGTAAGAACAAGCAAAAGTGACAATTCGCTAAACAAGTGAACATCACATGTAATTCAGAGAAGTATCCCTCCGCCGCGGCAGCTGTTCAGAAACACGTGCACCAGTACGCACCTTACATTCAAGACTCGGTTTTAAAATAAACATAATACTTATCACGCAAAAAGTAAATTCCATATAATGTGTATAAAAGAAATACATTTTTACAGAAGAGCATATAGCTCTGCACTTCCTAATTTCAATTATTTATCGTGGCGCACTATATTTACTTCGGACGAGGACATCACAAAAGGAAGCGTCGAAACCATTTACAAGTTAGCCAACTGCAAAGGAACGAATCGAGGAAGGAGAGTTCAATGGGATCAAGGACACAACGACCACAGAACCTTCGGTTATGTTGCCAGCACTAGCTGTCAAAATTGCTTGTTCTTACATGAATCTCTCTTTATCTCGGTGCTCTTGCGGCCACAACAACTTCCCCTGACCCCTCTCCTTTCCCCTCCAAATTCACAAGCGCTGCCAGTGCTCTTTTGTTATTGATGGCGACATGATAATAATAATAATAATAATAATAATAATAATAATAATAATAATAATAATAATAATAAGGACTGAACTCAAGGAATAAAATATCAGCAATTGGTAGTCTGGCGGTGCCTGTAGCCGAATACAGTTTCGGACTAGTAGACTGGACTGAACAGGAAATTCGCATCATGGATCGAAAAACCAGAAAACTGCTTACAATGCATCATGTCGCCCACCCCCGAGCTGATGTACATAGACTTTATGTTTCACGTAAGGAAGGAGGAAGAGGCCTGAGACAAATTGAAGCCTCCTGGCACAATGCAATAACCGGGATGGGAAAGTATGTAGTCAGCCATCAAGATGACCCACTAATGAGGCAGGTCATGAAATCTGACCGAAGAATGGGAAACAGAGGCATTGTAAGTGTAGCAAGAAGCATTGCGAACAAGACTATGCAAGACACCCAGAATGACAGAGACACTGAACTTCTGATGCTACTTAACATGAAATTTGAGACACAGAAAATGTTAAAGAAATCGTGGAGAGACAAACCACTCCACGGACAATACCTAAAAAGAATGGACAAGGTGCAGATCAATAAAGATCAATCATTTATGTGGCTTAAAAGGGGAAGAATGAAGCCAGAATCGGAAGCACTTGTAATAGCTGCCCAAGATCAGGCCTTGAGAACACGACATTATGATAAAGCGGTTCTCAAAATTTCCCAAGATGATAAATGCCGCACTTGTCAGGAACACGTAGAAACCATTGATCATATTGTCTCAGCTTGTCCAATTCTAGCAAAGACCGAATATTTGAAAAGACACGACAGGGTGTGTAGCTACCTCCACTGGCAGATCTGTACCGCCCTCGAAGTACCAAACACATGCCCCAAGTGGTACGAACACTCACCGAAACCGGTGACGTCTGTTGGATTGTGTACGATATTGTACGACCAACAAATTCAAACTGATCGCACGATAGCAGCAAACAAACCGGATATAGTCATCCGGGATATGGAGAAAAAATCATGTTTACTTGTCGATGTTGCTGTACCTTGCGATCAAAACGTCGTTACCAAGGAGGCAGAGAAACGTCTTAAATACAAGAGTTTGGAAATCGAGATCAGCCGAATGTGGGGCGTAAAAGCACAGGTCGTCCCGATAGTTATCGGAGCTCTGGGATTTGTTCCGCAAAATTTGAGTAAGAACTTGTCTAAACTCCCAGGTAATTCAAAGGACTGGGAAGTGCAAGAAATAGCTTTATTTGGAACAGCCCACATTTTGCGCAAAGTACTGTAGAGGCACCGATAGTCCCTAGATCTACTCCTTAGGTAGCTGGTTGCAACCTGGAGTAGATTTTATATTCAGCCGTCTTATAACATCTTTAGTCGTGGTGTAATGGAAAAATAATAATAATAATAATAATAATAATAATAATAATAATAATAGTAATAATATAGCGCCAAACAAACCGGATATAGTTGTCCGAGATTTGGAGAACAAATCGTGTTTACTTATCGATGTTGCTGTACCTTGCGATCAAAACGTCGTTACCAAGGAGGCAGAGAAACGTCTTAAAAACAAGAGTTTGGAAATCGAGATCAGCCGAATGTGGGGCGTAAAATCACAGGTCGTCACGATAGTTATCGGAGCTCTGGGATTCGTTCCGCAAAATTTGTGTAAGTACTTGTCTAAACTCCCCTGTAATTCAAAAGACTGGGAAGTGCAAGAAATCTCTTTATTTGGAACAGCCCACATTTTGCGCAAAGTATTGTAGAGGCACCGACAGTCCATAGACCTGCTCCTTAGGTAGCTGATTGCAACCTGGAGTAGATTTTATATTGAGCCGACTCATAGCATCATTAGTCGTGATGTAGTGTAATAATAATAATAATAATAATAATAATAATAATAATAATAAATTGCATTTATTAGTGGCAAGGCTCAGGCCATTTGGCCTGCTTTTCCGCCTAACCATGATGGCAAGGATGAACATTTTTCTCAGATCACAGACAAGTGGTTTTCTGCACACCCATTTAAATGTCCTGATGTTCCTTGTCTGTTTCATGTTTCTGATACATGTTTCTCTGTGTATGTCTACGCACTGAATACGAATGTGAAGCCACATTTGCGCCATCACCCTCCAGTTTTGTTTTAAATTGTAAAAAAGACGTAAATTGTAACGTTCGCGGTGTTTTTTGCGATTAAAAAAACAGAAAGATTGTGGCACAATTCTGGCTACGGATTCGGATTCAGCTCATCAACTTGCATGGAGTAACATGTGTCAAGTCTTTGGGTCTGACAACTTTTGACTTCTGCAGAATATAAGCTACAAGACACCAAAATTAGTATTCGCATGCGTTTTTCGCGAATTAAAAAAGTGGAGGATGGTGGCGTAATTCTGACTTCGATTTCTGATTCGGATTCATGGCGTCTCGACCTCCATAGATAAACATGAGTCAAGACTTTGGGTCAGAAAACAATCCCCGAAAACAAAAAAAAATACAATGCCATTGTGATTTATCGCGATTTTTTAAAAAAAACTGGATGGTGGTGGCGTAATTCTGGCTTCGGATTCAGCGCGTTGACATACATAGATGACATACATAGTGTGTCAAGTCTTTGGGTTTGACAACTTTTAAGTTCTGCAGATAAGCTGCAAGACACCAAAATCAAGTATTCGCATGTGGTTTTCGCGATTTAAAAAAGAGGACGATGGTGGCGTAATTCTGACTTCGGCTTCAAATTCGGATTCAGCGCGTTGACATACGTAGAGAAACAAGTGTTAAAGTCTTTGGGTCCAACAATTTTTTAAAAATTTTGTGTGCCTATGTTATCAGTTCCCCATTGGGACACTGAGACGCGTTGAAGTCATTCTATTTGCTTTGATTGCTTTGGCCGGAAAGGGCCCTGTCACGAAAGCCAGACGGACGCAAATTAGTCGATTACTGTATAAGAATGTCGGCCAAACTTTCTGTTTATAGTAGTACTTCCGGAAAAATGCATACTTCAATATGTTTTATCGTCATCTGGTTTCAGATTTCTCTGACGTCAATAACTCGCTATAAAATGCTATTCAATCTTAAACTTCCCGTGTCAGGTTAGTATTAACACGTTTTTCGAAAATATAATTTGGTGTATCGCTTTTCATACTTTATCATCTGTTTTTCTTAGTTTGACGCAGGTTTTTTGCTGTAATTTGACCGCAACTTTTTATAGAAAAGCAATACTTAAAGAAGTTGTGACACCGCACGCTTTTAATTTGTTTTCAATACGTTTCACTTATTTAGAACAAGTGTTAGATACCAGGACATCCGCCAACGTTTAAAATGTGTTTTTCAGTGTATTCAATTTGTTTCTGGGTTAGGATGGATATCTCAGTATTAACGAGAACTCAGTACGTCACACAGTTTGTAACTGTTTTGACGTTAAATAAATAAAACGTGTTCTTCCGGCAGTGAGTCGATTTCTTAACGAACGGCCAAATTAGTAGCTGATTTGTCTTTGCAAATACTTTTTATTAAACGGCAGCGAACGTTTTTTATCAGTTGTTGCCAAAGACGTTCGTTTCCACGTGCATTCATAATTCAACCTGATGTGGGTTAGGGGAGTGAATGCAGAATTTAAGAAAACGTGCACAGAATATACTTCTGTCCATAATACTTCACACAGATTTTAACTGCTTTTCACAGTAAATAAATAATTGTGTCTTTTATTTTCTCGTTTGACCACTTGAATGAGCCCGCTTCGGCTCCTGTATTAAGGTCATTTTGATTATTGTATGATATTGTACGGCGCCGACCTACCGTCGACTAGCGGGGTTTTCCCCTCAACCAGGTATCTCCCACCAGCGGGGCACCGCCCCAGCCGGGACAAGCTGTAAGCTCCCGACCGGTCTCCCGGCATGTGTGGTAGTGTAGTGCATGTTAGTGTAAGTGTGTGTATTAAGAGGAGAGGATAGGACAAGGAAGAGGAAGGAAAGATCGCGCGCGGTCCGTGGCCTGTTTGTTAGGCACGACTGCTCCGGCATTCGCCTGATGTTGATCGGGTAAACCACGGAAAACTACCGATCAGAGCAGTCGGCCGCTAGAATTCTCCTGCAGATAGCGACTTGGACCTATTAATGTAGATCGTGTGGAAAATCCTGTCACCGTAGGGAGTGTAACCGTAGGACCTCCCGACCTCCTAGAGGCCCTTCAGTGGCATTAATTGATGCCCTGAATCACCTCCACTTGTCGCAGAAGATCGAGATTGCAGTCGATTGCTGTACGCTGTGCCGTGCAAAAAGTCCCCAATATCAATGATCGATATTTAAAAATATATCGACTCTAATAAATCCGTTAAAAACAACGATGTTTAGAAAACATGATGTTTCGACACGATGTTTCGACACGATGTTTCGACACGATGTTTAGACACCGATGTTTAGACACCGATGTTTAGACACCGATGTTTAGACACCGATGTTTAGACACCGATGTTTAGACACCGATGTTTAGACACCGATGTTTAGACACCGATGTTTAGACACCGATGTTTAGACACCGATGTTTAGACACCGATGTTTAGACACCGATGTTTAGACACCGATGTTTAGACACCGATGTTTAGACACCGATGTTTAGACACCGATGTTTAGACACCGATGTTTAGACACCGATGTTTAGACACCGATGTTTAGACACCGATGTTTAGACACCGATGTTTAGACACCGATGTTTAGACACCGATGTCGCCTCCCTGTGGTGTAGAAGAGTCGTGTGTATACTGCGACTTCTCTAACTTTGCCCCTCAAGGCCACTCAAATCCCATCTTCGCGATGGAATATGTCACGGTATTTCGCATCTTTCTCAGTCGTTCCGCTAGATTTCGCACGATCGCGACCGTAGAAAGCAATGCTTGCTATCGTGCGACGTCTACCGGCAAGACCGAGAAAGACGCGAAATGCCGTGACATATTCCATCGCGAAGATGGGCCTTGAGGGGCAAAGTTAGAGAAGTGGCAGTATAGTTTGACAGTCATGTCAGCCATTTGGCAACGAGCACTTTTCCGGCCTGCCTAACAGTTTCCTGTTGCGTGAACGCGGCTGTGGGCGTTACGTCGTTTTTGTGTGGGTGATCCTCGGTTTTCCTGTTCCGGCGAAATTTGATTTGCGGCGAGAACCTCACGTGGCGTGATGTGAAGCCGGGAACATGGTGTCATCTCGTGACGTTTATATACACGTTCTCATTTTGTAACAGAGCAATTAGAGATTGGAACAGTTTACCCGCAGCAAGTTTCAAGGCCTTGCCTCTAAGTGCACGTAGTTTTAGAAATAAGTTAGAGCAAGCTGAGAGTAATAGATGTTAAATGAGTAACTAAGTGATGTGAAGTGTGGTGAAGTGATGTGAAGTGCTGGTTATTGTAATCCAATGCAAAACAGTGTAATGTAGTATACTGTAGTGTAGTGTAGCGTAGCGTAGTGCAGTGCAGTGAAGTGTAGTGAACGTGATAAATGCCTTTTTTTCAATCTAATTTAGCCAATATCTATGTAGCTCGTACTGATTTTTATTATCACTAACATGTAATTGTTATATATCATAGTAGTTGAAATAATTGTTATAACATTTTATATTGGGGATAGTATGATTATTGCATCGTGTTGTATTGTATCGTTTTGTAATGTATTTTTTTAAAATTATCTTATTATTATTGTAATTATTGTTAATCAACTGCCACCGGGTCATACCCAATTGCAGTTCAAATAAATGTAAATGTAATACATCGTACGGCGTAGCGGTTGACCCGGAGGGGGGGATACGACTATAACTTTTTTCTCTACGGCTACTGCAGAATGTGTACATTTCTTCAAGTTTTCGGAAGCAGTAATGATGCCGATTCCACAAGCCGTGCGAGAATATTACTCTCGCACGGCTGTCGACCAATTTCATTCGTCTTACTTCATTATACCACGGCTGAGGGTTCTCGCAGTCGCCTACAGAGGCGCTGGGTGCTCTGCCGCGGCTGGTCGTAACTGCCGTAAGACAGGTGAACCACGAACACCGTTCTCTAAGGTTAAGTTGCCCATTTAGTATTTTTAAAGCACCAATTTCAAAGTCGTAGAAAAAGTATAGTCTTCTACTCGCGTAGAATGGCTATTACTCACTCGTTGAAATTCCGACACTCGCCCCTACGTCGCTCGTGTCGTAAACATCAACTCGTGAATAATAGCTATCATTCTACGCTCGTTGAAGAATATACTATTTTTCTACTCCCATTGTATAATTCTGTCATATGATGGCTGCAATCCGTTGCATAATGATACTCCTTACGATACAATTTTCATTATGATACAGGTTCTTGACCAATCACAGAGAAGCTTACAAACCAAGTATTGAGTCTTCATTAGTCATTGAGAATCTTTATAGTAAATGTTTCGTTCGATTTTGTACATTAAAATTGTATTTAATAAAATAGTATGCTTCTCAGTTTTAATTTCTTTTATTAGTAGTAATTTTTAACGTGAATTATTATTGAAAATAAATTGAATCGTAATTCCACTTTGATCCTATTTGACTAGCACAGTGGTAGTTATTGGAGAGAACATTTGACTAAGGTTAAGATCTGCACGCAAGTCATTCTGGGTTATATGTTGTTGACGTGTGGTTCTCCCGAAAAACGTCTTGTTTAAAATGTCTACTGAATCAAAGGTGGACATGACACCTCCAGAAATAAGAGAAAAAGCAAAAATATTGACGTCGAAAATACTGAAAGTGACAGGGGAAAGGATTGTTGGAACAGAAAGATGTAAGATAAGGTTTTCCTAAAATTCCGATTAGCAAAAACTTGATATTTCGAAAAATCTAGAAGGTGACAATTCATTTGCTGCAGAAATGGATCCCTCTGTCCTTCTGTGTTTAATATTGGTTCGAGTAAGCTTCGTCGACTTGAGAGATATTCCTATAAATTGAACAATGCGTTGTCTAACAGACGGAAACTTAATAAATACCACAATCTTAAATCAAGTAATCTTCTTCTTCTTCTTCTTCCAGTTCTCCGACACTTCTTTTGTTACGATAGCCCAACCTCTTCGGTCTTCTGCTTTTCTTCTCCATCTTTTCTCTTAGGAATACGAAACTGTATATAAATATGAAATTATTAATTACTTGTCACTGTATGCGGCTGAATTACACGGGTGTACTTTGCTCGATAATAAAATCAATGTTGTCTTTGCTCGATAATAAAATTAAATAAGAATAGTTTGTATTGACAAAGGAGTATTATATTGTTATCAATTACAAGGTGACGTGTAGAACAAGTGGCGGAGAATAAGAGGGTGTTGAATAAAAATAAATATTACAGGCTTAATATGGAAATGTAAAAATACGGAAGAAAGTGAGGTGTAGCATGTGAGAGTTCTCGCACGGGTACACTAGTCAAGTAATATAAACAGTTATTTTATCTTACTTCCAACCATACATCTCAGTAAATAAACCCGCAGCGATGTCAGCCTGTATCCTTGGAGCAAACATTATTCATCATGGTTTGCCCACATCCTTCTGGCCACTGCTTGTCATTTGAATACAACATTACTGATGTGGTTTCCTCGCGGATGTAATATGTAACAGGTCCACGCATGAGCGCTGCCACGAAACGGCGAACAGCTCCATAACAAGATGGTTACGTCGATCCCCGGTGGCCGAGATCGCTAAGACAGTGTCGTAACGGTCTCGGACCCAAAGATTGCGGTTCGAGTCTCGGTGGCCGAGATCACTAAGTCCGTAGTGTCGTAGAGATCTCGGACCGAAGGATCGGTTCGAGTCTCGGTGGCCGAGATCGCAAAGACAGTGTCGTAACGGTCTCCGACCCAAAGATCGCGGTTCGAGTCTCGGTGGCCGAGATCACTAAGTCCGTAGTGTCGTAGAGATCTCGGACCGAAGGATCGGTTCGAGTCTCGGTGGCCGAGATCACTAAGTCCGTAGTGTCGTAGAGATCTCGGACCGAAGGATCGGTTCGAGTCTCGGTGGCCGAGATCGCAAAGACAGTGTCGTAACGGTCTCCGACCCAAAGATTGCGGTTCGAGTCTCGGTGGCCGAGATCACTAAGTCCGTAGTGTCGTAGAGATCTCGGACCGAAGGATCGGTTCGAGTCTCGGTGGCCGAGATCGCAAAGACAGTGTCGTAACGGTCTCGGACCCAAAGATCGCGGTTCGAGTCTCGGTGGCCGAGATCACTAAGACCGTAGTGTCGTAGCGATCTCGGACCGAAGGATCGGTTCGAGTCTCGGTGGCCGAGATCGCAAAGACAGTGTCGTAACGGTCTCCGACCCAAAGATCGCGGTTCGAGTCTCGGTGGCCGAGATCACTAAGTCCGTAGTGTCGTAGAGATCTCGGACCGAAGGATCGGTTCGAGTCTCGGTGGCCGAGATCGCAAAGACAGTGTCGTAACGGTCTCCGACCCAAAGATCGCGGTTCGAGTCTCGGTGGCCGAGATCACTAAGTCCGTAGTGTCGTAGAGATCTCGGACCGAAGGATCGGTTCGAGTCTCGGTGGCCGAGATCGCAAAGACAGTGTCGTAACGGTCTCGGACCCAAAGATTGCGGTTCGAGTCTCGGTGGCCGAGATCACTAAGTCCGTAGTGTCGTAGAGATCTCGGACCGAAGGATCGGTTCGAGTCTCGGTGGCCGAGATCGCAAAGACAGTGTCGTAACGGTCTCCGACCCAAAGATCGCGGTTCGAGTCTCGGTGGCCGAGATCACTAAGTCCGTAGTGTCGTAGAGATCTCGGACCGAAGGATCGGTTCGAGTCTCGGTGGCCGAGATCGCAAAGACAATTGTGCCATAGAGATCTCGGACCCAAAGATCGCGGTTCGAGTCTCGGTGGCCGAGATCACTAAGTCCGTAGTGTCGTAGAGATCTCGGACCGAAGGATCGGTTCGAGTCTCGGTGGCCGAGATCGCAAAGACAGTGTCGTAACGGTCTCGGACCCAAAGATTGCGGTTCGAGTCTCGGTGGCCGAGATCACTAAGTCCGTAGTGTCGTAGAGATCTCGGACCGAAGGATCGGTTCGAGTCTCGGTGGCCGAGATCGCAAAGACAGTGTCGTAACGGTCTCGGACCCAAAGATCGCGGTTCGAGTCTCGGTGGCCGAGATCACTAAGACCGTAGTGTCGTAGCGATCTCGGACCGAAGGATCGGTTCGAGTCTCGGTGGCCGAGATCGCAAAGACAGTGTCGTAACGGTCTCGGACCCAAAGATTGCGGTTCGAGTCTCGGTGGCCGAGATCACTAAGACCGTAGTGTCGTAGAGATCTCGGACCGAAGGATCGGTTCGAGTGTCGGTGGCCGAGATCGCAAAGACAGTGTCGTAACGGTCTCGGACCCAAAGATCGCGGTTCGAGTCTCGGTTGCCGAGATCACTAAGACAATTGCGCCGCAGCGATCTCGGACCGAAGGAAGGTTGTATTTGTGTTCGTCCTTTCACCTCCTATTATCACCATATCATGTCATCTTCACAGCTACCGTAACGTTAAACCCAATAGTGGCCGCTAATGACCTAAATGTAGATGCGATCTTAAATTAAAAAAAAGATCTTTAATTAATTCTGAATAATTTATTGAGTAGAAGGGACAATGCTTTATTTAAAGCTAGTGATTCTATAATAGTTCATACTTTCTCGCATTATTTGCAATCTACCTCTTCTCATCCATTTCCAATTCATTCGTCTTCTCCTCCTCCCTCTTCTTCTTCTTCTGCTTCTTCTTCTTCTCCTCCTTTTCTTCTTCTCCTTTTCTTCTTCTCCTTCTTCTTCTTCTCCTTCCTCTTCTTCTTCTCCTTCCTCTTCGTCTTCTCCTTCCTTTTCGTCTTCTCCTTCCTTTTCGTCTTCTCCTTCCTTTTCGTCTTCTCCTTCCTTTTCGTCTTCTCCTTCCTTTTCGTCTTCTCCTTCCTCCTCTTCGTCTTCTCCTTCCTCCTCTTCGTCTTCTCCTTCCTCCTCTTCGTCTTCTCCTTCCTCCTCTTCGTCTTCTCCTTCCTCCTCTTCGTCTTCTCCTTCCTCCTCTTCGTCTTCTCCTTCCTCCTCTTCGTCTTCTCCTTCCTCCTCTTCGTCTTCTCCTTCCTCCTCTTCGTCTTCTCCTTCCTCCTCTTCGTCTTCTCCTTCCTCCTCTTCGTCTTCTCCTTCCTCCTCTTCGTCTTCTCCTTCCTCCTCATCTTCTTCTCCTTCCTCCTCTTCTTCTTCTTCTCCTTCCTCTTCTTCTTCTTCTCCTTCCTCTTCTTCTTCTTCTCCTTCCTCTTCTTCTTCTTCTCCTTCCTCCTCTTCTTCTTCTTCTCCTTCCTCCTCTTCTTCTTCTTCTCCTTCCTCCTCTTCTTCTTCTCCTTCCTCCTCTTCTTCTTCTTCTCCTTCCTCCTCTTCTTCTTCTTCTCCTCCTTTTCTTCTTCTCCTTTTCTTCTTCTCCTTCCTCTTCGTCTTCTCCTTCCTTTTCGTCTTCTCCTTCCTTTTCGTCTTCTCCTTCCTTTTCGTCTTCTCCTTCCTCCTCTTCGTCTTCTCCTTCCTCCTCTTCGTCTTCTCCTTCCTCCTCTTCGTCTTCTCCTTCCTCCTCTTCTTCTTCTTCTCCTTCCTCCTCTTCTTCTTCTTCTCCTTCCTCCTCCTCTTCTTCTTCTCCTTCCTCCTCTTCTTCTTCTTCTCCTTCCTCCTCTTCTTCTTCTTCTCCTTCCTCCTCTTCTTCTTCTTCTCCTTCCTCCTCTTCTTCTTCTTCTCCTTCCTCCTCTTCTTCTTCTTCTCCTTCCTCCTCTTCTTCTTCTTCTCCTTCCTCCTCTTCTTCTTCTTCTCCTTCCTCCTCTTCTTCTTCTTCTCCTTCCTCCTCTTCTTCTTCTTCTTCTTCTTCTCCTTCCTCTTCTTTTTTGTCCAGCTCCTTGATCTTCTCCCCTTCTCATTCATCTTTTCCTCCCCCTTCTTCCTCTTCTCGTCGTCTCCTCCTCCTCCTCATGCAGCCGGCTGGAGGGGAGGCGCGGGGCGGGAGGGCGTGGGAGTGAGGGAGGGAGGCGGTGCGTCTGGGCTAGCGATGCCGCCTCCGTCGCGAGCCAATTGAACCAGCCACCGGGGTCGGCGCCGCTCCGGTTTCGCCCTAATTCCTACGCTCGAAAACACACTCATGCACACGCACGCACATAGGCGTTCGCCCCCGCCGCCGCTGGCGCCCCGACGGCGATGCTCGTTGGTCCCGTTACTGTAGTGGATGTTTTAACGCCTAGGGGAGTGATCCTCCATCGTTGCGTGGCGAGATCCGGCGCCGTTTGTCGTTCTAGAGAAACTTTCCATTTTTTACTTTCTCGCTACGGGGTAGAGAGAGAGTTATGTAATGCTGCGCGAAAAAAACGGCGAATTTTCGGAAGAAAATCTCTTATTGCCGGGCCCTGGTAACGAAAACGTGGATAAATACAGTTGTTAAAAAATCTAACATGTGGTGTAACAGGAATCCGTATTTTGAGGGTCTTTGATACCGAAGAATCGAATGACAGCAAAACGTCTGTCGGTTTCTCTGTGCACAGCGGTAACGGTTAAACCATTCAGCTCATTTTCTCTAAAACTGATATTCCCCAATCGATCTGCCTTATGTATGCCGCAGCCCTAAGATTTCTAAAACTGATATATCAATTTACTGAAAATGAAGTGCCTGTGACATTTTTAAAATTTTCAAAAAAACGGATCCAGCGTTTTTAATTACATTTTGTCGCTGGGTAGTGTGAAAAATGCCCAAAGAATGGTGCAGGCGTCATGTTCGTTCAAAATTGATTTTTCGAAAATTACAAACGTTCACATTTTCTTCGGAGTCTTCCTACAACTAAAGTATTGAATATAAAGATTTTTTCCTTAATGAAACATGTTCTTTAAAAAAGATCGATTTTGAAATAAGGTGAGGTACAATTTTTCGAAAATTCGAGTAGTTTTCGCGTAATTTTGTCTGAAAATACGGGCGAGAAAGTACTCGCTGTTTGAGCATCACTAATTATTTGTAAGCGACACTGTTCTAATAGGACGATACATTCCATCCTTCCTTTCAATATCTCCGCTTTGGTGATTTGGATCTGAATAAATGATTGATATGGAAATTTATTGATACGTGAAATTTCTGACAGATTTTTGGTTATTTTGGTAGTTTCTCTATCAAAAATAAAATATTCTCAACATGAAACCATTGAAAACAAATCATCGATGTTTTTGCAAAATGTCGACGAGACAGTTGAATGCATTCAGCCATCACCTGCCCAGTTCATGACATGGGGCCAACGCGAATTGCCTTTCGCATTCCGGACCTCGTGGAAGACAGTGAGGACAAACACATGAAGATATTGAATGAATGAATGAATGTTGATTTTATTGGCTTTAACCTTAATTATACGCCATTATACAATTATGTACATCATTAATCAATGAAACAGTCAGATCAATACAGTTACTCAAAAAATAAAGAATTACAAAAACAGAAATTACAAAAAACATATTAATTACAAAAAAACAACATAAAACTATCAAAACTTTTAGTATATTTACATTACGTCTTCACAGGTCATGTGTTACAATGAGTTTTCAAAAACCATAGCATTCTATTATGGAAACTTAATTATACGCCAGTATACAGTTATGAAATCATTAATCACTGAAATGGTCAAATCAATACAGTTACTCAAAAATAGCAGAATTATGAAAACACAAAAAACACATTAATTATAAAAAATATAGTTAAAAAAGTGAAATATTAATTAAAAGTTAATATAAATCAAAAAATATTAATTAAAAATAAATAATAAAAATAAAAATATTAATTAAAAGTTAAATATTAACACATGAAGATATTGCACCCCAAAGTTTTCTGGGCACTCGCGTCTTCACCCTTATCAAATCTTATTTAACAAATAGATTCTTCCGAGTAAAATATAAAACAGCCCTGTCCTCATTTCGACCAATTTATTTGTGTACGTTGATCAGGTACGTATTTGTGTACCTGAATAGGCACTCCAGCACTTGTACTTTATTAGGAGGCCGAAGCCTCAGGTCCCAGACTCGAGTCCCGACGGCGGGCGGAGGATTTTGGACATTAGCTTGTCAGCTACGTCGAATTCAGTCGCTGTCTGGAGGAGAATTCTAGCGGCCGGCTGCTCTGATCGGTAGTTTTCCGTGGTTTCTCCGATCAACACCAGGCGAATGCCGGAGCAGTACCCTAACAAACGGGCCACGGACCGCGCGCGATCTTTCCTTCCTCTTCCTTGTCCTATCCTCACCTCTTACACACACACTTACACTAACATGCACTACACTACCACACATGCCGGGAGACCAGTCGGGAGCTTACAGCTTGTCGCGGCTGGGGCGGTGCTCCGCTGGTGGGAGATACCTGGTTGAGGGGAAAACCCCGCTAGTCGACGGTAGGTCGGCGCCGGATCTCGCCATCCAGCGGCAAAAGATCACAGCCACCTCCCGAGGAAAACATGCACTACACTTACGGGACTAATGACCTACGTAGTTGACGCGCCCGGAATCACGAACAATCAACCAATCAATCACATAGTGTAAATCAACAATAGTGGATGGCCGGGTGGGACCGGGAGGTCTCGACGGGGCGGGCTGGCCCGACGTTTGTACAGGGGGGGGAAAGGGGGAGAGAGGAGGGAGAAAAGTGGCGAGCGCCGGTGCGCATCTTCCGTGGGCGAGTGCGCACGCACCGGAAGTGCCCCCCCTCCCCCGCCGCCCCACCGCTCACAGGGCCGTCTGCTCCTCCAGCTGCTTCTCCCACACGCCCAAGTCTCTGTCCTTCTCGCATCTATTCCAGATGCAGTTTCCGCTTCATACGTCACAGCTGCAGTCGATTGATTGATTGATTGATTGATTCCCGGTGCGTCAGCCTCTGAAGTCATTAGTCCCGAAAGTGTAGTGCCTGTTTTTCCTCGGGAGGTGGCGGTGATCTTCCCCCGCTGGATGGCGAGATCCGGCGTCGACGTACCGTCGACTAGCGAGGTTTCCCCAACCAGGTATCTCCCACCAGCGGGGCACCGCCCAAGCCGGGACAAGCTCTAAGCTCCCGACCGTATGTTAGTGTAAGTGTGTGTGTGTAATAGGAGAGGATAGGACAAGGAAGAGGAAGGAAAGATCGCCCGTTTATTAGGTTACTATTTACAAAATTTATTATTTACAAAAAATATGGATGTATTTCCTCAGAAAGAAAAATTAAGCGAGAAATAGAAAAGCACCCAATTTACACCATTCGACTCCTTTTTTTTCTCGCTTAATTTTTCTTTCTGAGCAAATATATTCATTTCTTTTGTAAAAAATACACAATTTATATGTTTCTGTACTTCCATAATGCAAATTTTTGCCTAGAAATCAATATTTCAAACCAACTTTTGAGTGCCTATTGCGGCTCAACCATTCGGAATATCCACGTACTTTATTAGACAAAATATGCTTAGAATTGTCTTAAGAGCTTATTTTGGAAATTTCGACGTTTCCTCCCCGGACATCCTGTATGTCGTTAGTGACGTCACTATGGTGACGTTCAACCCCCCGATTAGATGAAACCGTCAACAGCTGATTCCTGTCACGGGCAATATTACAAAAATTGCAGTATACTTAGGGGTAGGGAAGTGCGATACAAGGGAAAGACGGGGTATTGAAAATACTCGATATTTGCGTTACGTAGTTTACGGACGGCCCCTTATCATATCACGATGAGGGCCATTGCAAATGGCAGCGATGGTGTAAAATGGCGGCGATGGTGTAACAGCGTGCCGGACTGTTATATCCAAGTTCACGGGTTCAAACCCGATCGAAGCCATGGATTTATAGGGGCGAAAAAATCCTTCGTACGCCTTTCGTCGGAGGGGAAGTAAAGCCGGCTGTCCCATGTTAGTAGATTTACCTGCATGTAAAAGATCCTCAAGCCTAAATGACGCCTCTGAGCTAAATTCAAAATCGCCTGTTTCGTCGCTCGAGATAATACCTTCTTTCTCCGCTAGATGGTGAAAGGAGCGTAGCGAAATTTGCGTGGTCAGACGGAAGAGCAGGCCTCATGGCCTGAGTCTTGCCATGTAAAATAAGGCAATTCAAATCAATTCTTTTTGCCCTGCAGAAGGCACTTGCACTGAGGGTATGCCGCACCTTGCACCACGTGGCGGTAACAAGACGAAACAAAACAGAATTGGCTTGGCGAACGCCAAATTAATGCCAAGAATTGCACCGGGCCTTGCCAACGTTTGTATTCGCTAACAACAGGCTCCTAGGGCGAGCACATCCGTGGCTTCATGTCACTGCCAAGGTAGAACTATGGTGAAAATTAACTAAAACAAGAAGTTCAGAAATTTAAAAAAAAACTCGCATACTATGAATATTTATATGTTGTAAATGGATTAGTTTTAAGTAACACGGTTTGCGAGAATTTATGATGTACAAATTCACGGTGAGTGATGGCTCAACTCACTGGACGGTAATGGCGCAACTTTGGCTTCAGATTCGGATTCAGCGCGTCGACATACATTATGTGTTATGTCTTCGCGTCTGACAACAACTTCCGCAAAAAAAATACAATTTCACGTTTTTTTTGCGATTAAAAAAACTGGAGGGTGATGGCGCAATTCTGAAATCAGATTCGGATTCAGCGCGTCGAAACACACAGAGAAACAGTCAAGCCTTTGAGTCTGACAAATTTTTTGTGAATGCCTGTGTAATTAATAATAAAAGCCACTGTTAAATTAAAATCTCCCTTGTGTGAACATGAATATTTGACGCTACCAAATAAGTTTTAGAAACGTCTATGATTTGGGGAGAATGCGTTATCAACATCGATGTTTTGACGTCGTTATCGCATCTGTACGTATATTTTAATAATTTCTTTTTTTAAATATAGTCATTTTATGTATTTAAATACATCTCCAAAATAAATGTCCGAAAAAATCAAAAATACAATTTTTCAAATACAGAATGTATTTAAAATACGTATTTCAGTAGTGTGTTTACTGTGATACTCTCTCCGTTTCCTTTGTTGTTATGCTGCAGTATTCACTGCACTTCTTTGACTCTTGTGCATGTTTTTCTGTCACTTGTTGACTCAATTGCCTCTGCGTACTTAATATTTGAAAGAATACCGCTGTTCCAATCACATCAGACTGTACGGTTTGCTTAGTGGCGTACTCCAAACACTACTGACCTACAAACAGTCATTTGGAAACCTCATCGCCGTTGGACTTTGAAATGTTCGTCTAGATTTACTGCGTTTGCGGTGCTGGGTGATGCACTGAAGAGATAAAAATATCCGGATAACAGACACACTCAGCCGCTCGAAATAGCTTTTGCGCCTTCTCAGGGTTGGGCGGTATTTGAATACTTGAAATACGTATTTTAAATCCATTTTGTATTTGAAAAATTGTATTTTTCATTTTTTACATTTATTTTGGAGATGTATTTAAATACATAAAATGAGTAAATTTAAAACAAATAAATACTTAAAATACATTAAATACAGATCATTAAGAAGATATCGAGGATAGTTTCTTTTTGTTTGATTTTCCTAGTGTATGCACCTCATTGAAACAAAAATTAAATCTCCTTTCTGCTGTTGAATTTGAATTTTCTTCATTTTGGAATGATAAATGAAAATCATAAAAAATTCTGGACAGTTATCCGACAGTAAAAAAGAGTTTGTTCGTTAATATACTAGTGTATGTTCATCCGCGATAGTTGAACGACTGTTTCCCTTTGATTGCGGGTATTATACATTAGTCAACTAGGGGTTTATTGCCTAATTATTTGTTTGAAAAATTATTCGTTTTAAAAGGAAATTCCAATTCTTTGAGTTTGACGTATTTTTATATCATTTTATGTTTGAAAGTGTTTATATATTTATATTACAGTCATTTGTTATACCATTTATAAATGTTTAATGACTGTCAGTTACTAATAAATTGTTACAATGTATTTGTAATAAAAAGATATAATACAAAATGATTGTATTTACTGTACTTTATCTGAAATATTTTATATACGCATGTATTTAGCGAATGAAAAACTAATGTATTTTGAGTATGCATTTAAATACTTATTCATAAAGTATTTTGGCGAAGTATTTAAATACTACATTTAAAGTATTTTACCTAACCCTGTGCCTTTAAGAAATGCGTGGGTAACAACTGCATGCGAATATTTGATGTTTGAGGTGTCTATGATCTTTTTATCCTCTGAATGAGACGTCTTAGAGCAGACGAAAAGTTAGTGCGTGACGAAAAGTTAGTGCGTGACGAAAAGTTAGTGCGTGACGAAAAGTTAGTGCGAGACGAAAAGTTAGTGCGAGACGAAAAGTTAGTGCGAGACGAAAAGTTAGTGCGAGACGAAAAGTTAGTGCGAGACGAAAAGTTAGTGCGAGACGAAAAGTTAGTGCGAGACGAAAAGTTAGTGCGAGACGAAAAGTTAGTGCGAGACGAAAAGTTAGTGCGAGACGAAAAGTTAGTGCGAGACGAAAAGTTAGTGCGAGACGAAAAGTTAGTGCGAGACGAAAAGTTAGTGCGAGACGAAAAGTTAGTGCGAGACGAAAAGTTAGTGCGAGACGAAAAGTTAGTGCGAGACGAAAAGTTAGTGAACGGAAATAAAAATATTATGTATAAAAATGTGATTATTATCCACAATATTACCACATTTACTTCTTTTTCTTTATATAACATTATTGCTTCATGTAAAGTAATTCCCAAAATATCGGTTTCAAATTCAAGGGGTTGCGATTTCAGCCAGATCGATTGGGCAATATCAATTTGGGAGAAAATCGACTGAACGGTTTAACCGCGAGCATTGTTCACAGACAGACGTTTTGCCGTCAATCGATTTATCGGTATCAAGGAGCCATAAAATGTGGATTCTGGCTCCACCAGTTGTTAGAGGATTTTTGTTCTAATTTTAGCAACTGGTTTTATCCACTTTTTTGTTCCCAGGCCCCTGTAACAAGAGTTTTTCTGCCGAAAATTTTTTTCGCGCCTTTGATTGATTGATTGATTCATTCATTTCCGGGCGCGTCAACTACTTTGGTCACTAGTCCCTTAAGTGTAGTGCGTGTTTTTCCTCGGGAGGTAGCTGTGATCTTTTCCTCGCTGGATGGCGAGATCTGGCGCCGACCTACCGTCGACTAGCGAGGTTTTCCCCTCAACCAGCTATCTCCCACCAGCGGGGCACCACCCCAGCCGGGACAAGCTCTCAGCTATATTAAGTTGGCTGTCCGGGTGACGCCGCGTCCATGGACGCGGACGCGGCGTCACCCGGACAGCCAACTTAATATTGACTCCGGCCGCGGAAGCCTACGCTCTCAAGCTCTCAGCTCCCGACCGGTCTTCCGGCATGTGTGGTAGTGTAATGCATGTTAGTGTAAGTGTGTGTGTAAGAGGAGAGGATAGGACAAGGAAGAGGATGGAAAGATCGCGCGTTGTCGTTGGCCCGTTTGTTAGGGCACTGCTCCGGCATTCGCCTGGTGTTGATCGGAGAAGCCACGGAAATCTATCGATCAGAGCAGTCGGCCGTTCGAATTCTCTTGCAGACAGCGACTGAAGTCGACGTAGCTTCGTAGCTTGTGTCGAAAATCCTGCCGCTGTCGGGACTCCAACCTAGGACCTCCCGGTCAGAGGGACTGCAGTGACATCAGGTTGATGCACTGAGCCATCTCTCTCGTTTTTTTCGCGCAGCATTACATAACTTTCACTCCTTAGCGAGAAAGCAAAAATGAATCGGACACCTTTGAAACATTTATCTGGAAATGTTTGTTCATTTTGCGGCGTTGCGTGAGGGAGGCGAGGTCTTGTTTACGCCCACTGCGCGTTGTTGCCGGATTTCCTGTCCGAAGTGCCAGGGCTTGCGTCACGCTTTACAAGCGACCTACTTTACGTTGTGTAATTAATGGTCCTCGGAATTGTAGGCACAAGAAAGTGATGATTTAGGCACTTAAAATAGGTTACAATGCGATTAAACCAGGTCTTTAACAAACGTTGGACTTGAAAAGTTATGTATCTGACATCTAAAACTGATCAATGATCCGGGTCAATGACCCCCATCTCGATCAGGATTTTCGTCCAGTTTCCCTGATCCATTGAGCAAATGCTGAGATGGCCCCTTGTTTTGCTTCTGGACGTAAATGTAGCTTCACTATGCGCACGTTTTGTTGAGCACTCCTTTTGCTTGAAGTGGTAGGAGTAGAACTGATGTTCGTTACTATTTTGTTAGCAATGCAGAAAAATCAAATCAGCAGTTCATTTACCGTTGAAATTGATTTTCTATAACTCGGGAACAAACATTTTTCAAATTTGTATTTTTCTAAAATAATTATATTTCTGAATTCTTGTGTCTAGTTAGTTTTTTTAATTCTGGGCCTCAAGAAAATGTGGGAAGATAATCTCTTTCCCCACATGTCATATACAGTTTTTACTGTTTTTTGACCAAATAAATAAATAAATAGATCACAAAAGTGTTAAATTATGTGCTTATTGCTTGCGAATAGGCAGACGTGGACCAGCCGTGCACACACCCTGCATTTACCGGGGCGCAGTATTATTATCTCGGTGGCCGGTGCATATAATATTATCAAGGAATCAGCATTTAGCTGGATCAGATTTTGATCCCTCAGGGTTGTTAATCCTGGGGGTATGGAAGATGAAATTATGGTGACAATGAGGGTTGAAAGGACGGCAATACACATAGTCATACACACTCATGCTCGAGGCAGGACTCGAATCCGCGATCTTTCCGTTCGAAATCACTACTGCTTTAGCGATCTCGGCTAGCGGGAAGGGCTTAGGCACTTTCTATTGTGGAGGAAAATCAAGAATTTTTATATTTATGAGTAGAGACCGGATTTTTATGTAATTACATATTTTTTGTCTTTCTACTTACCGTTCTCAAAATTGTAATCTTGGCGAATCATAGCCCTCCTAACACAGTATCGAATTTCTTCATTACATATTTTTACATATTTAGTACTATATTACTTGTTTTGCGGTTTCCGTCATATATTTCTCTATTTTATCAATTTTCTTCAATTTAATTGCGTATTTTTATGAAAAGATTATTTTTTTACAAAAAATCAGGATTTTTCCCTACATTATCGGGGAAATCTACGTGTCCAAAATATCATTGACACCGCGTTTTGTGATCTGTAACCTTAATTTCCGAGAAACATTTTCGATCGCCGACATATAACACTTCGATGAAGATGCTAGAGTGTATGTTTGCTGGTCGTAGATCTGGCCAGTTTGTGCGATGGCTTCTATTGCGACTAGTCTGGCTGCTACACTACGGTCCTGGATTATAATAGATTACGCTTTTACTACTGACGAGAAAGTTGTGTGATGTAAAGTGAGCAGTTTTTCTAAATGTAATTTCTTGTTCTAATGTAATTCTTTCTTTTTCTAATGTAAATAGTTTGTAATTAGACAATTTTAATATTACATACTATATCCGATTTTACATATTTTTACTGTTTTTCGTGACATTTATGTACATATTTTGACTTTTAATACTACATATTTTCCGGTCTTTATTTATGAGTGACTTCAAGCATATCCTTTAATTCATTTTAATTTATTTTATTTTCTTTCATTCTTTCACACTTTTCTTTTTCAACCTGTCAATTGCGCAGCTGCACCAGGAATGAATGCAATTGCCTAAGGAGTACGTGCTGATCGAATTGTAGCATGAAACGTCCTCTTTCTACGAGGGTTGGGGCAGAAGTCATGGCAACTATTTTTTTCTATAGGAAATGTTATCGAAGCGCACAATTTTATTTGTAGTATGAGAGAAATGCTGCAGTAAGGTGTGTTCACATTCACAGAGATGTCTGTGAGTGGCTCTATTAGTACAGAAAACAACATGAAATCGGTTGTCCAACTACCGCTGTGCGAGATGAATGTAACAAATTTCGAGCAGCGTTGGTTCTTCAAGACAGCCGTACTCCATGGGAGCAATGCTCGAGAATGTCACAGGGAATTGGTGGAAGTTCTTGGGAATAACCGACCTTCCATTCCGGACAGTCGCGAGATGGTCACGAGGATTTCTGCGAGGACGCGTAGCAACCAGTGACCAGCAACGCACGTGGCGACCTGTGAATGTGTGGACAGAATTGAATAATGTTTATTTATTTATTTACGTCATAAACAGTTAACAACTGCGTGTGACGAGCTATGGGGAGAAGTGAATTTTGTGCACGTTTTCATAATTCTGTGGTTTCCTTCCTAAACCATATTCTAGTCGAATTTTGAATACAGAAAAGAGAGATTTTTTTTCGAGTTTTGTTGACAAAATATTCGCTCCTATATAATAAAATATTTTTTCAAAGGTAAATTAGCTATAAATTCCTGCCCTGAACCCTCATGTTCTTCATGAAAGAATATTACTTTTTGCCGCGATAATATGAAAAACGATAATTTGAATAACTATATTTCCCACTGAAATTCAGAAGACGTGCACAAATAGTGAAGTTACATTTATGTCCAGAAGCAAAACAAGGGACCATCTCAGCATTTGCTCAAGGATCAGGGAAACTGGACGAAAAACCTGATCGAGATGTTTTTTTTAAGAATAATAATGTTTATTTATTTATTTACGTCAAAAACAGTTAAAACTGCGTGTGACGAGCTATGGGGAGAAGTGAATTTTGTGCACGTTTTCATAGTTCTGATGCAAATGCGGTAATCAAGCATCTGCCGAATCCGACCTTTAGAAAGGGTATATAATGCTTTTGGAATATTGTGTATACTCGTGTATACTGAAATGCTTTGGAACATGAAACCAGTACTGTCATTTCAGATAGTTTAATAAATAAGAGAACGACAATTTTGGTATGTCATTGTATGATCATGCTCTTACTCTGCCCTCTCATGTGTATATTTTACACTTTCCACCCGTACTCGTATTCTCACAAAAAATGCCATGACTTTTGCCCCATCGTATTGACTCGCAGAGCTCCTTACGTTCGGTGTGTTGAATAAGGGATTTCGGTGCGTGGTCGATTGCGTATTCGATCAGGGAATATTCGCGTTTCGGGAAATTTGGGGAAGTATTTGCGTTTCTGTGTAACAATTTTTTTAAAGCGAGTAATTAAATTATAATTCTTCAAAATTACTCGTTTTAGGCAGCTTTAGGCAATCAAATATTAAAATAGGCATCAACAGCCCTTTTAGGTACTTTTATGCAGTATTAAATGTTTTCAGATCTTTTTTCTTGATTATCTCTTGAGCAAGCAATTTACACGAATCGCCTGCTTTCTTATTTCGGGGTTAATTTTTCTTTGTGAACAAATATAATTCATTTCTTTGGTAAATAATAAACAATTTACGTGTTTCTGGAGTGTTTCTATGCTTCTGCAATGCACATTTTTGCCTAGAAATCATCTTTTTCAAACCAACATTTGAGTGCTTATTATGTCTCAGCCATTCGGAATATCCAAGTAGTTTATTAGATAAAATATGCGTAAAATAGTCTTGAGAGCTTATTTTCGAATTTTCGACGTCTCCTCTCCGGACACCCTGTATGTATATGGGGGTACAATGCAATGCTAAGGAGAGTTGGCGGTTTTCAACAATTTAAAACAAAAAAGCCACCGGCACAACATGGCGGCAGGAAACACCGGCACAAAACATGTATCTTCGCAAGGATCATATCCTAAGCTTTGTGTCATATGTCCTTGAATCTAATGAACTTCCGACAGATGTCTCACAATGATGAATGCAATGATGTGAACCGTGATCTCGAATATGTAATATATGTACTACCGAAGTAAGTACGAGATCTCGAATGAGTTTCTGAACTTCGAGAGTAATATTTTAATAGTTCATTGATTGTCTTCTCTAATATTGAGGGGTGAAAATTGCGTTTGTCTTTTTTTCAGCTAAAACTTTCAACCAAGCCCTTTCTTTTCGTGTACCGGTTTCATAGTTTTGTATTCCTTTGTCACCTTTGCAGTGTTACAATAAATGAAATAAAATTTGAATTTCTTCGCGGTTCATTAAAATTACGTCACTGACCACTGGTTGACCGCTCTTCTCGTCCTCTTTTCATTTGCGAGATGGGCGGTGTTAACCCATTACTGCCCAGAATGATTCTGTTCGTATAGCGCTCGCCCATTGTTGTCGCGTTCGTGCCCGCACAGGAGCCGTTGCAGACCTCTGGTAGCATGTTTTTGCCACTTTTAGTGCTATTCTATGTTGCTAAATTATACTCCATCCGACTTAACCACAGGCTTATAGCAGCTAATTACGGTTTTAGATGAAGATTCGAACCGACCAAGTCATGTGTACACCCTTGCCAGGAATGTACAATGACTTAGCGATCACGGCTAAACCAACATCTGGCATTCAAGAATGAAAAATCTTGCTTGTATGTTTCGGTTAGGATGCCTACGTTTACTGAAGAACTAAAATTCACAAAGTGTTGCAAAAGAAGCAAAATTGAGTTGACGAGAAATTAGCGTACCATATATGTAACGCTAGGCACTAATGGGCATTCAGCAAATGGACGGCCGGCCCTAATCCATTGAGCAAATGCTGAGCTGGCCCCTTGTTTTGTTTCTGGACGTAAATGTAGCATCGCTGTGCGCACGTTTTGTTGAGCACTCCTTTTGCTTGTAGTGGTAGGAGTAGAACTGAAGGTGAGTTACTATTTTGTTGGCAATGCAGAAAAATCGCATCTGGAATTCGTTTACCGTTGCAATTATGTTGCCTATAACTCGGGAAAGAAACATCTATTTTTTCAAATGTTGCTAACCTCATGCTTTTTTATATTTTATTAATCTTTCAACTATCGTATTTGTGGTTAAAATGTTGGGAAGGGATTGTGGAACTTCAGAAAACGTGCGCAAATAATCTTCTCCCCCATACGTCATATACAGTTTTCACTGGTGTTTTTTTTTCAGAATTAAATCAAATAAATCAAATCAAATTGCATCGTTCTGTACGTTGTCGCGCTTTCATTTCTTTCTGAATCCTTTGCTTCCCACTGACACGCAACACCCACCGTGCTGGATACTCGGATTGACTTGAGATTTTACCAGCTTGTTCAGCACTTTTCAAAACACCTATATACAATTTTTTACGTGCTATGAAGCATTGCAAGTAGTGTTTTTGAGATAATTAGTATTGGGACCGTTCTTGACCTCACCGACCGTGGAAGGGCGGAAATCGCTGCTCGCCGCTGGTTCTGCGGACGTTACTCATACACCGCACCTGCACTATCGGCCTATCGGCAAGGTCTCAGTTACTTGGAGGGCAGGCGGGGTGACAAAAACGGGTGTTTACTTTGCAGGTTCAGATGGAACGAACGCGCTTGGAAATCTGACACCGGCTGATAGACGCCGCGTAACGTTCCTAGCGCTGCCGAAGCAACGGCTCGCCCGCTGCGGAAAGCGCGAGGGTCACGAAAGGTCCTGATACAAAATGCCTATAAAACACTATTTATAATATTCCACAGCACTTCAAAATTTGCGTATGTAGGTTTTGCATGGTGTTCTATCAGCTGGTGAAATTTCATGTCAATCCGAGTATCCAGCACGGTGAGTGTTGCGTATGAGCAGTGAGCGCGAAAATGTGTGACGTCACTGCGAACTGGGAACTCAATGTGCGTTTTTCCCCATATCCTGTTACCTCCTGGGAGAGTACCGCTGGTCATTCGTGGAAGGTCCCAGGGACAATGAACTCATTACTAGAGAGCGGAAAAATGTACAGTATAAAAAGTCAAAATATGTACATAAATATGTAATGAAAACAGTAAGGATATGTAATAAATATGTAAAATCGGATATATGTAATATTAAAATACACTAATAATAAAATACATTTACGTCATACGAAATAAGATTTATAAAAACTGCTCACTTCACATCATACAACTTTCTCGTCAGTAATAAAAGCTTCATCTATTGCAATCCAGCACCGTAGTTTAGCAGCCGGACCAATCGCAATAGAAGCCATCGCACGAGCTGGCGAGACCTAAGACCAGCAATCTCACACTGTAGCATCTTCATTCATGTGTTACACGTCGGCGATCGCAAATTTTTCTCGGAAATTAAGGTTACAGATCACAAAACGCGGTGTCAATGGTGATTTGGACACCCAGCTTTCCTCAATAATGTAGGGAAAATGCTAATGTTTTAAAAAAATTACATCTTTTCATAAAAAAATATGGAATTAAATTGATGAAAAGTAAGAACATATATTGTGGAAACAGCAAAATATGTAAAATATGTAATATAGTACTAAATATGTAAAAATATGTAACAAAAAAATTCCATATTGTGTAAGGAGGGCTATGATTCGCCAAGATCACTATTTTGAGAACGGTAAGTAGAAACAAAAAATATGTAATTACATAAAAATCCGGTCTCTACACGTTACCTCTTCGCTGACGTGGATCATGTCTACGACGTAACACATCCCGGCTATTCGTATTCTACTGTTAAAGAGCTGCACCGGCATGTAGTGCGATTTTTATGACTCTGCCCCACGAGCCCCTGCGTCCACGGTGGAATATCACACGGCATTTCGCATCTTTCTCCCTCGTGCCTGTGTAGTGCGATTTTTCTATCTCTGCCCCTCAAGCCCCTGTGGCCACGATGGAATATCACACGGAATTTCGCATCTTTCTCGGTCGTGCCACTAGACGTCGCATGATCGCAAGCACTGCTTGTTACGGTCGAGATCATGCGATACCTGGCGGCACGACTGAGAACGTCGCGAAATACTGTGAAATATTCGATAGTGAAGACTGGCCTCGAGGGGCAGAGTTAACAAAATTCGCAGTAAAGATGGCTTGGGTCAACTCAAGTCACTGCAGTGCGTATGGCCGGAAGGTCCTAGGGTTCCACTTCTAAAGGTGTAAGGATTTTTGACACTAGCTTGTCAGCTAGGTCGAATTCAGTCGCTGTCTGGAGGAGAATTCTAGCGGCCGGCTGCTCTGATCGGTTGTTTTCCGTGGTCTCTCCGATCAACACCAGGCGAATGCCGGAGCAGTACCCTACTAAACGGGCCACGGACCGCGCGCGATCTTTCCTTCCTCTTCCTTGTCATATCCTCACTCCTTACACTCAAACACTTGCATGCATCACATTACCACGTATGTTGGGAGGCCATACGGCTGCTTAGAGCTTGTCTTGGCTGGGTCGGAGCTTGTCTTGGCTGGAGGGAGAAACCTGGTTGGGGAAAACACCCGTGAGGGGACTTGTAGGTCGGCACCGGATCTCACACTCCAGCTGGAGACTGCGGTTCAGTGCGGATCACCGCGGTTCAGTAGTCGGATATTTCGTAACATTTTCAATGAAATGTGTACCATAAATATTTAATTAGTCATAACTTATAAGAAAGAATTGTATGAAATGAATCAAATGACGCTAACATTAAAATAGGTTCCACTGAAATCCATATTTAGTATATCTTGTATTTAACAACTTATTTGATTAAACACTAATTAAACAACAATTTTTTAGCGTTTTAAGCTCACCGTGGAAATTGTATTATATGATTACAAAATACGTTTAATTAAAACTATTAATTAAAAAATATTTCCAAAAACGTTTTCTAGCCTAAACGCAGTAATTTTTGTTATTTCTTGAAATAAATAAAATAAATCATAGTTTCTTGATACAACTTTCACATTTTTAATTTTTTCGGCATTGCTCCGGGTCCAAAATTGTCCATCTCCGGTATTGCCCATAGAAAGAAACTGTTTCTACTATTCCTCCCCCTAAACCAGGGCTGTCCAACTTAGAAGTAGAGGTCTGCATTCTCCGCGATTTTTACCGACCAGCGCTCGCTCGCCTCTCTTCTCTCGAGACCACGCGCTCGACTGTCCTTCGCAGCCGGTTGCGGACTCCCGGGAGCCGGCGCCCGACCGAGACTCGGCATCCAACCGACGAGACTCGACAACCGGCGGACCCCGTTCAGGCAAACTCCGCCACGTAACAATCGGCCGACACATCGGAGTAAATATCTAATGCCAAGTTTCAGGAAAAGGAAGGAGTATTGAATGGTTTTTAAAATATATGACCAATAATTTCGTTTTTTTCAAAATTTAATATATAGAGGAATTTTAACATTAATTTTCAAATAATAGATTTTAATCTTATATATTATTTCTCAAAGGGCTGTTTGGTCTTTTCAATAAATTGGGCGACATACGAAACCGATCTGTATAAAGAAGCAATGGATTGAAAAATCGTGTTTCTTTTCACCTGCACATGGGACATTCGTATTGAAAAAGGGCGTTAAAAATACCTAAATATTAAAAAAAAGTAGTAATTCGGGATCTGTAATATCTGATTGCCGCGCGATCTATCGGAAGAAAATTACACTCGGACGGTGGCGGGAAACAAGTGAATGTTGCAATCTCAAGCATTTTTGTTTGTTTCAATTAGTGTAGGTTGTGTAAGCACGTGAACGTGATTTTCTACATTGAATAGAAATCTTGAAATATGAGAGGTTAGTGATCTTAGTGAGGTTAGGTCGTTTATAATGCTGGAATACAAAAAAAGAATTTAAGCAGAAAACAGTTTGGTTATTTGACTAACCGTGCGATTTAATCGCACGGGGTCTCACTAGTATAAAAAAGAATAAAAAGCTTTAAAAATCGACTCCTCGGACGCACTGGAGAACCTCAAGTGGATCTATTGCAGTTGTGTCTGTGACTTCAAAGGAAAGGCACTCAAAAGTTTTAGAGATAAATTCCGTTCTTTCTAATGACTAGGTATCGGATGTTTCGGAAATTGCCTTTTTTATTCTAATGAACATAAAATTATTAATTTTCCTTCATTTTATATGGTGCAATACGGTGTAAATACAAATGCTCCGCTAAATTTAGAGACAAGTGCAATGAAATATATTAGTACCTTTCCCTTCCAATTTTGTATTTTTGTTGGCTTTTTCCAAACGTTTTAGTTGTTCTTGTTGTAATTTTCAGGCATCTGAAACGCAGGTCTCAGTTTCTTAACCCGGCAGTAGGCGTGCGGGGTGCCTCAGTCGCCTCAGCGTTGTTTTGAGCTCATTGTACTTTTAGTTTTATTTATAATCTTGCGAGCTTCTCAATATCTTTGGAGGAAAGCTTTGTGCACATATCTCGACCCCTTTCTTTCAACGGCTTCCTGTCCTTTCCTGGAAATTTCGTCGCAAAGGCGATGGTGCGCTGCGTGGGGGGCCACCGAGTCACTTCGCGCAACCTTTGTTATCGCTTCCTGCCACTCTGTTCACAGTAGTTCACCCAAAGGAAGAGGGTCTCGTGGAGCTTCAGTACTACTCCACAAAAGTCAATGATTCACAATTTCAGTTTTTACGATTTTTTAATTACAATTAATCGCTTATCTTGTATTGAAACGAAAAATAATGGAGTAATTGAACAACATTGTACTCGTACATACAAAAGTTTATATGCATCATTTCGTGTATACATACTTTTGACGAATTTAAAATAATGTTAAACGTGTGTATATAATAATAAATAATGTATTTTGAATTATTGAGTTGAATAGGCTGATGTGCTGTGACCGCTGTTGTTTGGCCGCCGACTGAGTGGACAAATTCAGAGGCCATGGCGGCTTACATCAACTATTTCACAATAAATTAGTACGTCCAATGACGACAAGACGTTTTGACGCAAGGAAAATAGTACCCACATTTGTGTTTAGCATGTGCGTTTTTCTTATTTACTCGTGAAATTAAGGCCAAATATTCATTGTATTTAATAAATATGCCTTATATTCGGGTTTGTAAGAAACTTAAATGACATTACAATTGGTACGCAACGAATTATCTTCCCTTAAGCACTATAAATATATTTAAAAAATATAAAAATTATGCAATAAAGATTTAAATTTATTTTCAGAATCATTGTTTGCCTTAATTCTTTCAAAAAATGTATAGTTTGTCTCTATCAAATTATTTCTAGTCAATCCATAAATTGTTACTTTTCAACAAATTAATCGTTTAATTGAAATTGTATTTTCTTTCGATTACAATGAATTGAAAGAGTTGTGATCACTACATGCGGCGACTTTATACCCTGTGCATGGATTGAGGGGCGAAGCTACCGTGCAGTCCGGCACCGGTCGAGTGGTCGTGTGGCCGTGTGGCCGAGCGGCCGAGCGCTCGAGCGCCCGGGCGCTCGGCGACTCCCGCGTCTCGGCGGGAGCCGCAAGGCGGCCGGTCGAAATGTCCGTTAAACAGCTATCTCTTCCCCCCCAAGCAAGGTCCCCCTCCCTTCGCCGAGCGTCGGAGCGGAGCCCGAGAGTCTCGAGCGGTTGTTTTCGCCTGTTTGCAGAGCTCTATACTGCGATTTTTGTAGGAAGAGCTCTCAAGGCCACTCAAATCCCATCTTCGCGATGGAATATGTCACGGCATTTGGCGTCTTTTCTCAGTCTTGCCGGTAGAAGTCGCATGATCGCAAGCACTGCTTCATACGGTCGCGATCGTGCGAAATCTAGCGGAACGACTGTGAATGACACGAAATGCCGTGACATATTCCATCGCGAAGATGGGATTTGAGTGGCCTTGAGAGCTCTTCCTACAAAAATCGCAGTATACTTACACGCAACACTCACCGTGCTGGATACTCGGATTGACATGAAATTTCACCACCTGATAGAACACCATACAAAACCTATATACGCAAATTTTGAAGTGCTATGGAGTATTATAAATAGTGTTTTATAGGCATTTTGTATCAGGACCTTTCGTGACCTTCGCGCTTCCCGCAGCGGGCGAGCAGTTGCTTCGGCAGCGCTAGGAACGTTACGCGGCGTCTATCAGCCGGTGTCAGATTTCCAAGCGCGTTCGTTCCATCTGAACCTGCAAAGTAAACACCCGTTTTTGTCACCTCGCCTGCCCTCCAAGAAAATGAGACCTTGCCGACAGGCCGATAGTGCAGGCGCGGTGTATGAGTGACGTCCGCAGAACCAGCAGCGAGCAGCGATTTCCGCCCTTCAACGGTCGGTAAGGTTAAGAAAGGTCCCAATACTAATTGTCGCAAAAACACTACTTGCAATGCTTCATAGCACGTAAAACTTTGTATGTAGGGGTTTTGAAAGGTGCTGAACAAGCTGGTAAAATCTCAAGTCAATCCGAGTATCCAGCACGGTGAGTGTTGCGTGTTAGAAGGGCTTGTGGGCCACATATCAAATTGTAGTGAAGCTGCGGGCCGTACTGTAATTTAAGGTGTTTTTTACCCTAAATATTGAGATTATACTGAAACAAATACATATTAGATAAGACTTTTATTCAACGTACTTCATGATTAATGTACATACAACGAGGAAATGAATACATCATTAAATAAAAATAAGATGAATTGTGCAATTGTATTGTATTTGTTTGGTATAATAAAATTGTTCAAAGCAGTTGCGGGCCGCACAAAAAGATCCGGTGGGTCGCCAGTTGGAAAGCCCTCTTCTAAACGTTTTCGGAATCGGTTCTCGGCTTCTTAGGAACATGCCACGGTGTAAGATATATAGTTCCTCGCTTGTCCCTTACCACGGTGTAAGATATATAGGTGTGTCAACTAGCCGCCTTTGGGGCAAATTTATTTAATTAATTAAATAATTTTCTGAAGTCAGTTCCTCGCTTGTCCGCACGATCGGTTTGGGTCACGGTGTAAGATTTACATCTTAAGATGACATCTTAAACTGTCGCTATTACACAGTTTTACACAACATTTCCTACCCGTTTCCGTAACTGTTCGCTCTAGACTTTACCAATTCCACCGCGAAGCGACAAATCCACTGACTTGAAATTAGAAATCAGCTGGCCACAGAGCTGTCGAATGGATCACGACCAATCACGACCTTGCCGAGATGAGACCCAAAGATCGCAGCGCTTATAAGCGAGAGCTTTGAGAACTAGCATCACATTAGCTTCAGTTCGAGACTGGGAGTGAACACATTCACCGTGAATGAGCCACTGTGTATCTGATTCACAGCTACAGTGTAAGGTATATGTGTGTGTTAACTAGCCGACTTTGGGGCAAATTTTCTGAAGCCAGTTTGAGGCTAGTTCCTCGCTTGTCCGCACGATCAGTTTGGGTCACGGTGTAAGTCATACATCTTAAGATGACATCTTAAACTATGGTTGTTAACATTACACGACCAATCACGACCTTGCCCAGATGAGACCCAAAGATCGCAGCGCTTATATAGCCACAACTGTGAGAACTAGCCTCACACAAGCTTCAGCTTTAGACTGGGAGTGAACACACCTATACATCTTACACCGTGATCACGACCAATCACGACCTTGCCCAGATGAGACCCAAAGATCGCAGCGCTTATATGCGAGAGCTGTGAGACCTAGCCTCACACAAGCTTCAGCTTTAGACTGGGAGTGAACGCACCTCTATCTCTTGCAGCGTGGAGCATCCGAAGCGAAGTGGTGCCCAGGAGGCCGTGACCCCGCGCCCGCTAACAGGGTCACGTGGCCCGGTAGGCCCCAGCACAGCACTTTCTCCTCCTCCGACGCGGCGACAGACGGCGTCTGGCGACACGTGCCACTGACCTCGCTCCGGCGGGGATGCGGCCACGCTCACGAAACGTCCATGTTAATAGATTAGATTAGATTTATTTAAACTGCAATTGGGCATAACCCGGTGGCAGCTAGTTACAAAAACATAAATATACACAGTATATATAAATATGTATAAATATAGAACATTGATGCTAAAAAACATCGATGCTAATAAAAGGTCGCTGTTAATAAAAGGTCGCTGTTAATGAAAGGTCGCTGTTAATGAAAGGTCGCTGTTAATGAAAGATCGCTGTTAATGAAAGATCGCTGTTAATGAAAGATCGCTGTTAATGAAAGATCGCTGTTAATGAAAGATCGCTGTTAATGAAAGATCGCTGTTAATGAAAGATCGCTGTTAATGAAAGATCGCTGTTAATGAAAGATCGCTGTTAATGAAAGATCGCTGTTAATGAAAGGTCGCTGTTAATGAAAGGTCGCTGTTAATGAAAGGTCGCTGTTAACGAAAGGTCGCTGTTAACGAAAGATCGCTGTTAACGAAAGATCGCTGTTAACGAAAGATCGCTGTTAACGAAAGGTCGCTGTTAACGAAAGGTCGCTGTTAACGAAAGGTCGCTGTTAACGAAAGGTCGCTGTTAACGAAAGGTCGCTGTTAACGAAAGGTCGCTGTTAACGAAAGGTCGCTGTTAACGAAAGGTCGCTGTTAACGAAAGGTCGCTGTTAACGAAAGGTCGCTGTTAACGAAAGGTCGCTGTTAACGAAAGGTCGCTGTTAACGAAAGGTCGCTGTTAACGAAAGGTCGCTGTTAACGAAAGGTCGCTGTTAACGAAAGGTCGCTGTTAACGAAAGGTCGCTGTTAACGAAAGGTCGCTGTTAACGAAAGGTCGCTGTTAACGAAAGGTCGCTGTTAACGAAAGGTCGCTGTTAACGAAAGGTCGCTGTTAACGAAAGGTCGCTGTTAACGAAAGGTCGCTGTTAACGAAAGGTCGCTGTTAACGAAAGGTCGCTGTTAACGAAAGGTCGCTGTTAACGAAAGGTCGCTGTTAACGAAAGGTCGCTGTTAACGAAAGGTCGCTGTTAACGAAAGGTCGCTGTTAACGAAAGGTCGCTGTTAACGAAAGGTCGCTGTTAACGAAAGGTCGCTGTTAACGAAAGGTCGCTGTTAACGAAAGGTCGCTGTTAACGAAAGGTCGCTGTTAACGAAAGGTCGCTGTTAACGAAAGATCGCTGTTAACGAAAGATCGCTGTTAACGAAAGATCGCTGTTAACGAAAGATCGCTGTTAACGAAAGATCGCTGTTAATAGAAGATCGTGTTAATAAAAACACTGATGCTGATAAAAATTCTCAAACATGAGTGGAATACCTGGCGCTTACCTGCATAATGTGAAATTAAGAACAGCAGAATTGAAGATCAAGGTTTATAGACGGTTGTTGTGAAACATACAATTCCTGATGTGACTGATGGCATTTACATTTTTCATTAATTATTAGGCTATTTTTACAGATTTGGCGCCGAAATTTTGCGTACACTGAGTACATTGGTCCAATGCAACTGATGGCGTCCATATCTCATTTTTATTTTCAAAAATGGCGCTTAGCCGGTTGATGCATAACACCGTCCTAATATATTTGTTTCTAGAGATATTCGAATGAGATGTAGAAGGTGGCGACGAAGAACGAACATGGCGTTCTTTGAAAAACAGCGTAGATACGCTGTTAATGGAGGTGAATAAAGTGGAGGAAGACATTTAAAAAAAAAGATTATTAAGAGTAGCACGGTTATGCTTTTTTCACGCCGCAAATTGTTTACTTGGTGTGTTGTGTATTTTTATTATCAATTATTCTAATTTGTCCTAAGATTTTCACCAGAATATACATCGCATGGAGGAGATTCATAGATTACAAGATTCAACGTGACTAGCATTACGATTTTCCAACTTCTTTGCATTTTATTCATAGAATTGAAGACAATGCTTACGAATTGGCAATATTTAATAATACTGTTCAACTAACCAAGGTTTCGGTCCTAATTTGGACCTTCTTGAAGGCTACATCAACAAACAAAACAAACCTGGCTACTTAACACGACGCCTTACATCACGTGCTTTGTCATATATTAATTTACATACCGATGTTTAGAATGCACGGCATACCCATATTTATAATACATGTACCACTAAAGTTAACACACATAATACCTCGTTCGGACAGCATTAAAACAACTAAACATAATGGATTACCTCACATCCATTTATTTTCATCATAATTATGCATTCACACATATTAAACGTAAAAGGCCACTCGGACGATGTTTAATCGCGCAACTTTTCTTGGCCGATGACCTTGCTTCCTCCTCTCTGACACAATAAACAGTTGAAGGCAAAAGCTTGCAGTGAGCACTGATGACATCATTTCAAACACATCTTTATTGGCGTGAAAAAGAAACTATTTTCTGTTGAAAACGAGAACAGCCAGTGATTTTCTCAAAAAAATCTAACGAAAATGCCGAAGCAGGTGAAGATCCATCACAGAAGATCCTAAGAAAGTTAGAATGCAAATTATTGATAAAGTTGCGAAGGCATGATTAATTCTCCAGAGATTGGCATTGCTTCATTCAATCTACCGGCCGATTTAGTAACTAATACCCCCACTCTACTCTCATTTCTTCAATCCATCGGTCAAGAAAAGTTGCGCGACTAATAGACAAGACCGTGATATTAAGGTCATCAACACAATAATGGTTGAGCTTGTTTTGTTTGGTGATGTAGTATACCCCTGATGAAAATCCAAATCAGGACCTGAATGTTCTTTAGATTGAGAGGTCTTAACATGTTCGTGAATGCTCATGTTCGGCTCTTCAAAGGGATTATGATTTCCAAAAATATCAGAGGAAGCTGAATATTGAAGATAGATAATCTTATATTTTGTGTGCTCGACAACATTTCGTAGGTTTATGGCGAATCATCAATTTTCTTCGTTAAAAGGGAAGGGCAGACCATGGTTACGGAAGATGGAACCATCCGCCATTATCTGTGGCTATCTCGTCGGCGCTTTGAACCACTCTCATTTCGATTCATCTCAGAATAAAACAATGTAGGCTTTCCCGGCTGGATGTATTATTAAAAATACCTTCCGGGCTGTATAGCCGTGGTCGATCGGGCATTGTCGTCCCAAACGTTTCATCTGCAACTGCGGTAGATAGCTTCAGTGGTTCCTGGGTACGAACTGTTCTTCCAGAGAGTAACTGGTGGCTGGTAAACATTTCTCCCTTTTTTTACGATGCTGGGCTATTCCTACCATTCCATTCCACCGGGAGAGATGGCTCAGTGCGTCAACCTGATGTCACTGCAGTCAGCGCCCTCTGACCGGGAGGTCCTAGGTTCGGGTCCCGACGGCAGCAGGATTTTCGACACTAGCTTGTCAGCTAGGTCGAGTTCAGTCGCTGTCTGGAGGAGAATTCTAGCGGTTGGCTGCTCTGATCGGTAGTTTTTCGTGGTTTCTTCGATCAACACCAGGCGAATGCCGGAGCAGTACCCTGGTAACAAACGGGCCATGGACCGCGCGCGATCTTTCCTTCCTCTTCCTTGTCCTATCCTCTCTCCACACACACTAACATGCACCACACTACCTCACATGCCGGGAGACCGGTCGGGAACTTACAGCTTGTCCCGGCTGGGGCTCTGCCCCGCTGGTGAGAGATACCTGGTTGAGGGGAAGACCCCGCTAGTCGACGGTAGGTTGGCGCCAGATCTCGCCATATATTTCTGTTTATTGTTATTACTTCTGTTTACTCTAATTTTTTTAAAAATGTATCTCTAGTACAAATCAATAGTGGTCGCTAATGACCACAGATGTTTTTAAAGCGAACTAAAATAAATAAATTAAAAAAATAAAAGGAGATTGTGTTAATAATTACATCATTTCACCAAGTGGAAATTCTAGGGAGCTCAGAAAGAGAATAATTTCGGCTTCCATGGAAATCTTAATAAATAACCCAGTGACCTCCGTTGATGTTGAAAGTTCTTTCTCGACGTATAAGCTTATCTTATCAAATTACCACTACTAACTGGAGCATTACAAAGTTGAGAACTTGTTAGCGATTTGATGTAATGCCTGTTTAGGCGTCATCAACAATTTTAGCGAGAAACCCCACATTCAAATTGACGATTTTGGTGATTTTCTCCTTTTTAAAAATCTTTAGTTTCCTTAAGAATTCCAAACGTGTGATTTCCTTGATTTAACCCTTGAATGGTAACTTCGGTCTCTCAGACCCTACCGCTATTTTCTTTTGTTAAGTTGACTGTACTAGTTACGTTACATTGCCGAAATCATTTGAGTCTTTGATGTGATAACATCAATCTGTAATCGTTTTTCTCCTGGTTGTAAATTTACCTAGAAGTCTTCAGACAAATGTATTACTGTAAACGTAAGTACATTTTGCAAACTACCTTTGGGATGTTCTTTTTCAGAGTAAGACGTTGTTTTCTCGTATGTTTCAAATAGTACTTCATTCTGTTAGAAAACAACCAGGATTATTTTATGTTTGTTATTTCTTCAGTTTAGTTGATAATGTAGAAAGCGAACACGCCTATAAATGTATCTCGCCAAAGTCAGCTGCTGGTTCAAAAGCGAATTGCGTGGAGTGTTCCACGAAGTTGTGCTATGAATATGTGAGCAATTTTAATTACTATATCTCGTGGCGAGTTATGTGCAATGACGAAATTTATGATATTGATTTTCAAAAAATAACAAATATATGACACTGAATTTCACATCGGCTTCAAACATTCCTGTAACAACTCTACTTTAAAAATTTAATTTCAATATTTTGTAATATAATTTTTTTAAACTTTTGATTCAAATATATGTCTTATTATAAAAGTTATATAAGAAGTAAATTCAATTAAAACATTGAATAATGTGCAGATAACACGAAAAATATCACAGGGCCTGAGAGACAGGTGTTACATATAACAATAAAAATTGTGTTACCAGTTAACAGTTAATTGAAGCAGCAAAAATACTACCGCCGAATATTGAACCATCGCAGACAATAGCTCATCCTTTCAATGAGAGACAGTCTTGCTCCGGTCGAAAACACATCAACATGCGGCCATGTTCACTAAAGCTAGGCCGGGAGAGATGGCTCAGTGCTTCAACCTGATGTCACTGCAGTCAGTGTCCTCTGACCGGGAGGTCCTTGGTTCCACTCCCGACGGCGGCATGATTTTCGACACTAGCTTGTCAGCTAGGTCGAATTCAGTGGCTGTCTGGAGGAGAATTCTAGCGGCCGGCTGCTCTGATCGGTAGTTTTCCATGGTTTCTCCGATCAACACCAGGCGAATGCCGGAGCAGTACCCTAACAAACGGGCCACGGACCACGCGCGATCTTTCCTTCCTCTTCCTTGTCCTATCCTCTCCTCTTACACACACACTTACACTAACATGCACTACACTACCACACGTGCCGGGAGACCGGTCGGGAGCTTACAGCTTGTCCCGGCTGGAGCTCTGCTCCGCTGGTGAGAGATACCTGGTTGGGGAAAACCTCGCTAGTCGACGGTAGGTTGGCGTCGGATCTCGCCATCCAGCGGGGAAAAAGATCATCGCCACTTCCCGATAGGAACACATGCACTGTACTTACGGGACTAATGACCTCAGTAGTTGACGCGCCTGGAATCACCAACAATGTCGGATTGATATGTGACAGCTGCAGACCTAACAACAATGGCATAAAAACACTAAAAATGCTATTTCCACTATGCACGATGTATCACTTAATTACGAAAACATTAATGTTTTTAATGATCTTTCCTTCCTCTTCCTTGTTCTGTCTTCTCCTCTTACACACACACGTACACTAACATGCACTACACTACCACACAGGCCGGGAGACCAGTCGGGAGCATAGAGCTTGTCCCGGCTGGGGCGGTGCCCCGCTGGTGGGAGATACCTGGTTGATGGGAAACCCCGCTAGTCAACGGTAGGTCGGCGCCAGATCTCGCCATCCAGAGGGGGAAGATCACCGCCACCTCCTGAGAAAAAACACGCACTACTATTACGGGACTAATGACCTAAGAAGTTGACGCGCCCGGAAACACTAGTCAATCAATCAATCAATCACTACCTAACGTCTGCACTGTTTTCAACATAATAGTTGTAGGAAGTCGCGGAAAAAAATATTGAACTTTCGCAATTTTCGAAAATAGAGATTTTAACGAATGGCATCATTTTTAAGCACTTCCCATCCTTTGCTATCCGAGGACAAAATTTCATCGAAACATTTGAGTCATTTTTGAGAAAATTTTGAAAATGTTGAGACTTCATGTAAAATACCCTCAAAACTAAAAATATCCTTCTTGAATGCGCGGTGTCTGGAGTTCAATGCAATTCAGTTCAATTTTGGAGAACATCTTCTTAGTTTAGGTACTATGGTTGACCACGGACGGACATTTTTCTGTTAATCAATGTTTTGGTACCCAGGTTCCACAAAATGTGCATTTTGACCCCATAACGTCAGAGGAAGTGATTTTCTACATATAGGAACAAAATTTGTCAACTTTTTGGATATCAGGATACCTGAAGTACGACTTTTTCTGACGAAAAATCACTTTCTGCGGCAGGATTATAGTCCTTTACTACGTAAGTACGTAATCGGCGAGAAAGTGAAAATTCGAACAGGATACGGGGAAATTAATTCACTGTCAATCTTCTCCAAAAATTCAAGTTTGCACCAAACACAAGTGTACGCCTTCGTACGCCTTGCTTCGGAGGGGAAGTAAAGCTGG
This sequence comes from Acheta domesticus, assembly GCA_031308135.1. NCBI lineage: Eukaryota > Metazoa > Arthropoda > Insecta > Orthoptera > Gryllidae > Acheta > Acheta domesticus. Next base: position 92,777,635 of record JAHLJT010005437.1, on the reverse strand, counting down.
ATGTCCCACGTTAGTAGATTTACTGCATGTAAAAGATCCTCAAGCCTAAATGACGCCTCTGAGCTAAATTCAAAATCGCTTGTTTCGTCTCCCATGGAATACCTTCTTTCTCCGCTAGTTGGTGAAAGGAGCGTAGCGAAATTTGCGTGGTCAGACGGAAGAGCATGGCCTAATGGCCTGAGTCTTGCCACGTAAAATAAGGCAATTCAATTCAATTCAATTCAAAGTGTAGAATTATAAATATTTTGTTCTTTTAAAATTATTTTTAATAATGCATGATATATTCCAACCGCATAATGAAAAGAAGAGGTTTTGAACTATATTATGAGACGAATTGCTGAAAATAATTTTGTTCCAGAGTTTTGAGATATATGTGTATAGTACCAATGTCTATTTCCTATGAATATGTTTATGAATATGTTACCATTTACATCTTAATTTGTAAAAAAAATTGATATTAATATTTATGTATTTAAATAGTAGGATATAAAATAGAATTTATTCTGAAAAGCCGTTTTCATCTGAATTTATACTGCATATTTGAGAAATTCAATTCAATTCAAAGTGTAGCATTAGAAATATTTTGTTCTTTTAAAATGATTTTCAGTAATGCATGATATATTGCAACCGCATAATTTAGAAGAGGTTTTGAACGTATATTATGAGGTAAATTGCAGAAAATAATTTTGTTCTAGAGTTTTGAGATATACATGTATTGTACCAATGTCTATTTGTTATGAATATGTTTTACCATGTACATCTTAATTCGTAAAAAATCTTATATCAATATTTCTGTAATAAAATAGTAAAATATAAAATAGAATTTATTCTGAAAAGCCATTTTCATCTGAATTCGTACTGCATATTTGAGAAATTGTAATGCCATTTTTCGCCTTTTGAGAGCCTATTCCGCGCTCCTAATAGGTAAATTTTCGAGCCTAAAAATCCGAAGTCTGCTGATGAGACAGAGCGTGAGCGATGTCTGGGTTGTCCGAGGGCACCGAACGGTATACAGCGGGACCGGGGGCGGGGGCGGCGGTCGCATGGAAACAAAAGCCCGACGGCCAGCGACCCACTTCCGGTCGCTCCGCGCCGCGCCGCGCCGCGCCACTGCTTCGTATAGAATGCTTCGACTGGCCACCGCTAGCGCCTCCCAGCGGGCGTCGTCGGAGTTGCTTGTGTTCATGGCGCGCGCGCGCGCCATCTCTCGGGGGAACGCCGCAACTACGTGGAATGCTGAAAGAGGCACTTCATCACAAATTGACGGCTGGCACAAAAGAAAGTGTAGAGAGATTTTACCCTAAGAAGGGGCCGCTTTGATATTATACGCGCGCTCGTTTTCTTGAGCCTCGGAATACCTACCCCCCCACTCCTTTGCCAACATTAGTGAAATTAAGAATAAATTATAGCAGCTGCCCTGTAAACAAACTCTGATAGCCAAAAATGTTCGCTCCCGTGTAGTAGAAACTATTTTACATCGAAAAACGAACTACAAATTTGATATAAAATTCCCTTCGTCAAAATTACCACTTCTCACTCCTCTCACAACTAGCGAAACGATGGCTTAAGAAATTGAGTGCGGGTAATAGCTACTGCTTGCCAACTGCTGGTAATATAACTGCAAGTTTCCTCCACGCAGTGGCATAGCGCACGGGACGCTAAGATGCATCCCCACGTCAAATATTAATCAAAGAAACCTAAATATTGTATCGATAAAATTACAAGTGGTCCATTGAACGAAGAACGTTTTGTGTTCATTTGAAAAGTGATTTCCTGTGATTGATTTCGGCGCGTTGGTACAAGCTGGCCTCTGATTGCTTGGATGCTAAAATGGTTCTAGCATCTGCCAAGAGATTGCGAAGGGCAATGACGCATGCGCAGACGGTGAGGTTGCCCCCTCCCCACCTCACCCCTCTCCCAAAGATTCACGAGTTTCTTACGCTAGCGTACGACTGAGGCGTATGAGCAAAATACGTAGGAGCAAGTTCCTCGTTTGTTCACGAGAGCGCAGCACACTTGACGCTGCCAGTGAAATATTTTTCTTTCTCCCTTGAGATTCTCTGCTTGGTCATGGGCACAATAAGGAGAAATAGTGCTTGCCTACTAATTTTTAATTAATATCTAAAAAGATGAATTCTTTCTAAAATATATTGAATGTTATTTTGGTCTGAACTGTACAAATTCCAAAGAGATCTCATTGCCAATTGCGCGTGAGAATTAAAGCTGAGCCATTGCATGATTTGCTTTCAAGAACTCTCCTGACAAATCTATTGAAGAATTGTAACATTTGTTTTGAAAACATAGATTCTAGAGAACATTAAAGATCATGACGTGTTCAGTTGGCGTTATTGTTGAGCATCCCCAAACGCGAGAGTCACGCTATGCCACTGCCAATGTGTTCATTGCCACACTGTCAATGTGTTCATTTACAGCTAGCTCATTTGCAAATGGCTTCATCACTAACTCTTGGAATGCCATCGTTCATTTGTTTCGCGATCTGTCAAAGTGGTCCCTTCTTGGAGTACTCCCTCTACCCTGCGAAGATTGCGAGCAGACTGTCAGAGTCATTGAAGAAGCGGATTTATTATACTGCGATTTTTCTAACTTTGCCCCTCAAGGCCACTCAAATCCCATCTTCGCGATGGAATATCACATGACATTTCGCATCTTTCTCAGTCGTTCCGCTAGATTTCGCGTGATCGCGACCGTATGAAGCAGTGCTTGCGATCATGCGTCTCCTACCGGCAAGACCGAGAAAGACGCGAAATGCCGTGTGATATTCCATCGCGAACATGCGCCTTGAGTGGCCTTGAGGGGCAAAGTTGGAGAAATCGCAGTATATCCATTACAGCAGTCAGTACAGTCTTATATTAGCAGTGTATTCAAATACTTTCGGATCATTCACTTTTCGTCAAAATTTAGTGTTTTTTAGAATCCTTTCCCCATTGTGTAACATTTCATAACACTTATAACCTCACATTGGGGTGAAAGTTTAATTTCAAAATTGGATTTTCCCGAGTTAAATTAAATATAATTTCGTGAAAAAATTAATTAAATTTTAAAAATTATTTTCACACGTTTTAATATTAAAAACATAATTTTTTATTAAATCGGGAATTCAAAGAATCGTCTAGATGTTCAGATCTTTAGAGATTTATAAACGTCATTACAATTGATTAAATTTCCTGCAGAATTGTTGGAATTTTTGTATCAACAAATTTCATTATATTTTCCCATGTTATTTGCGAAGAATTTGTCCAGAGGTTTAGTGCCTGCTTGTTGAAATCATATTGAGATAATTTTGAAAATGATTTCGAGTTTTTTTCGACCTCCTACACTCCTTAGAAGTTTGTAATATATATTTGAATAATCATTTCCATCTAAATCGTTTGAACTTTTTGACTATTTTTTCTTAATGTTTTATAAGCATTCCTAAGTGTTCTTGATTTTTAAATGCATGGAAAGATAATTTGAAATTATGTGTAATATTATAATTCAATGAGCATTTTTAACGTGCGTCAGATAAAGATCATGTTATATTCAGAAACGACATTAAGAGAGAATCACTGAGACATCTAATTTTGTTTTTTGTTGCAGTTTGTTGGCATTGCCCTGGTGATCTTCAGTGGATTTGCAATCGATGAAGTCATCTGGCATTGGCATCACAGAGAAGGTAAAGTTACACATCACGTATCTGCATTTTCGTGTTTGTAATCACCAGTTTTGACAAGTGTGATCCTTGTCAGATTTTTTTTATTTCAAGTTAATGGGGAAAGACCTCAATTTAAATACATAAAATTATCAGATGGGATTTTTATAAGAAAAAATATTCCGCATGAGACATTTTTAGAATAGTTTTTATAGCGTTGAAGACATCTCGAGTCCCTCATGTATCACAACAGACCAATTCATAAGGTGACAAATCTTCGTCCTTTTAGGGAGGACAGTCCTTTTGTCGGTTCTGTCCTTCCTCGAAATGTCCTCCTTTTCGATATTTTAAAACGTATCTGTTAATCTAGTGTTATAATGTTAATCTAGATGATCAATTGAGAAATGAAGATTGAATGTTGATACGCTAGATACTGCAGTTACCATAAAATCCAATATGAAGGATATTTATTGCTCCAATATTTCCAACGTACTGTTACAAATTGCTATATTGACAAAAAGTATTCATTCAATGGAAAATACTTGTTTAATTAAATAATTAAAAATAATGTAAGCATAAATCCTCTACTTTTGTTGGAATTTATAAAATATTTCACTAGTATGTAGTCCATGTGGATGGGTCGTTATGCCAACGCTTGTGGCTCAAAGGATTGTGAAATTCATGATTATGGTTGTGCAATTTTCTAATGTATTTTGAGTAAATATTTTAGAAATGTTTTTCTAATGTAAATTGACAAATTATTTTGTAGAATTATTTTGATACTAAATTTAAGTATTTTGATACTAAATTTAAGTATTTTGATACTAAATTTAAGTATTTTGATACTAAATCTAAGTATTTAAATGCTTACTTATAAGTGCTTAAATACTTTAAATACGTATAGTAAGTACTATCATTTTAATACTATTAGTAAGTACTTTAAATATAAGTAAATACAATAAGTATTTAAATACTTATTTACGAAGTATTTTGTCGAAGAATTTAAATACTTATTTCTACGTATTTAAAAATTCATTAGTAAGTACTTTAAATACTTATAAGTTTTTAATTGCTAATTTACAAAGTGTTTTGTGGAAGTGTTTAAATGCTTAAATTTAAGTACTTAAATACTTACTCGTACTATTGAAACACTTATTAGTAAGTACTTATGCTAAAAATACTTAAAGCACTATCATTTTAATACTATTAGCAAGTACTTTAAATACCTGAATGTAAATGGTAAATTGCGGTTGCAGCGTACTTCTACAGCTCGATGCACGGCGTGGCGATGGTGCTGGGCGTGGCGCAGGTGGCGACGTCGGTGCTGCTGGGGCTGGGCGCCGTCAAGGAGAACCCGCGCCTGCTGCAGCCGTGGCTCGTCTTCTTCAGCGTGCAGACGGTGCTGCTGCTGCTCGCCATGCTGGCCACGTGCGTCGTCATCATCATCTACGTGGAGCCCCTGCCCATCGGCATCTCGCTCTTCCTCATCACCGTCGCCTACTGCTGTGAGTTACGGCCTTCAAACGCGGCCCATGTTTATTACGAGGGACCGGATTTGAATGACCTAAAACGTCGTCAAAATTGATTGATAAAATGCTTTTGAAATGTAGCTACTATTTATTACTAGGGGCGGATTTTGATGACCTAAAACATCGCTAAAATAATCAGTAAAATGTAGCTAATATTTATTACTAGGGGAGAATTTTGATGACCTAAAACATCGCCAAAAATTGTTAATAAAATGGTCTGAAAATGTAGCTAATGTTTATTACTAGTGGATGGATTTTGAAGACTTCAAACATCGCCAAAAATGATTAATAAAATGTTCTTAAAATGTACCTAATATTTATTACTAGGAGACGGATTTTTGATGACCTCAAACATCACCAGAAATAATCAATAAAACGCTCTTAAAATGTAGCTAATATTTACTAGGGGGAATTTTGATGACTTAAATCATCGCCAAAATTAAATGAAATGTACCTAATATTCATTACTAGGGGCGGATTTTGATGACCTAAAATATAGTCCAAAGTGATCAATAAAATGTAGCTAATATTTATTAGTAGGGCGGATTTTGATGACCTAAAATATCTCCAAAAATGATCAATAAAATGGTCTGAAAATGTAGCTAATATTTACTAGGGGGAATTTTGATGACCTAAATCATGGCCAAAATAAAATGAAATGTACCTAATATTTATTACTAGGGGAGAATTTTGATGATCTAAAACATCACCAAAAATGATTAATAAAATGGTCTGAAAATGTAGCTAATATTTATTACTAGGGGAGAATTTTGATGATCTAAAACATCACCAAAAATGATTAATAAAATGGTCTGAAAATGTAGCTAATATTTATTAGGGGGAATTTTGATGACCTAAATCATGGCCAAAATAAAATGAAATGTACCTAATATTTATTACTAGGGGAGAATTTTGATGATCTAAAACATCACCAAAAATGATTAATAAAATGGTCTGAAAATGTAGCTAATATTTATTACTAGGGGAGAATTTTGATGATCTAAAACATCACCAAAAATGATTAATAAAATGGTCTGAAAATGTAGCTAATATTTACTAGGGGGAATTTTGATGACCTAAATCATGGCCAAAATAAAATGAAATGTACCTAATATTCATTACTAGGGGCGGATTTTGATGACCTAAATCACAGTCCAAAGTGATCAATATTATTTAGCTAATATTTATTAGTAGGGCGGATTTTGATGACCTAAAACATCTCCAAAAGTGATCAATGAAATGTAGCTAATATTTATTACTAGGGGAGAATTTTGATGACCTAAAACATCGCCAAAAATTATTAATAAAATGGTCTGAAAATGTAGCTAATATTTATTATTAGTGGGCGGATTTTGATGATCTAAAACATCACCAAAAATGATTAATAAAATGGTCTGAAAATGTAGCTAATATTTATTACTAGGGGAGAATTTTGATGACCTAAAACATCACCAGAAATAATCAATAAAACGCTCTTAAAATGTAGCGAATATTTACTAGGGGGAATTTTGATGACCTAAATCATGGCCAAAATAAAATGAAATGTACCTAATATTCATTACTAGGGAGCGGATTTTGATGACCTAAATCACAGTCCAAAGTGATCAATAATATTTAGCTAATATTTATTACTAGGGGAGAATTTTGATGACCTAAATCATCGCTAAAATGACAAGTAAAATGTAGCTAATATTTATTACTAGGGGAGAATTTTGATGACCTAAAACATCGCCCCAAATTATTAATAAAATGGTCTGAAAATGTAGCTAATATTTATTATTAGTGGGCGGATTTTGATGATCTAAAACATCACCAAAAATGATTAATAAAATGGTCTGAAAATGTAGCTAATATTTATTATTAGTGGGCGGATTTTGATGACCTCAAACATCGCCAAAAATGATTAATAAAATGTTCTTAAAATGTACCTAATATGTATTACTAGGAGACGGAGTTTTGATGACCTCGAACATCACCAGAAATAATCAATAAAACGCTCTTAAAATGTAGCTAATATTTATTAGGGGGAATTTTGATGCCTTAAATCATCGCCAAAATAAAATGAAATGTACCTAATATTCATTACTAGGGGCGGAATTTGATGACCTAAATCATAGTCCAAAGTGATCAATAAAATGTAGCTAATATTTATTACTAGGGGAGATTCTGATGACCTAAATCATCGCTGAAAATGATAAGTAAAATGTAGCTAATATTTATTACTAGGGGAGAATTTTGATGACCTAAAACATCACCAGAAATAATCAATAAAACGCTCTTAAAATGTAGCTAATATTTACTGGGGGAATTTTGATGACCTAAGTCATCGCCAAAATAAAATGAAATGTACCTAATATTCATTACTAGGGGCGGATTTTGATGACCTAAAACATCGCAAAAAATGATCAGTAAATTGTAGCTAATATTTATTACTAGGCGGGATTTTGATGTAAAAAATCGCCAAAAGTAATCAATTAAAAATGTCGCTAATGTTTATTACAAGGGGCGGGCCTTTCTATGGGTGAATTACTTACGTATTTCCGGCGCGTCAACCCCTACTTCAATTTCTTTAAAGTGGCCAATGACATTAGGTCATTGTTACACCTCCGGTCTTATAAAATGAATATTTTTTAATTCATTCGCGAACTTCCTTCTCAGCAGGGCTCGTGGCCTCAGAAATGTGCTTGCCACTGTTAAAAATATTCGTTTTATAACGCAGGAGGCGTAACAATGACCTTATGTCATCGGCCATTTAAAAAATGTAAGTATGAACATCAGGCCAATGTCGAGAAGTACCCTAACAAACGGGCCATTGACCGCGCGCGATATTTCCTTCCTCTTGCTTGTCTTATCCTCACCCCTTCCATACACTAAATATATACTACACTACCATACATGCCGGGAGACGGGTCGGGAGCTTAGAGCTTGTTGTCCCGGCTGGGGCGGTGCCGCGCTGGTGGGAGATACCTGGTTAGGGGAAAATCTCGCTATTCGGTGGTAGGTCGGCGCTGGATCTCACCGTCTAGCAAGGAAATATCAACGCCACCACACGAGGGAAAACATGCACTACAATTACGGGACTACTGGTCTTAGCCGTCGACGCGCCCGAAATCACTAATGTATCTATCAACGAACAAAATTGGCGCCTGTTCCCTGTACATAAACATGAGAGAGTTTTTGCCACCTCGAACGCTAATCACTATCGATCTTGTGCTCATTTGCAGTTCCAATTTCGCATCAGAGTTTTTGCCCTTCGTAGCGGACGGCACTATCGATCTTCTGCGCATGCGCAGTTCAAGTTTTGCGTCACTTGTGTATCTGCGCATGCGTAGAAGGTCGATAGTGTTGTCCGCTATGGCGTGCAAAATCTAGGTAGATGTTGCCACCTCGAACGTTAAGCACTATCGATCTTCTGTGCATGCGCAGATGCACAAAAGTGAGGCGAAACTTGAACTGCGCATGAGCAGGAGATCGATAATGCTCACCGTTCGAGGTTGAAAAAACTCCCTACTCTCTACTCCAGTGCATCTGCTCATGTATAGTGCGTTCGAGGTGGCAAAAACTAGGGAGTTTTTGCGCCCTCGAACGTGAAGCACTCTCGATCTTCTGCTCATGCGCAGTTCCAGTTTCGCATCACTTTAGTGCATCTGCGCATGCGCAAAAGATCCATAGTGCTTAACGTTCGTGGGTGCAAAAACTCCCTAATCTCTACTCTCTATTAACCGAATGTTTTCTTGTTGCAGATACATTTCGTTACTTCATCCTCGTGGTGTACAGCTACTACAGGCAGTTGAATATAGTGACGCGTGGGCAAACGGCAGGTGTCATGCAGCTTGCTTAACATTCTTGACGAATGTTCGTGAATTACTGTTAAAAAGACTTCTAGGAGCACTTTCTGCTCTCCGCTGTATGCCATACTACACCACCCTTTTGAAACAAAATTAATTGGGCAGACCTAGTACGAAATGTGGGTGACATTTCGAAAGGGTGAATGGCACTAGGGCATTTCAGTACTTTTGGGAAGATACTGAATACGGCGATGCAGCCAAGGAGAAAGCTGTAGTCACGTTCAAGAATACCTTCGTTCCTTGTTGAAAGAAGAACGTGCATTACTCGTATGAAGTGGAGAAGTCCAGTGCCTTACATAGTACTTCTTTTTTACTCTGTGTATAATTTTACTTACAAAGATCATGAAGGAAATTTTGAACATTTTAAAATTTCTCTCAATGTGAAATGTACTTTACATTTGTGACTTGTAAAATGCACTGTATAAAGCCTAATAAGCTTTATTTGCTTTTCTTTCTCTCATGTGCTGTACTAAGTGAATGCAAATTTTGAGAACATTTTAATTTTCTTGAATAACTGTTAACTTTCCAAAACCTTTTTATTTTTTCTTCTCAGGATTCAGTTCATATTTGTACTGATGCAAGAAAACAGGAACCTTATATTTTTTTTAATGACTGAGAACAGTTTTGAAAAGTCCTTTTTAATTGCTAATATTTGTAGAATATCAAAAATGTATTTTGTTACAAGTGTTTCTGTTGGTTATAAAAATGAATGCTTGGTTTCTATATGAAGGTGCTAATACAAATCATTTTATGAACAAATCTTTTATCAGTTACGAATGATTTTAGTGATTTCATTTTCAATTAAAATGAGGGAAATTGTATTTAAAAATATGGGTGGGAGTTGAAATGACAAAAAGCCATACATTCCCTTTTATAAGTGAATAATCTTATATTAATGTGGAATTATTTTGCATGTAACAGTGAGAACATATTGTCTTTCTTTCATTGTTAATAATTTATCTCTGATCCAACTTGTCATAATTATCTCTATTACATTTTTTTCCTAAGAATCTTTTATGTCAAGTTGTTGCATTATTTGAATTGAATGATGTCATATTTAAGCAGAAATTTGTAATAAGCTTCATCTGCAATAATATGTAAATGGAAATTAAAAGAGTGAAAAGAGGAAAGCTTTTTTATTTAAAAAAAAATGTTTTAGAAAAAACAGGAGGATTATTTAGATATAAAAAACATACACTACAACAACACAAAACAAAACGGCAAATGGAAAGGCAATTTAAAAAAACAAACCCTAATCGACTAGGCTTAATTTGACTTAATCTGCAAATATATGAGGATCCAGCATGTTTCAACTGAGATATTTACAAAAAAAGCTTGTCTTATATTCAGGTAAATACTATTCTAAAACTGTCTTCAGTAAAAAAATGAAAATAGAATTAAAGTACTGAATATACTAAAAAATATTCCCCCCCACCCATACACAAATGCAGACCATGCTCCTATTGCAACGCAAACTAAAAGCCACTTTTATCTCTAATAACGAACTGACCCAGACACAGGTCAAGTGCTGATAATAGAATGAAATCATTCTCTCTTCATCCAAGAAAGCTAGTCCACCATTACTGCTGCCAAGTTATGTGCATTTTATTTATAGTTTTATACACATTACAGTAATAAACTCGCATTAAAAATCACTAGACAAAGAGACGTTGGAAGGCAAAAGAAAAATTGGTGAGAATAGGAATACCTGAGAGTATAAAGATAAACAATCAGGCCTGTTGCACAAGCAGAAGCAGGCAACAGTCCTAACACCATGTAGTTCAAGATGCCGACAAGTTTTATTATTTTTAACTAACTTTGAAAGGAGAAAGTTATAGAATTCATTGCTTGTGAATTACATTTTGTGTTTGTTCTACCACAACTATCTAAATGAACCCTAATTTAAATGCATTTGTCTTTGCTTTAAAGGGTACAATCTCAGGGTGGTTCCATGATAATCTGATGATATTCTGGTAATGGGGCCCAAAGGTATGCTGATATAGTAATCAAGTAGCCTGCATCCATTAGTCATTCATGATTGGACCTCCCTTCTTATCCACCCATTGAGACAAACCAATCGAGGTGTCATTCGTCACATCTCGATCTTAGAGTAGCCACTTCTCCAGGTTTGATCCAGAGACTTTGGGTTTCAGATACAATTTCCGGTTTCCAGGTTAATATGGAAAATCTCAGGATTAAGTGAGCAATTAATCAATTGTGTAAAATTCAGCTAATTTTTCCAATTCGTTAGCCAGCCTTTGCAAACTGATTTATTAAAAAAACGTTATAACTAGAGCTGTGATTTATATGCATTTGCATATATTTTTCTGTTAACTAAAATATCCCGTTTCAACAAATTGTATACGTTTTGAGGCATTTAGAATCGATTTAAGCTTCACATACATCACCATAATTGCACCTTTTCAAATACATCACCTTTTTTTATTTTACACACATCACCATAATTGCATATTTTTGTAGCATATTCACCCCTCATTCGCGAAAAGAAGTCCAACAGTTACAGTTCCGACAGCGTGTAAGCAGCACTAACTGTTCTCTCACCACGTGCTACTCGTACTGCTCGTTAGCCAGCCTTTGCAAACTGATTTTTTAAAAAAACCTTATAACTAGAGCTGTGATTTATATGCATTTGCATATATTTTTCTGTTAACTAAAATATCCCGTTTCAACAAATTGTATACGTTTTGAGGCATTTAGAATCGATTTAAGCTTCACATACATCACCATAATTGCACCTTTTCAAATACATCACCTTTTTTTATTTTACACACATCACCATAATTGCATATTTTTGTAGCATATTCACCCCTCATTCGCGAAAAGAAGCCCAACAGTTACAGTTCCAACAGCGTGTAAACAGCACTGACTGTTCTCTCGCCACGTGCTATGGTACCTCATATGACCTGCTCTGAAGCAATGGGCTTCCGAGGATTTGTTTGTGTTGCCACAGCCACGGATCAGCATTGATGCTCACCTGACTCGTACGAAGTTGCTCAAGAAGCACGCTAAGACAAATTCAGTTAATATTACATTTCAGTTCACAAAAGGCAATGCAACGGACTGTAATCCATTCGGCAAAAGAAATATTGGAAGACTGAGGAAGAGATGGTTAGATTGGATCAGCGCTAAACTGGCAAGACAAGAAATGAAGTTCACAAACTATTAACATTTACACATCAAGGCAAAGCACCATTTATAACTTTCTTCCAGGAAAAGCTTGACAAGTGAGAAGCAAAATTTGACTGGCAAATGCACAATTTTAAATTTCACTTAATGGGAAATACAATTAAATAATGTACTTCAACATGATTGACTGTTTTAATTACTGATTGGTAAGGGTTTTCCTAATGAAAAAATGAACAAGTACATTTTGTTCATTTTAAACATTTTTCAATTTGTGATTGTGTTTACAAGTATGTTTTACCACAAACTCGTGTGTTTCTCCGGAACATTCGTATCTGAAAATGAAGACCATCTTTTGTGTGAAATCTCTAATGAAAAATCAGACCAAGAAACATCATAAATGAAGAATACACTTTCTCTATGTTAAGAAACTGTAAATTAACAAGTACTGATTGACTATAATTTCAAACAGGGAACCTTTTTCTGTTTGTTAATTTAATAATATAGCTGAGACACACATGTTCTTAATCAACTTTCAGCAATTTGGCAGCAGGAAGGATAGCGCATCAACCAGTGTGTTAAGAATGTGTTAGAATTATTCACAAAAAACATTTCAATTCAATTCACAAAAATACTTTTTTATATCCATTTTAACACATATAATTGGCACCATCCTGTCACCTTTTTTTTTTTTTATTGCAATTACACTCGGAAATACAATCTGCAAACAGAAAAGAAATCCAAGTTGTGACCATGTTACTGAGTAACAAATATATTTTAATAATTAAATTTGTTCAAAGAATCCCAGTCGGGGTGAGAATTCTTTGAACAAACTTTTAGCATGGTCATAACAACAACTTAAGGATTTCAATTTATTACGTATCTACCAGAAATCAATTACGTATCTTTTACAGCTTAATGATTAACAATAATAAAAAATATGTTTTCAATGATGATAACATTTATTTCAGTGATTATTTACAATAATGTTATTCTTTGTTATTCTTCCAACAGTGGTTCTGTAGGTTAATTAACCTGTACCAACCTGTCATTTCTATAATCCTATCTACATTTCCTGCCATGTGAAAATGATTGAAACTAATGAAGTTGAACAATCTACCATCTTAAAAGAATTTGTTTGAGTATTCAACAAATAAAGAACTTATTAATATCACAGATACTTGATACATTTGTTTTTTCTTTTGCAATTTCAATATATTCCAGCAAATTTCCAGACACACACAAACATTCATATGGAATCAATCTACAGCTACTGGAAGTGTTATTGTATTCTAGAAACTTTTTCAATCAATTATTCACTAATTCGATAAGTTCATGCTCCTAAAAATATTTCTAAAATTGTCTTCATTTGCTATTCATACATCACACACAAACAATTCTTGGATATTTGATATCAGTTATTTTTTGTAGTATTTCATGTAAAATGTGCCATGAATTCACATTAAAGTCTTGTGTCCTGAACTTCGATAACAAGGCTGCATTAACCTAGAAAAAAAAAAGATATAATTACTAATATTAGTAAAAGGTAAGATCTTGTAATCCTCTTGTTAGAAATTTGTTTCTGAATTAAAATTATTTTCTAATATTTTTTCAGCATCTTATGATGTTTGTAAGTGAAACAGCCAGGAGTTGTAGATTATCGTATTTTTCTGAATATAAGAATATCTCATTCGAAAAAAACAGTGTCATCTTATATTGACAGATTATGCCTAGTTGGTTAGGATTTATATTTTTATACTGCTATTCTATACAAGAACTCAAATGCTGACAAAACAATAGTCTGCGAAGATAACAAGTATCACGTGTATCTATAATACATAGTATTATTTATATTCGTGGACGTATTGTTGGCATTCACCGCAAATTTCACGGGGATTCAGACCAATATTTTAGAATGAGCCAACAAAGAGATATTCACAATAAATGGCCTAGTACTAAAAGAAACATGAAATAAAAATGGATAAAATTGTTGGCAAAATTTTGTTATATGATGTGCTGATTGATGAGGCCACATAAACTTCTAGTTCAACACCTGGTGAATGTGAATTTGCATTTTGGAAGAAATCATAGATGTGTGCACAGGGGCCATGACCCTTTCCTCCTAAAAATTTTGAAAAGGGGCCCAGACTAAATTTCAATAAGAATTTAAGTTGTTAAAGCAATGAGTTTCAAAGGCAAGGATCATATAAGGGCAAAAATAGTAAGTGAAAACAAAATAATAGAACAAGTGTCTAGTTTTACCTTCCTAGGTAACAAAATTTCAATACAGGAAGAGGATTTTGAATCAAAGTTGGCAAACTACAACAAAATCAATGGCTGTATAAAAAGACACTTCCAACACATGACTACAGAAACAAAACTTAGACTCCACAACATCATTTCCAAACCTACACTTCTCTATGGAAGTGAAACTTGGATACTGAAAAAAAGAGATAGACAAAGAATTGAAGCAGCCCAAATGAGGTACCTGAGACCAATACTAAAAGTGACAAGGAAAGGCAAAATAAAGAAATAAGGAAGAAACTAAAAACCAAAAACATAATTGAAGACTTGGTAAAATATCAGAAGAAATGGCAAGAACATGTAAAAAGAATGAAAATAAACAGGATACCAAAACAGGTGCTAAAGTACAGACCGAGAGGCATAAGAGAAAGAGGCCGGCCAAAGAGATGGGAAGACCAGGAACACCTTGGCAGTGACTAGGGGATTACTGGTAGAATAGGAACAGGCCATTGGGCGTATACCTAAATAGTTCATGATGATGATGATGATGATGATTTAAGTTGTTAACTTACAAAGCCGTATCTGGATCCACTTCCTCCATGCTCTCGTTGCAATTTTCATGCCTTCGTTGCTGGCGCGACTTCTTCTTTATAAACATTGGCACAAAAGGTTGCTGTGCTTCCAAAGCAGAGCGATATCGCATCAAATAGGCTTGCTCAATGCGGCGGAAGAACATAACCCGAATTTGAGGGATTTTTGTAATGGTTTCTATTTCCAGGGAGCCGAACACCTGAACCAAAAGTTGGAAGGGTGGTGGTGGATCAATCACTGAAAGGTCCAGCGCCACCCGATACGGTCCACCTTCTTCATCAACACTGACCTGAAACTCACAAAAATAGTTGCATGAAAATCAATGTAGGTTAGTGGTAGTACAGTCAGCGTATTGGGCAGTTGTGCCCAAGATTGTGGGTTCAAATCCGACTGAGGCCTCGGATTTTTAAGGGCGAAAAAATCCTTCATACACCTTTCTTCGGAAGGGAAGTAAAGACGACTGTCCCGTGTAGTAGATTTACTGCATGTAAAACATCCTAAAGCCCTAAAGAAGCCTCTGAGCAAAATTGAACTAAATTTACAAAAAAGTTTCTTCGTCTCCTGCATACTGCATAAAACCAAGCTGGGAGTAGGCAAATGAGCAAGTTATCATGAGTCTGGGAAATAATGACAAAAAGAAATAAAAGCTGGGTTGGCTAAATTTTGCCTAATACCCAAAAAACCTGTGTAAAAACCCATTTAAATTATTTAATGATTTTTAAAATTATTTCAAGTAAAATAACAAAACTTACAATTTTATGAATTGAAATATTCATTAACAACTAAAATTTAATCACAAAACATTACAAAATACAGCAAACTCACAACAAAATACTAACTTTATTTGCTAATATTGACCTCCAATTACATCACAACAAACAAATACAAAGACAACACAAATATAAAATAAATTTACAGTAAAATGCAAACATGTTTTGCAACATGTTATACATTTGTTACTTTATAACACAAACATAACATTTTGAAATTTAATGAATGCCTGCATTGCCTGTGCATGAATGAAATCCTTGGACCTACATTTACATACTTGACAGTTTCGAATGAATTTCAGTTTGATCATTCAAATGATGAAAACCTAAACTATGACCTAAATTTAAAAACTAATGTTTCTCAATACCCCACCCCTAAAAAAAAATTCAAATTCGCCCCCAGGATTGGGTGTTTCAAACAACCATGTTTTTTAACAAGCCCAAAAAAATGTGACTTCTAAAACAAAATATACCACTTACAAGCCATGGAATAACATTTGGTTCTACAGTCCCAATCACTCGAACTTTGGTGTTGGTCCACCGTGACAAATCTGTTGCAGAGCTTGCTTCTTCAACAGACATGGGAACAAAAGGCAGAGGTGGAGGTCGAAATTTCATTTTCCAAACAGCTTGCTCCACACGAAATATTTCCTCCCGAGACACATCACTCGCCAGATTCTTGGAAATTGTAGCTATGGCAACTTCCTCTTCATCATCATTCACTACCGGAATCTGCATAGAAAAATTTTAAGAACACTCAAATGGGAAAACTTTTAACAATTTCCAGCACTGATTCAAAATACCTACATTTTACTTCTTTAATTTAAACAAAAGCTTAATAAGCTGGTGGGTAAATGTTCTGTCTAGCATAAAAGCATTTGTTACGATGATCCCTAACCAAGAAAACTACATCACAATACGAGTAATACGGCCTAAGAATTTGATTCCTTTGAAAAGATTAGTGAGTTACTAGTGACAACAGAGAAAAGTTCTTTTAATAAATGATTAAAAAGAATAAAATATTTCCACGATTATTCTCTTAACTCAAATATGCATAGATTAAACTATTGGTTCACATCACAAATTTCCTTGTAGTAAAATATTCTTGAAATTCTTTTACATCCTAAAGAACAACTATTCAAATTACAGAACTAAAAAGTTTTCACAAGATCACTTTGATGGAAATAATTAGAAGCAGTGAAAGCTAATGAAATCTTTGAACAGCGAAACATTAATTTGCATATCTTTGTGGTTAAAAAATAATTTAATTTTTACAATTAAATACTAATTATCTTTGTAAAATAAAACAAATATATTACCTGTCCCGACTTATGGTGACTTGTCCACATGACTCTGTTTCTTTATTTACTTCCAACATTAAAAATATGACATTCCCGCAGGTTAGGTAAAAACATTTATATACATTTTTTTTTCAGTTACGCTATGGAAATTAACTAAACACACTTAGTTATCAATTTACTTTATTCGCCTCTTCTTCTCTTCTGATATTTAACTTTAACCAGGTTCTGTCAGAAGACGCGCCAAATAATTGGTAACAGTTTCGTTTGTTTTCTTGCTTCCTCCATGCCGCATTCCGAATCTGCATTTTCTTTGCCCACCTTCAGACTTCTCATAAAGCAGTGCAAGCACCTGTTGAACGCCAAGAAATATTATTCTAAATAAGGGAATAATTGATCAGTTGTGTTGAGATCGGGAAGAAGGTGGAGAAGACTTTGTGGCGGAACATTCTATGGTCCAGGAAATACTTGGCAGTTCCCTTCAACGAGTTGTCAAGACAACACGTTTAAGATCGTGACGTTTGACAGGTTTTTTTCTTCAGTGTTTCTGACACGGCGGAGAAAGCGGTACGTTCGAAATTGATTCCATTGCAAAAATTATTGTCGAAGTCAGAGTAATACTTTCATTATTGCAAAATGTTCAATAAACAAGTTGTATTTCAATTATTCTTCAGCATTTCGTTTCATTGTCCCAGAAAAGGAACAAACCGAAATAATTAATAAATAATACAAACATTCTCTGCTTGCTTCTTTTTTTCCCGACAGCTACGAAAACATTTTCGAAATATTTTTAAATTGAAATATCTGTCATGCTACTAACTTACACTCAAATTTTTTTTGTGTGTTTTATATCTAGCTTATGCTTATGGTAGTGTTAGTTAATTGGACTGTGAGTTGGTGTGAGAGGGGCAAGATATGAACTTAAACCAGGCCACTCCACTTTTTCTTTTTAATCATTACCTTGGCATAGTTTCTTGGTGTTGATTGCTGAACATGTAACTGTGGTACTATGGAATGCCACTGTGTTATTCTTTAATTTTTTTGTTTCTCAAGAATTCTTTTTCCTTCAGTATTCTAAAGGTTCTTCATGATACATTTGCCACAATACACATCGTCTTATGACTAACAATGTTGACTCAGGAACAGACTTTGGATTTTTAGGTAAAAACCTATTTTTCTCTTTTGACATAGACACTCAAATTTATATACATATATTTTGTGACTGCTTTATTACTGGAACCACTTTTATTGCAGCTAAAATGTTTTTGGACGTTTGATTTTTTTAAAACTATATTGGTTATTTACAATTTCATTTTGTCGTCAAGTCATCATACAGAGAGAATTCTTTTCTTGGTATATTATTTTTTTCTCATTAGCAATCCTCTGAAATTGCAATAATATGTCCTAGACTTAATACATCATAGAAGTTTTCTTGAGTAGGGTACAAAATACTCGCTCATAGAACTACTATTGAGTTGCTATGACACAAAATGTTTATCTTAGAAAATTATTGTGACTTTTTTAAAAATTGCAGTGTGTGAAATCTAAGAGGATAACAGAATTGAATTTGAATTATAAGTCACAGATTCCAGACCAATAATGTAGAAGAACTTTTGGTTGTTCATTAAGAGACAAATTATGAAGAATAATTTTATTTCTGGTGTTTCAGAATATTTAATTATATTATAAAATAAAATAAATTTTGAAGAGTCATTTTCATCTCAATGTTTACTACCTATTTAAGAAATATGACACTTGTTTTCATCTCATAAGAGATTTTAGGCCTAAAAATCTGAAGTCTATTCATTACACACACAAATTGATACAATATTAAATGTTCCTATTTTATATTTTATGTTGTGTACCCAATGCCTATAAAAAATACCGTAAAGTGTCTGTGGTCCAATCTCTATCAGGTTTGCGCTCAATTGCTCTTGATCCACTGATCAAGTACTGAGATAAAATAATGAAAACAATGATAATTAAATTCTTAACTGTGTTTAGAATTAATATATATAAGAATTAGTTAGAATAATATTAATACATATAAAATATTGCTAAGGTCATCTTCATTTGCGTCCGGCAGTTCTAACCTTCTACCTGTTCATTGACTATGAGAAGGCTTTTGATAAAGTTAGGAGGACACTACTATGGAAAACATTAAAAAAGAAAGGAGTACCAAAGCATCTAATAAGAGCTATACAGAGCCTGTATAGAGAAAATGTAATAAAATAAGAACAACAAAAAATTGAAAACAAACTACAGTCATTAATCAAGGTGTAAGACAAGGGTGCCCATTGTCACCTACCTTATTTAACATATATATTGACTAAGTCATAAATCAGTGTCTCAAAATTTTAAATAGACAATTTATAGTAAATAATGTAAATATTACCACGGTATTGTTTGCAGATGATCAAGTTGTTATAGGCTCCACAGAAGACAGTATCCAAGAAGCAATATATAAATTAGATAATATAGCTAAGCAATATAATATGATTATATCAATAGGCAAAACTAAAATCATGGCATTTAGGGGTTGTGAACCAATAAGAGCCAAAATAGCCCTTGGAAATATATAATAGAACAAGTAAATGCATTTAATTACCTTGGCTATAAAATAACATTATAAAAATAATGATTTACAAATACAATTAAACAGATATAGACACTTCTGTGGTACAAGAGCTCAAACTTTGAAAAATAAAGTCAGAAAAGAACTATACTGAAACTCTACAAAACAATGGCCCTACCCATGCTGTTATATGGAAGTGAATGTTGAACATTAATGTAAGACCAAATTAGAAGATTAGAATCAGCTGAAATGAAGTTTCTTCGAACCAAGCAGGTGATACTATTCTTGATCACAAGAAAAGCGAAGAAACTAGAAATTAATTAAAAATTTTAAGTGTGAATGACAATTTTAAAGAATATAGAGAAAATGGAAAAAAAATCATGTATTAAGAATGCCCGAAGAAAGGATATTGAAAGTTGCCTTGAACTACAAGCCGAAGGGAAGAAGAAATGTGGGAAGACCACTGAGAAGATGGAGTGAGCAGTTTTCAGGTGTCGGAACATACTGAACAAGTCTAATCCTCGCAGTTGATGATGATGATGATGATGTTATAAAATATTTGTATTAACCTTCTGGTCGGCATACCTTTGATATTCACAAAGCACTGCATGCTGCCTTGAGAAAACATTCTTTTGCCCCCCCAAAACTTCTATTATTTAATTGAAGAGGGAAGAATAAAATCTCACAACTATTCATCATTATATTTTTTATGTTAATATATTTCACAAAACACAGAAACATGGCTAGTTTTAGGTACATAACACATTGTTTCAGAAAACCTTATAAAACAAAATATTACAAAGGAAATAAAATTAACTAGAAAATTGTTATTACATAGACAAATTAATTAAATGAAGCAGTCTACCGTCTTAAATTTTAGAAAAGCATCAATTGGTTTACATCAAGCTGTTTCTAGTAACTCAAGAAGGTGCCTGATTTCTTCTTCTGTTACACAATTTTCAGCCCTTGAGCAAAAAGAAACAAGAATAAAACTACAAGTAATAGGAAAAAATGAATAAAAAACAACTTTGAACATCTTTGATTTTGCTTAAAATGATTGAAAATACGGACAAACAAACAATCTGAATAAGTAAAATGTTTGTTTGGAATTCTAAAAATACTTATATGAGTGGGTGCGGTAGAGCACGAAATGCTGCAGTCGGAACTTATCTTCAAATCGTCTTTAAGACTGAAAGGGAGAAGGCAAAGGTATGAAGATTCCCATGCTTCATTTAGAATGTTGCCAAGTGAGAATATTGAAGCTCTCTGGCATGTCAAATAGCCATACTCCCTGTGAATATAATAAAAGCACAAAGGCAGCATGGAGTGCTGCATCACGCCCACTGGAAGGTTAACTATATAAAGAAAAAATCTGATTATGAAGATGTGAACAGAAATTTTGCGTAGAATAAAAGGAAGGAACATCGTTTGTAAATGATGAATAAAAAGAAAGTCTTAATTTGTGATCTCTGGAAAATGAATGATGAAGATTAATTTAATTTCGTCATACCGAGTCATTCTTTCTTTTGATAGCGGTTAATGAATAATTATGTTTATATTTTTCTTTTAACACTGACATTTATTATTTAGTTTATTGTTAGCACAAATGATATTCAATGAAATTGTAACATCAAAATTCACAAAAAATATTCAATGAAATTGTAACATCAAATTTCCAATAAATTATTTTATTTCAAATAACCATGAACCAAAACAGAATAACAGAATCCATAATAATATTAATATTGTCACAAATGTTCATACATTAGTCCATTGGTAAAGTAACATCAATGTGTTTCACACTTCGCAGTTTCATATAAGTTATTATGATAGGAATAGCTGGGCATGCAGCCAAGATCAGGAAGCACAAAGAAATGATAAATAGATATGGACCAAATTTCACCAAAACTGCTTCTATACAGGAGTAGGAATGGATATTGGTTGTACTACACTTTCCAAAATCTTTATTGCAACAACTTGCTGGAAGATATCCATAATGGAGCCATTCATTTGATGATGTAGCACCACAACATTTCATGTTGTTTTGAAAGAAATCTACAAATTTGTTAATAAAAAATGATTGCTTCTTTGTGTACTTCAATATCATACACCGTCCAATTGTTTGTGGATGAAATGTTGCAATAATTACTACTCCAACTGCACCAGCAAAGAATGCTGCTGCAGCCAGAATGTGTATGTCAAAGAACACTGTAGATTCTTGTTGGATGTCGAAATAGAAGATTAGAACCAGAGCAATTCCTGATGCTAGAATACAATGAAGAGTGAATTGATAGAGACACAGGGATACTTTGATTACACATGGCTCTGGAAAATAATATAAAATGAAACTTGGTAAAATGATGAAAACAAGACCGATGCCTAATGAGCATAAGTTGAGAGTTATATGTAAACATTTTGCCATTGACATCCTTTTGTAATTGATGTCATTTCTCTGAGTCAGTAATTTATTCTTCAACTTCTTTGCAATCTTTACATATTCGTTAAACTCGTTGAAATCCATTTCTCCAGCATGTGTCGTCATTTGTTTTTAACTTATTTCTCTCGTTATTGAAATAAACGAGTCGCGCATTCATAATGCTTTCTATAAGATGGCCAAGATGGCATACGAAATTTTCTATAACAAACGAATGTCGTACGGTACTGTCATAGATTTACGTTAATGAGTATTAAATCCGAGACAAGTGTGATTTTTCGAGCAAGTGAAGTTTGAGATTTAACTTCTGCAATTTTATTGTATTGGGAAGAAGTAAACTTTTACCTTCCCAGTAAAGTTGTGTTCCCAAGCACTAATACTCTCTGTTCCCAAGTACATTGCAAAAACGGACTCGTTTTGTCTTAGTTGTACGTCGTATTTCTCGAAAGGAACTTGCGATCTGAACAATGTACTGTCGATCTCACTGGCAGAACCTACTTGTTTAAAAATAAAATTTTCTTTAACGTGTAGCTTTGTCACACTTTTCGCGGTGAAACTAGTAGTGTTAGAGTAACACTAGTATGATTCTCTGATTGAAATGTAGAACAAATCGACTTTTAATTAGCTGGAACGTGGTTATCCAATTGGGAGCTTCAATGAGGGCCGTGTCAATATCAAATATTTCAGTTGCGTTTGAATAAATTCGTTCCTTCTGATCGCTGACAGACAATAAGCTGTACATTTATCGGAGTATTCTTTCTATAGTTTAGTTAGTGTAGTTTAGTTTCTATATTTTAGTTAGTTTCTATAGTTGCTATAGTTTCTATAGTTTAATTTGAAACAGTTACGTAATGTAATAATATTGAAATTTCTAGCTTGCTAACACTTCAACCGTAGAAAACTGCTACTGTACAGTATTATTTCTTCCTTGCGTGTATTATTGAAGTTACAAAGAATATTTTTATTTTTTCGAATGTTTGTACCATAGATGATTGAATTGAATTTTAAATAAGATTCAGATATTTTTGGGGATGCATTTTTTATTCGTGCTCATAGTATGTTCATTACAAATCATATTTTAGGCCGCTTTCGGTCGCAAACAAAACCAACTCAAACCGCCAGTTTCGCTGCGCTAACCTTACGAGTGTTACGCTGTTGAAACATTACGAGAGTTTGAAAATGCCGCGCAGCCCCATTAGATTCCTTTCGGGAAAATAAAATAAAATAAAAACGGTAACATTGAGTTGTTTTGTACTTTGCACTCGCAAATTACCATTTACTCGGTAAATAATATGAAGAGACTGAGGAATTACGTACTTCTCATACGTGACTGGAACATTTGGAAAGAAATTAGAATGAGTCATTTTTGTTAGGAAGTTGGCATCCGTATGGATGCGTCATAGTGCGTATTAAGCAACCGTGTGTCAATGGGTTCTGGAAGAAATCGTGCGTCTTCGTCTTATCAAAGTCGAACAACGCCCAGGTAAAGTTTTTTCCTTTGACTGAGGGTTGCGTATTGCGTAAAGAAAACGTCATGGAATCATCAAATGGGATTTCTCCTTCTGATGGTCCCCAAATCGTTCAGGTAAGGAGTTCTGCTGTGCATTTGCGTTAAAAGCTAGCGTATAATATCAAGATCTGCAACGTTATCGTAACGTGCGTGTATTTGCACAGGGAAGTGATAACGCGTCTGAGGACGGTAGCCACGAGACCCGTTCGGGAAAAGCACCTCGTAGAGTATTGCATTTTAGCGACGGAGTTTTGGAAGAATACAGTACTGACGACGAACAGGAAGAGGTTGATAAGCCAGATCCTACAAAAGCTGTCGATACGGTAAGCTACGAGATGCACATTATTTAATTTCTATTATTTTACCACTTCAATCTCTTATTCTGTGGTCACGGGGTAAAATTTCTTAAGTCAGTTTTTGGCAAAATTAGGTTGCGTACTGAAACCACAAGTTAAGTATCTGTATTTTATTTTTGTAAAACTACCGAATTCAAATGTCTCCTTAACGACAATAAAACGTTGGGAAATAGTGTTGAGCATAGGAAGAAGCGATGGCTCGATAATATTTAATACTTGTTTCCTTCAAACTAAGGTTTTTGATTTAAGAATTTTTATGCCGTGACCACAGAAGTTTCGATCCCAATAATTTTTAAAATCTCGAAGCAAGATAGCGATTTCAGATGTTTTTGTTTCCCCCCCTTCAAATATTTGTCTGTGCAACATTTCGAGAACATCTGTTCTCAGTGTCAGGTTTTTATCAGGTAATGCTTTGGGCCATTTGGAATTGCTAGCGTTAAATGGTACGCTGTCACTGTTCGTACATTATGGATTGTGATGTTTGTTTTGTAACCGAGCTGTGATAGTTTTAAATGTGGCTGTACTTGTGGCATCAAAAGATAAAGAGTAACAGATATTGTGTGTTTCAGAAAAAGTTGTCATGGCCCCAATACTTCTTGTACGCAACAATGGCTTTTGGCAATGGTACTTTAAAAGTGTGTGACTACCTTGGTGAAGGTTTGGCCAGCATCTTGGGAATAACCACACCAAAATATCAGTATGAAATTAACGAGTATGAGCGAATGGTGAAAGAGGTAAGATGCTTTTATTTTAGAAAGAAGTAGTGTTGTTCGTTTTGTTTTATTACCTTTTAACTACCAAGATTGTTTGAATCAAAAAGTAAGTTGTGGAGAGGGGGGCTAAGGAAATAATGCTAAGAAAATGTCATAATACTGTTTTGATTAATCAGATTAAACTTTATTGTGGGTTTTTAATACATTTTTGTGGATTTTGACAATGTACACGTCACTGAAGACAAGTCTAGAACACTGACCTTTATTAATGACAGAGACAAAAAAAAGACACTTAACTGAAGACAAGTCTATAACATTATTAGTAGGGGTACCTGCTGTTCACATACTTTACAAAAACACTAAATCAAGAGGATTAAGGATAAAGATCAGAAAGGATTAACGAGCTGTAATAAGACTACGTGCCAAAAATCGTAAATTTTTGCAATATGATATTTCAGGTAGTTAACCAAGAAACAACTACACAAATCATCAAAATTGTAAAGTGGTTAGAAAATTAAAAACTGTGCTTTTGAGTGACTAAGTGCTGTAATTGAGGTACCACTGACAACAGTCGAAGGTTTAAATCTGTATGCATTGAATAAGTGTTCGAGGCAAATTTTCTTATTTTTCAGGGCATGTTTATTAAAGTTTCTACAGTGGGGTAAAAACAGGATTTTATACTAAATATGAGATTTTGTAAAATGTACCCCAATGTTATACTTGAGTTTTTATTTCTTGGCATTTGAGGGCCTGTCTTCATGATGGAATATATCACGGCATTTCGTGTCTTTCTCAGACGTGCCACTTGATGCTGCATGATCACCAGCAATGTTCAATACTGTCGCGAATGCAATTATGTGTCATCGAGCAGCACGACTGAGAAAGACGTGAAATGCCGTGAGATATTCCATCGTGAAGACAGGCCCTCAAGTGCCAAGAAATAAAAACCCAAGTACAGTACTTTTGACCATTGCAAAGCTGATGTATTTACTGACATTAGATATGAGAAGAGTTAAATATTGCCCTGACATAGATCCTCCTCTCTATTCTTCACTACCTTGTTTTAAAAAACTACTTCAAATGAAAAGTGATGTCTTGGTAAGAAGGTAACAGTTGTTTATTTTGACCTGCTTTTGTGTGTAAAGTTTTAATCAGGATAATAATATGTGCTGATAATGTACCAAAAAGACTGGTTACTTTGGGGCCACATGATATTGCTTTGGCTTAGAAAACAGAAAATAAAAAGATTTGAGCATGCATGCTAAAAGCTCATTGCTTTAAGATTTGAATGGTCCACCAGACCAGGAACAATGTTTTTATTTATTATGCAGTTATACTTTTTTTGTAGGTATAATCTTTTTTGTTTTTAGAAGTACAGGAAATATGCTGAGTGTAAGGCCCCAAAATTACCTTACTTATTTTTCTTTTCATTGACAAATAGTTTACAATGATGTGAAAAGATTTTATTATAGTACTGGTTTAGGATAATGTTAATGGTTTATCAAGAATGAAGGGTACTACTAAAGATTACATTGCCAATAACAAATTTTTGAATGTAGCCTTAGTGGTTAGAATTTAATGCAAATGTGCAGTAGTGACACGTACAGACTGAAATATAGTTAATTTAGTAAACAGATCGAGTGTAATCTTTTATTTTTTGAGTAAATGGGGAGTGAACATATCAAATTCCTGAATTTATAACCAAATCAAACCAAATGTTGTCTATATATTTTTATATGACAGATGTATCATCTAATATTAAAGACAATCAAAGTATTTTTTTAACAATTATTTTATTGGCATAAATTTACTAAAAGACCAATGTTTCATGACAAATCATCAGGTAGTCTGAAATGAAGCAGTTAATTATCCTATAAAAAACATAAAATTTCTTAGATTTTTTCCCTTATCGCTTTCCTTGAATATTATAGAAGAATTAAACAATGGTAGATTCACAGTTCTTGAAAAACACCAGTGTGAAGATTATGATCAAAAGAATCTGAAAAGAAATATCTTTCTACAATCTTTCCTGCATATGATAACAATAAAGATAAGATTGCTTTATGGTTCAGATAACTGGAGTCAGAACTACTGTTTGATATTCTAATATTAGTCACTAGTTTTAATATATTTTGGCCTATGAGGAAGTTTTTGCATTCGCAATTCTTTTATGTGCTGCACAGTTATAATATTTTTCTTAAATGTACGCGCACTGTATGAGATTTAATGATATTTTTGATATTTACCGACTATGCATATTTTTTTTCATTCAATGCGTATTTAGTGGTTCCCAAATTATAAAGAAAAAAAAATTTAAGCAATTATTTGAAAATTGATAACAAAGCTATTATCTCCAACTTGAAATCATTAAATTGAGTTAGTATAATCATAATGACCAATATATTTCTTTAAAAGCCAGATTCTTTTTAAATCAATAAATTTTTGATTGATATTGGTAAAAAAGAAAAAAATGGATGTAAAGTAATTGCAAAATCAGTTTTTGAAAAAAGTGCAATTTTTGCTTTTGATCTTGTGATGCCTTTTTCCACCAAAGGTCTAGAGACTAATGTTTTAAGTAATTTTCATAAGAATTAGTAGTAGAAAATAAGAATTTATTTGTCAATTGTTTAGTCACAGAGAGCACTGATCTTATGCTACTGTGAACTTGACTGAAGTAGACACGAAGTCTGTATGTGTATGATTTGTTCTGTCAGCATTGAATGTTAACACATTTCTTGCGCTCGAGTCTTCATCAGAGAATTTTTGTGATGTTTCATGACTTTGAATGTCTAAAACTGACATGGCTTAACAACATTCTTTTTTTGTTTGTTTACAAGAATGTGGTTGCATCAACCACTTAGTTAGTAGTGACCTCAGTTCAATGTACAGGAATTGGAAACGTTCGCATTTCGCGTTATTTCCAAATTCAGTGAAACTCATTCATATGCAATGCAAGATATGTTTACTTATACTCCAATTTAATTATAGTGACTTGTGATGTTTATTCAACTGGGCGTGGTTATCCAATTGAGAGCTTCCTTATGATTAAATTTTTGATACCGAGGCTCCCATTGGGATAACTGCACCTCAGGTAGTTGAATGTCAGAAGTCACTATAATGAAATCAAGGAATACAGAAATATATACAAGAATCTCCAATCATAATTTGGTTGCAGAAGGTAGCAATACAATAGCGTTCTTTGTTTTGCAGCAAGAAGAAGCGAAAAAGAAAGAAGATATTGAAATGCGTGGATGGCATGAGAACAGTAGTAATGACAGTCCACCTGTGGTTTCTACCAGCCCAAGTCCTGCTGTTGCTACAATTTCAGAAACACAGGAGCGATATTAAAGGAACTTAACATAACTTCCACATGCTCAACTGATTTTTTGCAGATGTCGGCATCGAATTTGAAGTTTTGCTAAAGGTTTTTACCTATTTTGGTAGCTCAACAGATAGCTCTAGCAGCACTGGTAGTGCTTGTGCGTGAGTGAACCATTGAACTTTTTTTTTTCTCCAAAGAGATGCAAATGTCTGCATTTCTTGACTACTTAATGTCCTGGAATATTTTGTACACAATTTTTCTTTTGTGAACAATGAACAAACTGAAAATATTGTGAAGTTGATCAACAAAAAAGGTCAGGTTATTCAGTAATGGTTTGTGCAAGTTTCTGAAGAGAAGGAAAGAGGTATAATGCTTAAAAATCTTTAAATGAAACATACAACAAATTAGATTGCGTATGTTGACTTGCAATGGGAGAAGGTAGAAAGATCTATTAGTTCAGTTTTCCTGTGGCGTATGTCAGTCCACGATGTAAGATAACATTGGTTGCAGTCATCTGATCTTCCTTACCAGAGTATGCCCACGACAGTCATCTGGGCCAATAGATGGCAGTGCAAGGGAGATTTTCCCATATTGGGGAGTAGCTCCATTAAAATAATTTCTTCTGGCCATAGGAACACTGAGAGTTATGGGTGATTAACACAGATGAGGAGAACAGGCCGAGGTCGACCTCATGGTGTCCTTGATAGTTTTTGCATAGCTTAAACACACTCATAGTTTATAACTCTTTATCACAATCAATTTCCCTGTGCATATCAACTAAAAAATTATGCATTTTCTTCATTTAAAGCAAAAGTTTTATTTGGTAATTTACAAGAAGAAGAAATTATAAGTGAGCATTGTTCCTTCCCTCTGAGAAATGCCAACCAGTGTTACCATAGCATTATTTACCATATTTTAACCTGATCTGCTGAATATAAAAATACTAGGTGTTATTTGCTTCCAAAGAGAGGTACAAATGGTAAAGCGGTGTTATTTTACAGGAACTGTATGTGATTTGGACAGTTTTTACTTGACTTCAGCAACTTGGATTTCACTCCTGTACTGAGACAAAAAACAAAAAACAAACAAAAAAACCAACAAACAAAAAAACAAAAAACAAACAAAAAAAAAACTACGCACACCAGGAATTGTATGCAAGATTTTGCAGACTGCTTACAAATACAGTGGAACTCCAATTACCCGGATTAATTGTGACAGGATATGATCCGGATAATCAAATATCGGGATCATTGAATAAATTGTGAAAAAATGCAAACTTTTAAAAAACGTAAAAAATGTGTATACATTGTGCTGTGTTAAACTCCTTGTGTAAACTAAAACACATGTACCAAACAAACAAAAAACATGGAAGATGGAACATATAGTGACAAATCAACGTAGGTTGTGATCACATCACTGACTGTTGAACAGCACATTGTCAACCCAACAATGAACATAGTGCATGTATAAAAAAGCATGTACTGTATTCATTGGTCACTGGAAGATTTTGTGTTTTAATACATTTGGTGCAAATTGATTTTAGAATGATAAAGAAACTTACAGTACTGTGCGATAATAACTGTCCAACAAAACCATTTCGTTTTTTTAATAAAGTAATTTGAGTCTAACAATTTTTTTTCCTCAAAGAGATCTGGATATTTGGAGTTCTAGTGTATACTAATGGTGCATTAGCAGGGATTTGTAATGTAAATATTCCAATTGGACCACTTTTTTTAAAAATATTTATTGATAAATAATAACAAGTCTTATTAAATGCAAGTATAATTAGATACAAAAAAGGACATGTATTTATTAGTACATGTACCTGCTGGTCTATATGAATTCAACGCTTATAAATGTTTTTGACAACGTAAATCAGTTACCAAAGATGTCTTTCGTATTTTGAATAGAGAGATTTTAGAATATTCTTTTTCATTGTGCAATATATTTTCACACAGAAGTTGTTTGTAATTGATAGCTGACCAGTTGCCTTAATTTGGATTGTAATAGAACAACTTTTCTCTATAGCATATCATTTGCTGCGCACAATTTTTGTACATTTAGCAAAGTTGTGATGAAGAGCCAGATTGAGGAGGAAAAAAGTCAATTATATGCTACTTGCTGGAATGTAGGAAGTAGTACCCAGAATTGTCTTTTGTAACAAGACCCAGAAATACCTTAGTGGCATGTGTAATCTAACATTTTAAACCTTTTTTTGGTTTGTTTTGTGATATAGACCTTGAAATGAATTTGGGTTTTAAACAAAAACCTGTTTGGGAGTAGAGAGATCAGATATACTTTGAAAGGTTCAGTTACCAACCAAATAATTGACAAATGTATTGGATGATTGATATCTACGAATGTGTGTCACTGTAAGGGATAATTTTTATACTTATCTGCAAGAATATGCTGTATTTTCTGATAACATGTGCATCTGCTGTAAGTGATCATCATATGTTCCGCAAAAAATTGGTTGTTAGTAAAGGCTGTGCTTGTGTACCAATGGGAGGGGGAGAGGGGGTGTATTGACAATGGAACCCAGCATATTTTTGTCAATTTTTATTTAGCCAGGGATTCTTTCTTTGCTTAGAAGACTGTTTTAGAACTTCTCTTGTTAGAACCTGCTGTAACTGTAAGTGATAATTTCATCATTCAGTGCTTTTTGAATGTTTACAAAAAAAATTGATGCCGTCACAATGTTTAATTGCTTTGTGGAAACTCTGGTGTTATTTCGCTGCCAGGAGTGCTCATAGTAAGGATCGCAAAAAAACCTTTGTTTTTAAAACGTTGATAATTTCAAGCCTATACATCTATTTTGTTTTCGAGGCTTTCTTCAAATCAATATATTTGTGCAGAAACATCAATGTTTAAAAAAAAATTCTCATAGTTAAATAAAATTTCCAGTATCTATTTTATTTGTGGATTGCTCGCAGTCAACAGACATTGACAACTGTCACCGTTGTTGATCCCCAGGCGGCATGTAATCGTTTGCTATTCGCAACCTCTCGCCAGTGTTGTTGTTTTTTTTTGATTCTTTTGGACATGGTAATAGTGTTCAGCTGCAATTTCTACTTTGACTACAGAGAACATTGATTAGAAAATTAAGATGAGTCAAATTTAAGGCAGAATAACTTTTAAACTAATATTGACGTGTTACGTATCACGCCACAATCAGGACATCTTACTTCGAAATGTTTAATCACATTTAAAACATCAATATTTTATTTATTTATTTATTTGTTATGTGGTAGCAGCAAAGCTGATATGCATACATCTACAATTACACAGCACTTCACATCATATATCATAATACAATCAGTTAATAAGGTCACTTAGTGGGTATCAGGACACTTCAATTTCTTCGTTGGCTTGATCCAGTTTCCTCTTGAATGCCATTACATTTCTGGCAGGCACATGACTTTGTGGTAAGGCGTTCCAGGCATTTACGGTTCTATTGGCAATAAATTGTGCACGAAGGTTGGTCCGCACTCTCTCTTTCTGCAATCTGCTTTGGTGTCCTCGAAGTTAAACATGAATTTTTTTTGGTCAAAGTTTTCATTGAGTTTGAAAGCCTTTTTGGTGATCAATGTGTTTGCTAAACATTGGCATCACTAGGCCGTTAAAACCTTATTTCAGTGTCTGTTGATGTAGAGAACAGTTGTGCAATTGTAGCAATGTACTGAGAGGCCTCTCACTTTTTTTTGTCACTTTTACGACTACTTTCGTACTGCCCCTTCTTTTTTAACCTTTTAATGTTTTTTTAAAAATTATTATTCTCGTGTTTTTTAATACAAAAATTGATCTATTTAATTGACTTTTTATAAGTTATCTTCAAAGTATTGTAATTCTTTGATAACCATGGTGGGAATAAAGAGAGAAAAGTCTACATAGCTGAAAACTATTTTTGGGAAACTAACATTCCAGAAGAAAGAAGAATTTTGAATGGGCACAAGAGGGGTAGGATGATAGTGTAGCATGGGCAGCACCTTTATGAAAAGAAGCACACACACACACTGTTAGGGGAAGTTATGGAAGGAATTTTATTCACCTAGTTGACCATAAAATGCTATATTGTGGTCCCTTCATAATGGAATTGCACAAGGGCCCCAGCAACGCGCCCTACGACAACCATGACAGCCTTTCCACACCCTACCAGCTTATACTGAAAGACAATTACTCTTTGTGCATGTGACCACTGCCCGAGCCCTCAGTGGGAGGAAAGCCCTGTGGCTCTTAAGACAGAAATGTGTTGAATTTTATTGAACTAAAACTTGAAATAATGGCTGTAGTTTCTGGAGAACAGATTTTTTGTATACTATTATTTCAGAATAAATTGCTCAACAACTTCCACACATGTCACAGTCGATATTTACTGTTGCAACTAATTTTCAAAATATTAGCAATATAAATTACAAGAACAGAAGCGTAACCATTTCTCATCGTTATTAATAATAATACACACTTCATAAATTTAGTTCAGAAATATCTGGTTGTAATACACTTGACCGTACTTTTTTAAACGTTTATTTTACTTTTTGCTGTTACTTATTCTCTAACACCATCTTCTGACATACGAGGCATGTTGTTGCTCCGTTTCTCTCGGTGAATAAAAATTTGTGCTTGCACTTGGCATTGAGCCGACTATTCTGATCAGTTAAGTGAAGGTACAACTCGGCCGTTGGGGATTATGCCAACTTTCCTGGATCTTGTGGGGCGTGGGCTTCCTGGCACCCCAAGAAGGGGCTCAAATGGGGCGCTTGCGCACCTCTGCTTTAGAAGAAATTCACTGCTTAAGTTCATCTTAAAGTTTGACAATTTATTACTAATTTCCAGGATTTGGAAGAATTCATACATTTCCTTTCATAGTTATTTAGTAAATATAACGATTGCATAATTGGCATTTGAAATGTGGAGATTTCTGAGTTTGAAGTAACTGCTTGATGGGCAATTTTGGAGTTTGATTTAATGACTTATGAAGTTTGCCGACTTTGACAATGGAAGCACCACAAGTTTATATCTTTGAAATGATGTTGATTGTTCCTATTTTATTCACACTGAATGTTACTGTCACTTTCAGGAATTACATCGAACAATCTATATTTATATTGGCAAATTGTTGTTTATTTGGTTGTTGGAGATGATCCCTTGATAAAAGATTCAGAAGCTTTCACTGTATATACAATAGTTTAGAAGCATGCTACTAGATTATTACTGCCGTAATAAATATTCACTCAAGTGTTTGTACTTTATCTTGAAGATTCTACTCACAATTAAGTTGTTGGTAGAGTTTTTTGTGGAATGAGCCTGTGCTGATAATTGATGTTACTTGGCAGTGATTGTTGTTCCAAGATACTCTTCCCAAAGCACCAATGTTGGCAGTTTGACTTGCGCTTCATGACTGATTAGATGTGGGAAGAGGGATTTTTGTTTAATATTTATTATGTAACTTTAAAAGTTATTTCTGTATGTTTTTTTTATTGTGTAATTTCTTCTTATGTTCATCAAAACCTTCGCACATCTAATGCTACTCACTAGCCAATTATTTGGCGTAGATTCCTAAGACTTAAATCTTCAAATCCTTTTAATTGTGAAGATGATTTGTGATGCGAAAAGTTGAATCTTATCTTTGTGAATTTTTTCTTTCTTTCGTTCAGTCATTCAAATCTTATGCTTTTAAAGTACTATCTCTATTCTCCAAGTTCTATTCTAAGCTACAAGAATTTTTAAGTTTGTTTCTTTAATATGCGTATAAGAACTTAGATGATTTATTTTTCTGTGAACGAGAGTAGAGAATTAATTACCTGTGTTAATGGGGTTAATTTGGGGATTAATTTGCTGTGTTACCTGCTTTCATTGAGACTTAGAATGTGCTCAGTTTTCCTGATATGCTGTAGCCCTAAAATGACCACAGTAGAAAGACCATAATGTTGGAAAGTCTGCCCACCAAACAACATTGGGCAATATGTGTTTGTTATCTTCTTTTAAAATTGTTTTGTCATTGTAGACTTCCGTGTCCGGAGTCGGAAACTAAGTATTTGACTGTCTGGGGGGATACTGTGTCCTAGGCACAGGTGCCAATGTTTCGGCCACCATTCTGTGACCTTTCTCAGGGCGAAATGCCAAGTAGTTTGTCTGTTAGATTTCTTCTTATACCCTGCTGTCTAAATTTATTATGTAGCCTATTTTATTGTATGCAAAGGATTTGAGGAATTAAAGTACCTTTAAGGGTTTGTATTAGAATTTTTTTCCATTTCTAAGTAGCCTGGAAGTATAACATTGTTTAATCTTTATACTAATGTATACATTTTATCAAGCTTTTCTTTTATGTCTTTTGTAACATTCCACAATCTGTTACATTTAGTGGTGATACTGAGGGTTCTATGGCTTTTGTCGTAAATCAATGGGTTGTCAGAGAAATACATTTTCAATGCGATTGAAAATGGTTGCAGAGTTTGTGTATTGTAGTTTTGCTGCATTTTTTTTTATGTGGGCTAACTATCCTATTAAGAATAGACAAATATCCAGTTGTAGCGATATACACTTGAGAAATGGGGAAGTTCCTGACCTGCTTGTGTAATAGATTTATATTCTAGTCATAATATTGTGCCGTCTTGGATACTTCTGCTTATAAACTTCTGTTTTCATTTAACTAGTCTGCGTTTTGACAATCCTTTTGCATTTGTTAGTAAAATAACATAATAGATTTAATATTTTCTTTGTATTTATGACAATAGACAGTGTATGTATTTACAAGGTAATATTTTTACAAATGTATTTATGTACAGTATTTTTACATTATAGAAGACAAAATATATCTGTAGAGTCATAATTAAAATTTGTTATTATGAATGTCTTTCTGTAATACTTCAGATTTTGGCTTCCTTGTTCCTTTGGTCTCCGTGAAGTTTTTATTGCTGCATATTTGTATTTATTTTTTATTGGAGATAGACATTAGATATTTTAGAATGCATTCAGTTTTGAGATTGACACAAAACAAATTTATTCAGTGAAATATTAATATATTAAATCATTAATGTAACATGAAAACGTTAATGCCATTTTGTTTACAGATTTTAATGACCACAAACTGTAACGTTCCATTTATAAATGAACTTTTGATTAAAGATTTTCCTTTGTGTTTGTACACTCTCCTCAAGTTCTATATTACAGACTATAACAGTTTATCATCAGTGAAATCGTCTGTGAAAAATTTTACAATAAGGGCAGTCTTTAGCCACAGGCTTACGACGTTTATGCCTCTGGCCCCCATGATTAAGGGGGCCTCGCAGATGAGAAAAAATTCTTGACAACACCTTCTGTTCTTCTAACAATTCTTGTACTGTAATGGGAAGTTAAATAACCAATGTAAAATCATCTGAACTCTAATGGGATTATAACACCAACCCTCTAATAATCTTTTTAAATTTCATTTTCTTTCCATAAAAGGGAGGGTTAACACACATTTTAATTTTTATATTAACTTTTCAGAATAAACGGTGACAAAATGGCATAATACATTTTTCAGACAATACTTCAGACATTGCTTTGAGAGGGCCCTATCTAACCGAAAGATGGCCCTGTGTGCTATCTTGGCAAGTAAAAACGCTATCATCTTCATTAAAACAAACATCACGATAACCCTGTTTTATTTATTTCAAACTTTCTGTTACTCAAAGTCTTATTTTTAATTTAAACTTATTTTTCCTCATGTCATGATCTTCATAATGCTTCTCAGTTAAATTCTTTCCTTTTGTAATTCCATCAATTTCTACTAACCGGCTATGTTTTGATCTTTTCTTCCTACCCGCAGAAAACTACTCTAAATGATTTTTAGTTTTCTATTTTCTGTCATTAATTTAAGAGGTCCAAACTGCCAGCGTCGTTAGCCGAATTGCTTAACTGCGCTCTGTGAAGTCACAGAAAATTAGTAATTGGAGACACCGCAGATTCCTAGACAGGTGACTGTCTGGGAACTAATGGCGTCGAGCCCCTGGCCGAAAGGATAAAAGGCATTGACTGACTGCAGAGCGATGAGACTTCACAAAAGAACTTAACCGCAGATTACTCCAGGAGTTCAATGCCCAGCAAGGGTTTGGGGCACTTTGCGACAGTGACGCAACAAATTTAAAAAAAGAAGAAAAAAAACCACTAGTGGTATACAGCAGCACATACTTTCTTGCATTATCTTTAGATTTGCCATTTTCGAAAATTCAGAGATAAACGAAAATGAAACATACACCATTCCTTGAGGGGTCCCTTGCTTTATCTATGTAAAAAAATTGGAGCGGTTTTTGAGAAAATGTTTTTTTTTATGAATCACATTAATTTCAAACAGTAAGTACGCAAAAACTCGTTTTTTTAAAAAGTACATGATATTTCCTAAAGAACTAATTTTTTGAACACATTTTGTTGAAGGCAAAAATATGTAGTTTTGAAATTTTTAACTTTTGCAATTTTTGCAAATACAGTTTTCACCGGAAATGTGAGTGGAATTTTTTTTTCCTTTTTCTTTTTTCTTTTCTTTAAAAATTCCCTATATTCTCGCCAAATTACACGAAAACTACTCACATTTTCAAAATATGTTTAATGATCTTATTTCACGACCTGTCTTTAAAAAGAACAGCTATTTTACAAGAAAATCTCTTCAATGTTGCAGTTCTATGAAGACACAGAAAAGAAATTGAACATTTACAATTTTCGAAAAATCTGGGATTTCAACGAAAACGAGATTTCTTTTAAGCGTTCTTAATGCTATGCAAGGACAAAGTTTAGTCTACAAGTTTGGAACCAGTTTTGAGACAAGTTTGAAAATGTTGAAGCTTTATGTGAAGAAATACTCAAAAATAAGAATATCCATTTCAAACTCATAAAGTCTTGCGTTTGTTTAGATAATTTGTGAATTATCAGTTTTGAAGAAAAAAAAGCAACTCTGCAATATTCAACCTTAGCAAGCCCTGATGAGGGAACACTAAAGTTCCAAAATGGTGAACGAATAATTTTTTCAATGAAATGACCAACAACCATAAACCGTTCCTAGAATTTATGGACTTCATTTGTAATTGGATCCCAATCACACTCACATTTATCAAAGGATCAATGCATTATTTTTCACTTCTTCCTTGATAATAATTACAACTTTATTGTCTCTAGTATTGTGTCACCCTGAATAATAAAATTAATTTGCAGTCTTTCAAATAAATACTCAGACCCCTGCCATCTGTTTATTTATTTATTATTTGTAATTAATACAGGCAATAGTAACACCGATGGTAAACTGAGTCGGTGCAGATATAATATATAATGATTAATCGAAAATTATTGTATCACAAAATAGTTTCACTTAGACCCAGAATATCTATTTGTATGTAATCCGTCTCCTTTATTAATGTGTCAAATTTTCCGGTGTGTGGACATCGCATGTGCCACGTGCCTATTTTGCATTTTTTTGAAATTTTGTTGGTTTTGCAGAGTCTGTTTTATGCTCCCTGTTTTGTTTACTGCACTTACTGTTCTTGACATACCCTAGTGCCTCTCCTGTCAACCCACGTTTGTAATCGAAAGGGCATTATTTTTATTCATGGCCAAACATCATCTTCGCTACTTACTTTATTCCCGTCTTCTAAGGGAACACCTATCTTAAAACTTTGTTTTGACCGTAGCTATTTAGGTTTTCGCAGACTATTTGTATTACTACTCCATTTTCTTGTGTGTACACCACTTCTATTTTAATGTTCCCCTCTAATTCGCCCACATACCACCAGGTAAACATTGTTCCCGTTATATTGAACTCTCCTCTCCCTTCTGAGAATCTTTTACGCCTATTATGCTCTTTTTCTGTTTGAATGTTTCTTTGCTGCTTTCTGTTACATCATTAAGAGTGTGTCGATTTTCTTTTTGCATTTGCAGTTGACACAGCAAATGTTTTGTACAATTTTAGGAGGGTACCTTGCCTTGCCTTGTTTTTTAGGAAGGTTATTTGGAATTGTACCGCATATATGATTATAATGCTCTATTTTCCTTTCTACGTCAACTTCCCCTGTGTATGAAATGTTACAGCCGAGAAACATAAAAATGTGGACTTGTTCAATGATTTTATCATTTACTACGAGTTTACATCTTGCAGGAAAGCTACTGTGATATGCCATGGACTTGGTTTCATTCTTCTGAGATTTTCAAGTTGTACTCTGCTGTTAGTTCTCTGTAATTTGTTCTCATTGTCTGCAATAAGCACCTGATCATCACCAAATATTGAAGTTTTAACAAAATTGGATTCTTTAAAGTTGTCTGTAATGTCCAAAAAATTAAGTCGCTATTTCCATTCTCCAACAGTGTTGTCTAAATGGACATTAAATAACATGGGTGACAAACTACACCATTGTCTAACACCTTTATGAACGGACTCTTGTAGGATTTATCCCTTATTTTTTTTTATGCTAATTTGTGTACAATTGTGTATCTTCTTAATAACTTCAATAATGTGTTGGGAAATTCCTCTCCTGTCTGTTGTGTTCCAAAGCTTGTTCCTTAAGGCATTATCGAATGCCAGCTGTAATCTAAAAACACTAAATATAGAATATATTAGAAGATAGAATTCCCTCCTCTTTTCTATTAATTGCTTTAGAGAGTACATATTATCTGCACCTGATCTTCCGGTATGAAAACCTGTTTGCTCTTCAAGGACAAAGCAATCGATTATGCTTCACAATCGCTTAGTAATTATTTTTGCAATTCTGTTGTCAAGTCCAAATAACTAGCAAAAAACAGAAATAAATAGAAAACGATTCCGGGAAAGTCTGTGGTATTCTGTACCACCACTAGTTTTTTGATATTCTCTATTCACAAAGTACTTCCCTGAATATTTTTTTACCTTTTCTCCAAAACCTATATTCCTTAAATAGCTCCTTTGATAATTATTGTCTCTTAATTCTGTTTTCTAAATTCTGTATACTCTAATTACTTCCTTTATTAGTATTTACCTTCAAATTTTGTATTCTAAATATTTCCCGTGATTATTCTACATTTTCTTAAATTACCATTTTCTAAATACTTCTCCTTATAGTTATTACTTTTCTGTGAATTTTCTATTCTCTCATACTTCCTCTGTTCTCTAAATGTCTCCGTTGATTGATATTTTCTCCTCTAAGTGGTGTTTTGTCAGTTATTCTCTATTCCCATTCGTGTCAGTTATTCTCCAAATTTTTTACTAGATAGTTATTCTGTATTGTGCCCTTGAAATCCGAATCCTTTGTTCGTCCTGTAGAGCGGTACGTACCTCTTAGTCGCTATACCCGAAGGAGAAGACTTTGTTGGGGCTGGGGGTGTTGAAGGAGGTCCTCGTGTTGGATTAGAATTTACTGAATACTTCCCCTTTTGGTAATTTCTTTTCTGTGAATTTTCTATTCTCTAATTCTTTCTCTGTTCTTTAAATATCTCCGTTGATTGATATTTTTTACTCTAAGTAGTGTTTTGTCAGTTATTCTCTATTCCCAACCATGTCAGTTATTCTCCAAATTATTTACTAGATAGTTATTCTGTATTGTGCCCTTGAAATCCGAATCCTTTGTTCGTCCTGTAGAGCGGTACGTACCTCTTAGTCGCTATACCCGAAGGAGAAGACTTTGTTGGGGCTGGGGGTGTTGAAGGAGGTCCTCGTGTTGGATTAGAATTTACTGAATACTTCCCCTTTTGGTAATTTCTTTTCTGTGAATTTTCTATTCTCTAATTCTTTCTCTGTTCTTTAAATATCTCCGTTGATTGATATTTTTTACTCTAAGTAGTGTTTTGTCAGTTATTCTCTATTCCCAACCATGTCAGTTATTCTCCAAATTATTTACTAGATAGTTATTCTGTATTGTGCCCTTGAAATCCGAATCCTTTGTTCGTCCTGTAGAGCGGTACGTACCTCTTAGTCGCTATAC
The DNA here is from genome assembly GCA_031308135.1 of Acheta domesticus. Lineage (NCBI taxonomy): Eukaryota > Metazoa > Arthropoda > Insecta > Orthoptera > Gryllidae > Acheta > Acheta domesticus. Next base: position 92,737,734 of record JAHLJT010005437.1, on the reverse strand, counting down.
CCGAAGGAGAAGACTTTGTTGGGGCTGGGGGTGTTGAAGGAGGTCCTCGTGTTGGATTAGAATTTACTGAATACTTCCCCTTTTGGTAATTTCTTTTCTGTGAATTTTCTATTCTCTAATTCTTTCTCTGTTCTTTAAATATCTCCGTTGATTGATATTTTTTACTCTAAGTAGTGTTTTGTCAGTTATTCTCTATTCCCAACCATGTCAGTTATTCTCCAAATTATTTACTAGATAGTTATTCTGTATTGTGCCCTTGAAATCCGAATCCTTTGTTCGTCCTGTAGAGCGGTACGTACCTCTTAGTCGCTATACCCGAAGGAGAAGACTTTGTTGGGGCTGGGGGTGTTGAAGGAGGTCCTCGTGTTGGATTAGAATTTACTGAATACTTCCCCTTTTGGTAATTTCTTTTCTGTGAATTTTCTATTCTCTAATTCTTTCTCTGTTCTTTAAATATCTCCGTTGATTGATATTTTTTACTCTAAGTAGTGTTTTGTCAGTTATTCTCTATTCCCAACCATGTCAGTTATTCTCCAAATTATTTACTAGATAGTTATTCTGTATTGTGCCCTTGAAATCCGAATCCTTTGTTCGTCCTGTAGAGCGGTACGTACCTCTTAGTCGCTATACCCGAAGGAGAAGACTTTGTTGGGGCTGGGGGTGTTGAAGGAGGTCCTCGTGTTGGATTAGAATTTACTGAATACTTCCCCTTTTGGTAATTTCTTTTCTGTGAATTTTCTATTCTCTAATTCTTTCTCTGTTCTTTAAATATCTCCGTTGATTGATATTTTTTACTCTAAGTAGTGTTTTGTCAGTTATTCTCTATTCCCAACCATGTCAGTTATTCTCCAAATTATTTACTAGATAGTTATTCTGTATTGTGCCCTTGAAATCCGAATCCTTTGTTCGTCCTGTAGAGCGGTACGTACCTCTTAGTCGCTATACCCGAAGGAGAAGACTTTGTTGGGGCTGGGGGTGTTGAAGGAGGTCCTCGTGTTGGATTAGAATTTACTGAATACTTCCCCTTTTGGTAATTTCTTTTCTGTGAATTTTCTATTCTCTAATTCTTTCTCTGTTCTTTAAATATCTCCGTTGATTGATATTTTTTACTCTAAGTAGTGTTTTGTCAGTTATTCTCTATTCCCAACCATGTCAGTTATTCTCCAAATTATTTACTAGATAGTTATTCTGTATTGTGCCCTTGAAATCCGAATCCTTTGTTCGTCCTGTAGAGCGGTACGTACCTCTTAGTCGCTATACCCGAAGGAGAAGACTTTGTTGGGGCTGGGGGTGTTGAAGGAGGTCCTCGTGTTGGATTAGAATTTACTGAATACTTCCCCTTTTGGTAATTTCTTTTCTGTGAATTTTCTATTCTCTAATTCTTTCTCTGTTCTTTAAATATCTCCGTTGATTGATATTTTTTACTCTAAGTAGTGTTTTGTCAGTTATTCTCTATTCCCAACCATGTCAGTTATTCTCCAAATTATTTACTAGATAGTTATTCTGTATTGTGCCCTTGAAATCCGAATCCTTTGTTCGTCCTGTAGAGCGGTACGTACCTCTTAGTCGCTATACCCGAAGGAGAAGACTTTGTTGGGGCTGGGGGTGTTGAAGGAGGTCCTCGTGTTGGATTAGAATTTACTGAATACTTCCCCTTTTGGTAATTTCTTTTCTGTGAATTTTCTATTCTCTAATTCTTTCTCTGTTCTTTAAATATCTCCGTTGATTGATATTTTTTACTCTAAGTAGTGTTTTGTCAGTTATTCTCTATTCCCAACCATGTCAGTTATTCTCCAAATTATTTACTAGATAGTTATTCTGTATTGTGCCCTTGAAATCCGAATCCTTTGTTCGTCCTGTAGAGCGGTACGTACCTCTTAGTCGCTATACCCGAAGGAGAAGACTTTGTTGGGGCTGGGGGTGTTGAAGGAGGTCCTCGTGTTGGATTAGAATTTACTGAATACTTCCCCTTTTGGTAATTTCTTTTCTGTGAATTTTCTATTCTCTAATTCTTTCTCTGTTCTTTAAATATCTCCGTTGATTGATATTTTTTACTCTAAGTAGTGTTTTGTCAGTTATTCTCTATTCCCAACCATGTCAGTTATTCTCCAAATTATTTACTAGATAGTTATTCTGTATTGTGCCCTTGAAATCCGAATCCTTTGTTCGTCCTGTAGAGCGGTACGTACCTCTTAGTCGCTATACCCGAAGGAGAAGACTTTGTTGGGGCTGGGGGTGTTGAAGGAGGTCCTCGTGTTGGATTAGAATTTACTGAATACTTCCCCTTTTGGTAATTTCTTTTCTGTGAATTTTCTATTCTCTAATTCTTTCTCTGTTCTTTAAATATCTCCGTTGATTGATATTTTTTACTCTAAGTAGTGTTTTGTCAGTTATTCTCTATTCCCAACCATGTCAGTTATTCTCCAAATTATTTACTAGATAGTTATTCTGTATTGTGCCCTTGAAATCCGAATCCTTTGTTCGTCCTGTAGAGCGGTACGTACCTCTTAGTCGCTATACCCGAAGGAGAAGACTTTGTTGGGGCTGGGGGTGTTGAAGGAGGTCCTCGTGTTGGATTAGAATTTACTGAATACTTCCCCTTTTGGTAATTTCTTTTCTGTGAATTTTCTATTCTCTAATTCTTTCTCTGTTCTTTAAATATCTCCGTTGATTGATATTTTTTACTCTAAGTAGTGTTTTGTCAGTTATTCTCTATTCCCAACCATGTCAGTTATTCTCCAAATTATTTACTAGATAGTTATTCTGTATTGTGCCCTTGAAATCCGAATCCTTTGTTCGTCCTGTAGAGCGGTACGTACCTCTTAGTCGCTATACCCGAAGGAGAAGACTTTGTTGGGGCTGGGGGTGTTGAAGGAGGTCCTCGTGTTGGATTAGAATTTACTGAATACTTCCCCTTTTGGTAATTTCTTTTCTGTGAATTTTCTATTCTCTAATTCTTTCTCTGTTCTTTAAATATCTCCGTTGATTGATATTTTTTACTCTAAGTAGTGTTTTGTCAGTTATTCTCTATTCCCAACCATGTCAGTTATTCTCCAAATTATTTACTAGATAGTTATTCTGTATTGTGCCCTTGAAATCCGAATCCTTTGTTCGTCCTGTAGAGCGGTACGTACCTCTTAGTCGCTATACCCGAAGGAGAAGACTTTGTTGGGGCTGGGGGTGTTGGAGGAGGTCCTCGTGTTGGATTAGAATTTACTGAATACTTCCCCTTTTGGTAATTTCTTTTCTGTGAATTTTCTATTCTCTAATTCTTTCTCTGTTCTTTAAATATCTCCGTTGATTGATATTTTTTACTCTAAGTAGTGTTTTGTCAGTTATTCTCTATTCCCAACCATGTCAGTTATTCTCCAAATTATTTACTAGATAGTTATTCTGTATTGTGCCCTTGAAATCCGAATCCTTTGTTCGTCCTGTAGAGCGGTACGTACCTCTTAGTCGCTATACCCGAAGGAGAAGACTTTGTTGGGGCTGGGGGTGTTGAAGGAGGTCCTCGTGTTGGATTAGAATTTACTGAATACTTCCCCTTTTGGTAATTTCTTTTCTGTGAATTTTCTATTCTCTAATTCTTTCTCTGTTCTTTAAATATCTCCGCTGATTGATATTTTTTACTCTAAGTAGTGTTTTGTCAGTTATTCTCTATTCCCAACCATGTCAGTTATTCTCCAAATTATTTACTAGATAGTTATTCTGTATTGTGCCCTTGAAATCCGAATCCTTTGTTCGTCCTGTAGAGCGGTACGTACCTCTTAGTCGCTATACCCGAAGGAGAAGACTTTGTTGGGGCTGGGGGTGTTGAAGGAGGTCCTCGTGTTGGATTAGAATTTACTGAATACTTCCCCTTTTGGTAATTTCTTTTCTGTGAATTTTCTATTCTCTAATTCTTTCTCTGTTCTTTAAATATCTCCGTTGATTGATATTTTTTACTCTAAGTAGTGTTTTGTCAGTTATTCTCTATTCCCAACCATTTCAGTTATTCTCCAAATTATTTACTAGATAGTTATTCTGTATTGTGCCCTTGAAATCCGAATCCTTTGTTCGTCCTGTAGAGCGGTACGTACCTCTTAGTCGCTATACCCGAAGGAGAAGACTTTGTTGGGGCTGGGGGTGTTGCAGGAGGTCCTCGTGTTGAATTATTATTTTCTAAATACTTCCCCTTGCAGTTATTTCTATTTGTGCAATTTCTATTCTCTAATTCTTTCTCTGTTCTCTAAATATCTCCGTTGATTGATATTTTCTACTCTAAGTATTGTTTTGTCAGTTATTCTCTATTCCCAACCGTGTCAGTTATTCTCCAAATTTTTTATTATTTAGTTATTCTGTATTTTGCCCTCGAAATCCGAATCCTTGGTTCATCCTGAGGAGCGGTACGTACCTTTTAGTCGTTGTACCCGAATGAGAAGACTTTGTTGGGGCTGGAGCAGGAGGTCCTTCTGTTGGATTATTATTTTCTAAATACTTCCCCTTATAGTTATTTATTTTCTATGAATTTTCTATTCCCAAATACTTTCTCTGTTCTGTAAATGTCTCCCTTGATTGAAATTTTCTACTCTAAGTAGTGTTTTGCCAGAGACTCTATTTTCAACCCTGTCATTTATTCTTTAAGTTTTAAGTCAGTTCTTTAAGTCAGTACTTCTTGGTCCTTGTAGCCGAAGGAGAAGATTTTAGTGGATGTGGAGGTGTCGCCGGTGCGCAGGAAGTCGTCCTGTTGGAAGTGCAGATGCAGGCCGTCGGTTGCCCCTTTGCCTCGCCTAACCTAACCACTGGTCGATTGGTGAAACTGACTATCCGCACGTCCAAAGAGCAACTGCAGCATCTCGTCGCGTTCTCTCTAACATATTGAGAAGTTGAGCTTTTTCTTGAGGTCAGGAGTCGTGTTTGTTCACGGAAGTCGGCTTAGAACTCAAAGTATTTTTGTAAGCTAAAGTTGCCCTTGGAGGATGTGAAAGAGTGAGCAGAAAATAATAAAAAAAAGATTAATAAAAATTAGAGTTTGTCTAAGAATATTGTACCTTTGACATCACCGTGGAGCTATTGCGGAAATGCGAGCGATTTTGCGGTGATCAAAAGCGTTTGTTTCTGTAACTCAATGTATTCACGTGAATTGTCAATTAAGGGGACCCGGAGGGGGTCTGCTCCTCAAAAATATCAATTTTTTTGCTTAAAAAATAATTTTATGTTTTCTCTTCAAACTGCAATTTACATTTTTGGGTTACGCGCTCTAGAAGTTGAGCTTCGTTTTTAGAAGGACAGAAGTCGTGTTTGTTCACGAAGTCCGCTCAGAACTCGAAATATTTTTGTAAAATGAAGTTGCTCTTGGAGGATGTGCCGGATGAAAGTTTTTAGAAGTATAGGCTCAAGAGTAGTTATCTGAGTGGTCACTTATGGGGCTAATAGGTCTGCATTCCTTGGATTGAATGAAAGTAACTAGTGAGCTTATCTCAGAGTATTTACCTGTGTCGTTAATGGAGGGGTTGCACCAGTCGTATGAGGTGGCCGACCAGGCGGCGATATCAGCGACTCGCTAGACCCACATTGACATCCCTCTTGTACCATTGTCCGATGTAAAGGCTTTCTTGAAACGATCAGTGTTTAGAGCGTGGCAGTGGCACAATAGCACTTTTAAACTAAATGCCATAAACAATTCTATTTATCCCTGGCGTTCCTCATTCCGCTCCTCTAGGCGGGAGGAAGTCATTTTAAAGAGTCTTCTCATCGGACACTGCCACTTTTCTCAGGATTTCCTTCTTAGAGGTGAAACTCTCCCCATCTGTGATTCATGCAGGACTGTTGTTTTCCTCTGGAACACGTGCTCCTGCACTGTACGAAATTAAATGGCCACCGACGAAGACATGGCCTTGACAACTCACTACAGGAAGTGCTCGAGGATGTCGATTCTACGCTCTCAAAACTCTTTGTTTTTTTGAAAAAAAGCGGAGTATATAATTGTATTTGAAAGATAAGGGCAATGATTTATGTTTTTGGGCCGATTTTAAGTTTTTTGACATTTTACATGCTTTTAAACAGGAGGTAAGTTGCATTTGCAACACCTACTAAATCTAATCCTTTTTAAATTCTTTGACGTGGTCGCGAATGACCACAGTAGTTGAAGCTCCCTCTCAACCCTAATTAACTGCACTTGGCGTGCTTTGGCTGGATGAAGATGGTCACTGGCTGTGGCTTCTCAGCACTAGGTCGTCCTGGGGACGCGCAGCTGCCACATTCGAGAACAGTTGAAACGAGAGACCCTTTCTGCGCGAGCGCAGCGCCGACAGGACGCCTAGGAACATCTCGTATTCAGGGCCGTACGGCTTTGCTGCGTCTTTCAGTCGCTCTAAGACTGGGGGCTCGGAGCTTTGTCTTGAGGTCAGGAGTCGCGTTTGTTCACGAAGTTGGCTTAGAACTCAAAGTACTTGTGCAGACTGAAGTTGCCATTGGAGAATGTGAAAGCCTGAATCACAAAATAATGAAAAAAGATTAATAAAAATTAAAGTTTGTCTCAGAATATTATACCCTCGACATCACCTTGGAGCTATTGCGGAAATGCAGGCGAGTTTCTGGTGGTCAAAAGTGTGAGTTTCTGTAGCTCAAGGTATTCACGTGAGTGGTCATTTAAGGGGAACTGGAGGGGGTCTGCCCCTCAAAAATATCGATTTATTTTGCTTAAATAATTTTATGTTTCCTCTTTAAAATGCAATTTACGTTTTTGGTATACGCGTTCTGGAAGTTTAGAAGTTTAGTTTTGTCTTCAGAAGGTCAGGAGTCGTTTGTTCACGAAGTTAGCTTAAAACTCAAAATATTTTTGTAAGCTGAAGTTGCTCTTGGAGGATCTGCCGGATGATATTGTTTAGAAGTATTGGCTCAGTATTTATCTGAGTGGTCACTGAAGGGGAGTAACCTATCGGTCTGTATTCCTTGGATTGAATGAAAGTAACTAGTGAGTTTATCTCAGAGTATTTACCTGTGTCGTTAACGGAGGAGTTTCACCAGTCGTATGAGGTGGCCGACCAGGCGGCGATATCAGCGACTCGCTAGACCCACATTGACATCCCTCTTGTACCATTGTCCGATGTAAAGGCTTTCTTGAAACGATCCGTGTTTAGAGCGTGGCAGTGGCACAATAGCACTTTTAAACTAAATGCCATAAAGAATTCTATTTATCCCTGGCGTTCCTCATTCCGCTCCTCTACGCGGGAGGAAGTCATTTTAAAGCGTCTTCGTATCGGACACTGCCACTTTTCTCACGAGGTGAAACCCCTCCCATCTGTGATTCATGCAGGACTGTTGTTTTCCTCTGGAACACGTGCTCCTGTACTGTACGAAATTAAATGGCAACCGACGAAGACATGGCCTTGACATCTCACTACAGGAAGTGATCGAGGATGACGATTCTACGCTCTCAAAAGTTTTTGTTTTTTTGAAAAAACGCGGAGTATATAATTGTATTTGAAAGATAAGGGCATATGTTTTATAGTTTTGGGCCCCTTTACAGCAGATCTTACGTTTTTTGATACATTCTACGTATTTATAATATAGCGGGTAAGTTGCATTTGCAACACCTAAATCTGTTCCTTTTTAAATTCTTTGACGTGGTCGCGAACGACCACAGTAGTGGAAGCTCCCTCTCAACCCTAATTAACTGCACTTGGCGTGCTTTGGCTGGATGAAGATGGTCACTGGCTGTGGCTTCTCAGCACTAGTTCGTCCTGAAGACGCGCAGCTGCCACATTCGAGAACAGTTGAAACGAGAGACCCTTTCTGCGCGAGCGCAGCGCCGACAGGACGCCTAGGAACATCTCGTATTCAGGGCCGTACGGCTTTGCTGCGTCTTTCAGTCGCTCTAAGACTAAAATGATAACATAAAGCAACCTTTAGGCTTTCTTCATAAAGCAATCTAGGCTTTCAAGGCGGTTTTCTTGCAATGTTCCTTCTCCATAGGAATGTGGTGGAACCCACTAGCGAAATCAAATGCCGAAAAATATCTTGCTTTGCCTAATTGATCCAGATTTTCTTCAATGTGAGGCAAGGGATATGCGTCTAAAGGAGTCTTTTTGTTTAATTCTCTATAATCGACGACTACTCTCCACTTCTTTTTTCCGGAAGTGTCTGTCTTCTTTGGTACGACCCACAGAGGCGAATTGTACGGTGAAGAAGAGGGCTGAATAATATTCTTTGCCAACATTTCTTGTGTCTGATTTTCAATTTTTCGCGATGTGCTGGAGGGTATCTATACTGCTTTACATTAACGGGAATTTCATTTTCCGTATCAATGCGGTGTGAAGTTAAATTAGTTGCAGGCAAGGGGTCACCAGATAGCAAGAAAGTATCATGGTGATTCTTAATTACTTTCCAAAGCGCGTCGGCTTCTTGAGGATCTAATTCATTTAAGCGAGTGTTTTCCTTAAGCACATCTATTCTGTCTCCACTTGGTTCTAACGACCGGACACTAAAAATAATTTCCTTTGTTTTTTGGTTAAGAATTACACCTTCCTTTTCCATAAATGGTTCCCCCAAAATTCCCTGGTAACCTTGTAAAAATTCGTGTGGCACAACTACAAACTTGTGATCTTGTAAGGTTGCAACTTGATTGGAAATTAATTCTTTTCCCGAAATACCACTAAAAGCGTTCCTTTCCCTTGATATTGGGCACCCATAAGCAGCTTCGTTACTAATTAAGTTTATTGAAGCGCCAGTATCCATCAAAAATGAGCATTCTCCGCTTGGCATAAATTGCCAAAATACAATTATAGGTTTAAAGTGATTTCTGTTTCTTTATTTACGATACTTACTCGCCCATTTCCTCGTGGACATTGTGATATGTAGTGATTTCCCTTGCAGTTAAAACATTATAACTCTCTCGGAACAGATCCCGAATGATTAGCACGTTGTTGTCTTTCGTCGCGATTTCACGGACATTGGAAGGCATAATGATTTCCTTTACAATTATAGCACTCAATTTTCTATGAAAAAGATCCCGCATCGCTGGCATACTGCGGCTTATCCGCTCTAGTTTCGTTTCGTGCTTTCGTGTATTGATGTTTCCTTCCCTCGAGAAAAGGATTGTAACTTTTGGATCTTTTCTGTAATTCTTCCGTAATTATTCGTTCTTGATCCTTTTCAAGCGCTAGGTCCATGGCTTCCTTCAGTGAGCCAGGTCGCATTGCTTCTACTATTAATTTGATCTCCGGTCGCAGACCACGAATAAACTGTGTTGTTCTTAAGCGATCTTCATTGCTCAATATAAACGTTTTTTTCCTCGCTACTTCTTTGGATGTTTAGAACTGCGCGTCGTATTTCTTGTTGGCACTCGGCAAACTGTCTGACATAATCTCTTACATTTACGCGCCCTTGCATTAGCGAAATTCTTTTGTTCACGCTGAGTTCGTAACTGCAAATTCTTCCGAATTCCCTCCTAAGAGATCGAGCCAATTCCCTCAGAGTTCTATGCGTAATGCCGTCAATTGATCTACGGGCGGCTCCAACTACTTTCTGTGTTATTACTATTTGCACAAATAGACACTCAGGGCAATCCGAAAAGACTTTCTACTTGAAGAAAGGTTTCTACCGAAATATTCTCCCCATTGAAAGTCGTAACCGCGAGTAAGCTCTGTTGGACGTTTTTAGTGAGTTTAGCTAAGTCATTTATTGGTGGAATTCGCGAGCTTGAGGCGGACCCTTCCGCCGCGATTTTTAATCTATCCAAGACTTCTTGTATATTTCCCTGTGAAGTTTGGCCTGAAGGGCCACTATCACTATTTGGGAGTTCCCCGTTAGACTCGTCCTTTGGGGATTCTTCCTTTTTATATAAGAACATTATGATCTTACTTACAGGAGAATGCGAAGTGAAGATTTCATGTGGCTCTTACTCCTTTTGTCCAGAGATTGCCTTCCGTCTAGGGGTTGCCTTGTCGCTCGTCCAGTTGCTGAGACGCGTACAGTGCTGCTACACGCACTGATGCTCGTTCAGGCTCGTCCGGTTGCTGTTCCGCGTAAACTGTTTTATCTTATTGTAACGTATAAGCTTCTACGAATCCGTACCGCTGCCACCAAATGTTATGTTACGTTTTGGAGTAGAGGTGATGGGCTTGCTCCTCAGAAATAAGTACAAGTCTCTTTAGTAACAAAAGTTTAATAAAATAAGATTCGGTAGGCTTACAAGTATTGATAAGTTAGAAACAGTTCGTACTCGACCACAAGCAACGAGATTCACTCGACTACTGCCTCTACAGCAAAGCTAGTCACTAAGCTTGCACACGCTTATATCAGCTTAGATAAAGTGAGTGTTTCATTCCCTCGTGATCATGTGACGTTCGTCATGCTGACTTCTGAGCCCTGGGTGCCTACGTGTGGCTTGCAGCAGGGGCTGTTCGCCTCGCCATGTGACGATTGGTCATGCTGGCCTCTGAACCCCTCGTGACTGTGCGTCGTCGCGGCCACGACTGCTCATCTCCTGCCCGTTTGATCAGTGACTTTCCTTATTGTCATAGTCAATTGCTCAAGTTCGCATTGAGATATCATGTTGAAACGATCGTGTAACAACGTCTTGAAGTTCTCACAATGAATGGCCGCCGAAACGGGTGGCGATGACCTTCTGGGCCACGGTCGCGTGAATGCCACGGTGCCGGATTACGGCGACTCGATGCCTCGGCCGAGTATGTTTTGAGTACGAACATTTTAGTCTTTTCGTTAAAGCCAAGCACGGCTCGAAAAATAATACTTCTGCCCCAACTCTAGGCGTTGACTTGTAAACAACTTCCGGGCGCCCGTGCCCACTGAAGAGATTCTCTTATAAAATGTTCGACTCGGCACCTGACAAAGTCGATTCAGGAAGATCCCTGAAGTGCGCCAATCCCCCCTTCTTCCTTCTCGGAGGTCTTCACTAGCTCGAGTTCAAAAATCAAGTGTGTCTCACCAACTGGTGTTACGAAGCAGCTGCCGTGTTTCCCCCTCCCAAAGCTCCCTGAATTTTACAGAAATCGGGAAACCTCATTTAAGATTGGTCGAAACCTTCTACGCAGCAATAATTCCTTGTTCAATAGTGGACGGCTATTCTCTTAGGGGCTGAGTGGAAATTTCCACTTACCCTCTCTTTCTTGCATTGTTTACAAAGCGCACGTGCAACTCCGACCGGCCGGGCTGCTGGGCGGGGTGTCTAATATGTATCGCAAAGCTGTCGCGGACCTGCCACCCTGGGTGGTTCCCTTGCGTTCAGTGGGCGGGTCTGTCACGGCGGGCTCGGGGCGAGGCTGACGAAGGGCTGCAGGACCCTGAAAGGCAGCGTGACAAATTTCGGCCGCGCCAGACCGCCGGCGTGGCTGGCTGGGTAGGGCGAACTGGGCGCTTGCCTGAGTCCTTTTTTATAACTCGTCTCGTAAGATGGTATAAAATTAAATTTATTTAAGCGTTTAATATTCGGTATTGCTACGATTTTCACGCAACAATGAGTACGATCGTTGAATTTTCGAAACTACTCTTTCAGTAAACACTATAAACACTATAGCCTTACACTGATAATTTAAAATAATTATTTGAAATTTTCAAAACAGCTCTAACAGCTAATTAGAAATATGTGACTCAGTTGAAAACGTAACTCTTACTGTATAAAAAAGTAAAACAGAATACGGAGGAAAGAGTCCAGAGTAAAGTATTTGAAGTTTCATTGAAAAGAGCCTTTGAAAAATAAAAGATATAAGAGGAATAGAATAGAATAATTCTTTATTGTTTCAATTAGTTGTGGGTCCTAATATGTCCAGGGACTTATCATTAGGTTCCCATTTTTAAAATAACAATTCATTACCAAATACATGTGATGTTTAGTACAGTTACAAGAATTTTTATACATTTTAGTGTCTAATAATACAAATAGAAACAATAGTAAAGTACAATTTCAAGATTACATTTCAATGTCTAACGGGCAGTACATAATTATACAAGACAATGACAAGAAAATAATTATTCCCATTACAATATTAGCCGTTTCCAAAAACAGTTTTCTCGCTTGCATTTTGAGTTTCTGTACGTCGTACTTTACAACTTCCTTTAATTGCATCCTCTCTTTCGTCTCTTCTCCTTCAACCTGGGTCGATTGTGGATCTCTTTTAGTGCCTTTCACTTTTGGTACTACGTAAGATGAAACAGTTGGTTTGCAGGTGTGTGTCCACTAAAATGCACGGTTCTGGATGTTGTGATTCTGCGCTTTCTTTGTGTGTGACAAGAGCAAATGAAGTTGATTAGAAATGTTTTGGGTTTCTTCACGTCGTTATTTAGAATTTTCAATCAATTCTGTATTTTGCCCTTCTAATCGGAATCCTTGTTTCGTCCTAAGGAGCGGTACGTACCTCTTAGTCGTTATATCCGAATGAGAAGACTTTGTTGGGGCTGGGGGTGTTGCAGGAGGTCCTTCTGTTCGATTACTATTTTCTAAAGACTTTCTCTTATAGTTATTTCTTTTCCGTGAATTTTCTATTCCCAAATCCTTTCTCTGTTCTGTAAATGTCTCCCTTGATTGAAATTTTCTACTCTAAGTAGTGTTTTGCCAGAGACTCTATTTTCAACCTTGTCAGTCATTCTTCAAGTTTTAAGTCAGTTATTCTTTAAGTCAGTACCTCTTGGTCCTTGTAGCCGAAGGAGAAGATTTTAGTGGATGTGGAGGTGTCGCCGGTGCGCAGGAAGTCCTCCTGTTGGAAGTGCAGATGCAGGCCGTCGGTTGCCCCTTTGCCTCACCTAACCTAACCACTGGTCGATTGGTTAAAATGACTATCCGCACGTCCAAAGAGCAACTGCAGCATCTCGTCGCGTTCTCTGTAACATATTGAGAAGTTGAGCTGTTTTTTTAGGTCAGGAGTCGTGTTTGTTTACGAAGTTGGCTTAGAACTCAAAGTACTTGTGCAGACTGAAGTTGCCCTTGGAGGATGTGTAAGCGTGAGCAGAAAATAATGAAAAAAAGAATAATAAAAAATAGAGGTCGTCTCAGAATATTGTACCTTTGACATCACCGTGGAGCTATTGCGTAAATGCAATGCGATTTTCCAGTGGTCAAAAGCGTTTGTTTCTGTAACTCAATGTATTCACGTGAATTGTCAATTAAGGGGACCCGGAGGGGGTCTGCTCCTCAAAAATATCAATTTTTTTGCTTAAAAAATAATTTTACGTTTTCTCTTCAAACTGCAATTTACATTTTTGGGTTACGCGCTCTAGAAGTTGAGATGTTGAGAAGTTGAGCTTCGTTTTTAGAAGGACAGAAGTCGTGTTTGTTCACGAAGTCCGCTCAGAACTCGAAATATTTTTGTAAAATGAAGTTGCTCTTGGAGGATGTGCCGGATGAAAGTTTTTAGAAGTATTAGCTCAAGAGTAGTTATCTGAGTGGTCACTTATGGGGCTAATAGGTCTGCATTCCTTGGATTGAATGAAAGTAACTAGTGAGCTTATCTCAGAGTATTTACCTGTGTCGTTAATGGAGGGGTTGCACCAGTCGTATGAGGTGGCCGACCAGGCGGCGATATCAGCGACTCGCTAGACCCACATTGACATCCCTCTTGTACCATTGTCCGATGTAAAGGCTTTCTTGAAACGATCAGTGTTTAGAGCGTGGCAAACAGTGGCACAATACCACTTTTAACTAAATGCCGTGAAGAATTGTATTAATCCCTGGCGTTCCTCATCCCGCTGCTCTAGGCGTGAGGAAGTCATTTTAATCCGTCTTCGCATCGGGCAGTGCCACTTTTCCCACGTCCAAAGAGCAACTGCAGCATCTCGTCGCGTTCTCTGTAACATATTGAGAAGTTGAGCTTTTTCTTGAGTTCAGGAGTCGTGTTTGTTCACGGAAGTCGGCTTAGAACTCAAAGTATTTTTGTAAGCTGAAGTTGCCCTTAGAGGATGTGAAAGAGTGAGCAGAAAATAATAAAAAAAAGATTAATAAAAATTAGAGTTTGTCTCAGAATAAAGATCTTTGACATCACCGTGGAGCTATTGCGGAAATGCAGGCGAGTTTCCTGTGGTCAAAGGTGTGTTTTTTCTGTAGCTCATTGTATTTACGTGAGTGGTCATGTAAGGGGAGCCGGATGGGGGTCTGCTCCTCAAAAATGTCGATTTTTTTGCTTAAAAAATAATTTAAATTTTTTCTCTTCATTACATTTTTGGTTTACGCGCTCGAGAAGTTGAGTTTTGTCTTGAGAAGGTCAGGAGTCGTGTTTGTTCACGAAGTCGGCTTAGAACTCAAAATATTTTTGTAAGCTGAAGTTGCTCTTGGAGGATGTGAAATACTGAACAGAAAACTTAAAAAAAAAGAGTTCGTTTCACAATATATACCTTTGACATCACCGTGGAGCAATTGCGGAAATACAGGCGAGTTTCCGGTGGTCAAAAGTGTTACTTTGTGTAGCTGAATGTATTCACGTGAGTGGTCATTTAAGGGGAGCGGGAGGGGATCCGACCCTCAAAAATATCGATTTTTTTTGCTTCAAAAATAATTTAAATTTTTTATCTTCATTACATTTTTGGTTTACGCGCTCTGGAATTTGAGAAGTTGATTTTTGTCTTCAGAAGGCCAGGAGTCGTGTTTGTTCACGAAGTCGGCTTAGAACTCAAAATATTTTTGTAAGCTGAAGTTGCTCTTGGAGGATGTGCCGGATGAGATTGTTTAGAAGAGTATTTATCTGAGTGGTCGATGAAGGGGCGTAACCAATAGTTCAACATTCCTTGGATTGAATGAAAGTAACTAGTGAGTTTCTCTCAGAGTATTTACCTGTGTGGTTACCGGAGGAGCTGGTCGTATGAGCTGGCCGACCAGGCGGCGAAATCAGCGACTCGCAGGACCCGCGTCGACATCCCCTTTTGTACCATTGTCCGATGTTAAGGCTTCCTTGAAACGATGTGTGTATAGAGTGTGGCAAACTGAGTGCCAAAATAGCACTTTTAAACTAAATGCCATGAAGAATTCTAATAATCCCTGGCGTTCCTCATCTCGCTCCTCTAGGCGTGAGGAAGTCATTTTAACGCGTCTTCGTATCGAACACTGCCACTTTTCTCACGGTTTCCTCCTCAAGGAGAAACTCCTCCCATCTGTGATTCATGCAGGACTGTTGTTTTCCTCTGGAACACGTGCTCCTGCACTGTACGAAATTAAATGGCAACCGACGAAGACATGGCCTTGACATCTCACTACGGTGCTGGAGGATGACGATTCTACGCTCTCAAAACTTTTTGTTTTCTTGAAAAAAAGCGGAATATATAATTGTATTTGAAAGATAAGGGCATATGTTTTATGTTTTTGGGCCGCTTTACAGCAGATCTTACGTTTTTTGATACATTCTACATATTTATAATCAGCGGGTAAGTTGCATTTGCAACACCTAAATCTAATCCTTTTTTAAATTCTTTGACGTGGTCGCGAATGACCACAGTAGCTGAAGTTCCCTCTCAACCCTAATTAACTGCACTTGGCGTGCTTTGGCTGGATGAAGATGGTCACTGGCTGTGGCTTCTCAGTACTAGGTCGTCCTGAAGACGCGCAGCTGCCACATTCGAGAACAGTTGGAACGAGAGACCCTTTCTGCGCGAGCGCAGCGCCGATATTAGAGAACAGTTGAAACGAGAGACCCTTTCTGCGCGAGCGCAGCGCCGACAGGCCGCCTAGGAACATCTCGTATTCAGGGCCGTACGGCTTTGCTGCGTCTTTCAGTCGCTCTAAGACTGGGGGCTCGGGAGTAAATATTAACATAAAGCTAACTTTACTACCAAGTGTTGATGGGAGGTTTGCTCTTTTGAAGGGAGGGTGCTATGGATTTTTGGGCTATGGGGTGTTCTGTTGCTAGGATTATGGATTTGGGGATGGGATTGGGAAGGTAAAGACGTGTAGTAGATGTTCTTCTCTATTGTGGGGAATTGATCAATTGCGAAAGGAAAGGTGAAGTTTGGGGAAGTTTCTGAAGGCTGGGTGGGCTATTGCTTTTGCAATTCGGGTTTTAGCTGCTGCGTGGTCTTCAGTCGTTAGTGGTGTCGTGTTATTGTCTTTTTTAATTCTTCGGTAGCATTCATCTGGTCGTGGTTTGAAGATGAGGCGAACTGCCCTGTTTAGTATTGTTAATCGTAGATAGTTGGTCTGGAAAGTCGTTGCCCATGTTTCACAGGAGTAGGGCACTATTGGCTTAACGTACGAGTTGTAGATGTACAATGTTGCCCTTTTGTCAATGTTTTAATGAGTAAAAAGAGGCCTCAGTGCGTTGGTAAGTCGGTGTGCTTTTTTAGTCTTTTCCCAAAAATTCATTTCATCAAATAAAATACCCTCTTTCATTTTGAATAAATGTCAAAGTACAACAGCAGAAATCCCTATTCGCACTCAGTGATACAATTCCAACTAATAACCTCAATTTCTTTTCTCTTGAAATTGCCCTTGAAATTCCATGAGTTAAAGATCGACTCTAAATAAGCATGCGTGCAAAGGTAAGGAAACCTGTTCAAACCATTATTGTTTTATTCAATACTTTGGAACCATTTAAAGTAATTGTACCGAATGAGAATAGGTCACCTATACCAGACATGCAAGGATAATTGTTTCTGAAATGAACATTCTAGTAGTTAGCGTGATTCACAAAGAGGTGGCAGTAATAGCCCAGAACTCAGCTTGAAATGACAAGCCTAATTAATTCTAAACAAAGATTTATCAGGAGTTTGAGGGGCTTGTGTACTTGAGCAGGTTATTCATGCATAGATGTACCCGTTGACCAATTTAAAAAATATGACTTGCATGCATACTCAGAAATGCAAACCCTGAGGAGAGGCAACTAATTTTAAAAATGACTTGTGTCCTAGTAGGTCACAATAGTTGGCCAGATTTTGTTTGCGAGAACATATAATTGACCAATGTTTTTATAGCTTTAACAATCTGTACTAAAAATACTAAACGATTGTTTATGATGTGTTTTCAACAAACCTGGAATATAGGTATGCCACAATTCGTTACATTTTATGGTTCTTCTAATGAATTGCTTGATTCTTTATATTTTACAATTTTATTGCTGTAATCTCCACCAGTTGACAGTAACGAGTTTCTTTATTATTTTATAATTTTTTGAAAGTGATTTAAAAAAGGGTCGAAACATCAAAAGAAATAAATTGTTAAAACAATATGTCAATGTCAGTGTATTAAGGTCAGAAAACTATTACAATAATGTAACTAAGATAACCAAAGTAAATATGTTTATTTATTGGGTCAAAAAAACTAAAAACTATATATAACTTATGGGGGAAGCTATTATCTGTGCACATTTTCTTGAGGACCAGAATGGAAAAAAATATCCGTCTTCTTAAAAATGAAGTGGAATAAATATCGGAAGTTATTATCACATCCAAGACAACGATTTAGAGTGCAAGTTTTTCATGAAGGTCCAGCTAATTATGACTAAATCAATACAGCATTATAATGTTGTCATTTTAAATTAATACTTGACTTGCAAAGTAACACAATTATAAACAGATTATTATTAACAGTATTCATTTTATTATTCTTATAATAGAGAATCATTGGAGTAGTTTTCATAGACTTCTTTCACACAGGTTAACTTGCATTATAATGAATTTAGGAATTTGTTAATCCAAACAATTTGTAAATGGCATTGCTCTAAAATTGTCTCCAAGTCTACAAGCTAAACACTGTATTGAATTAGAAATTATTCATTACAGAGACAATTATCAGAGATTTAGGAGCAACCATTGTTGTGTGTTTTTAACAAAAGAAAAAATATGGAGTCTAGTTCAATAATTTGAAACTCTTAATAACACAATGTCTCAAAACCATAATTGGGCGAGTTAGTCAAAACATATAAAAGCTGAAACAGGAAAACAATACGTGGACATTTGAAACTAAGTTTGGTTATTTAGAGCACAAAACATCCGCTACATAATCACCTTTGAAATTAAATACACCGGAAACAAAAAGGTCACAAAGATTCTCACAAAATCTGTTCAAAGATGTTCTGTTCCTCCATAATCGTAATTATTTGAGATTTCAATTGAATTAAGCACTATTAACTAAAGCATTCAAGAAAATTTGAAGAGTACTCCAATAATTAATTTACACCATCAATAGGACAACTACAACTTGTCTTTAGTGTACCAATTTGAACAATTTCCTCTTACTAAACACACAAAAAACTCCCTTTATTCATTCACGTCTTCCCCAAAATCCCCAATGTCTGAAAACAAAATTAACTTCAACCACAACTTCTCACATTCCGTAACTGTAATGAGAATAAACAATCAACTCACTGTGAAATTGTATGCTTCCTCTTCTTCAAGATCATCATCAGGTTCCTGTTTAACCACTTCTGTCTTAACCACACTCTCGAACGATATTTCTTTTTGGTCCATGTTAAGAAAAAAAATGATAGAGCACTTGTTGAACACATTGTGTATGTTTTTTAGTTTTACAACTTTCACAGTGGTTTGATCACAACAGGTCCGGAATTCAATATCAAAGCAAGCCTCCATGGCGTCAAACTCCTTCTCGTCAATCGATCTGGCACTCTGCAGTCCATCCCTATCTACCATGGTAGAGTGGACCGTACTCGATGATCTACATGGGAGTGACCATTTTCCCACTTTGGTCCACTTGAATATCCCTAATTTAGACGGCATCCACCCTCCTCGCTGGCTATTCCATCGAGCCGACTGGGATTCATTCAGCGAGAAAATTATAATGCCAGACCACTTTTCAAATAATATCGATACCTTGGTGGCCCAATTCACCGACGCCCTTCTTCGCGCAGCCACCATTGCAATCCCGAAGTCTACGTGTCGGCCACGACGCGTCCCTGTGCCTTGGTGGAATGCTGACTGCCACCGCGGTGCGTGACCGAAAGCAAGCACTCGCGAGGCTCAATAGGTTCCCCACCGCATCAAACTTGATCGATTTCAAAAGAAAGCGGGCCAGAGCCAGATTAGTAATACGGGAAAGTAAGACCGCTTCCTGGAGAGCCTTTATTTCTTCTCTTTCTTGCCATACCCCGCCTAAAGTAGTATGGCGAAAGATCTGACAGATCGGAGGAAGATTTTCCCCACCATCTGTCCCAGGACTTCTTATTAATGGAAATCGTATTACTTCTCCAGAAAAAGTAGTTGAGGAATTGGCCTGTCATTATGAAAATACCTCCAGTTCCTTACACTACTCCCCTAGCTTCTTGAAAACGAAGAGTAGAATGGAGAAATGCAGATTGGACTTCTCAACCTGCCTGGAGGAAGATTATAACGCCCCTTTCTCCATGGATGAATTTTCCTGTGAGCTCGCCCGTGGGAAAGATTCTGCTCCAGGACCAGACCAGATACACAACCAAATGTTAAAACACCTGCCGGAAGAGGCACGTATCTTTCTCCTCCGTATCTTCAACAAGATTTGGATGGAACATACCTTTCCTAGAACCTGGCGCGAAGCGATTATTATTCCTATTCCTAAAGAAGGAAAGGACAGGACAAAGCCGTCAACCTACCGCCCAATCTCGCTCACAAGCTGTATATGCAAACTTCTGGAGCGAATGGTAAATACGCGTTTGGTCTGGCACCTGGAACAGAGAAACCTACTTACTCCCATCCAATGTGGTTTCAGGAAGAACAGGTCAACCATGGACCACCTTGTCACCCTTACCACACAGATCTCCACTGCTTTCTTGCTACGTCAACATCTGGTAGCAATTTTCTTCGATATAGAGAAAGCTTATGATACTACCTGGAGGTACGGCATTCTTCGCACCACCCATTCTTGGGGTCTTAGGGGCCGGCTCCCCCTTTTTTTTTGTAGCCTTTCTTTCCTCAAGATACTTCCGCGTTCGCCTTGGTGACAGGGTATCCGCCAGCCACCATATAGAAAACGGGGTCCCTCAGGGCTCAATTCTGAGTGCCACTCGGTTTGCCATCGCTATCAATTGTATACCGTCGATAATCCGAGAGCCGGTGAAAGCATCGCTCTTCGTTGACGACTTTGCCATTTTCTGCTCTTCCAAGAGTATTCAAGTGATAGACAATTACAACTTGTCCTCAACAAATTGCAGGAATGGAGTGATGCGACAGGTTTTAAATTCTCCGCATCAAAAACTGTGTGCACTTCTGCAGGATTTATCATCTTCATAACCACCCCGACCTTTTTCTTGGAAGCCATCTTCTACCTTTTGTGGACTCTGCAACTTTCCTTGGGCTTACTTTCGATAAGATCCTGACTTGGCGAAATCATATACGTAAACTGAAAAACCGATTTGTCTCACCTCTGAACCTCCTCCGCACCCTTACACGCAGCTCTTGGGGAGCTGACCGTGTGTGTCTCTTGCGTTTGTATAGAACCCTCATCCGCTCTATTTTGGATTATGGATGTATTGTATATGGGTCAGCGTCACCATCAACCCTCCGGCCATTAAATACCATTCACAACGCCGGTATAAGAATTAGTACAGGCGCCTACCGCACGAGTCGCATCGAATGCCTCTTGGCCGAAGCTGGAGAACCATCTCTGAGCCGAAGGCGAGATATTTTATTAGCCTCTTATGGGGCTAAAGTGTCGGGAGTGGTTGACCACCCTTGTCGTTGAATCATCCACCCAAAGTATGAGTCCTCGTACATTCTTCGAACATCGTTACCCCATCGTTACCCCCCCCAATACCCCAGGTATTAGATTACGAAATCTCCGGGAATTAAATGTAGAACTTCCCACCCCTGTGAAACCCACAAGTGACCGGATCCCCCCTTGGAAACTCCTCCTTCCCAGTATTGACTTCAGACTCTCCCATCTGCCCAAACTACTAGTCCTCTGGTTTACCAGAAGCAGTTTCTGGATATGAGAGAATCCTATCCGGATCATTTATTCTTATACACGGATGGTTGGTTCATCGTGCAGCGACGCAGTGGCATGTGGTTTTTACTGTATCAGGGCCACCAAATCATTTCGGCTTCACTCCAAGTGCAGTATCTTCAGTGCCGAAATGTATGCAATCTTTGAGGCCCTAAAATACCTTGAATCAGCGACGTTGCGGCGAGTAGTTATCTGTTCCGATTCTCTCAGCTCTCAAGCTGTCTCCCGTCCTTCGTCAGACCACCTGACTTTATCCGTTCAAAGCCTGATTCATCGTCTTCTGCCCCGCCGCTATGACCTGGTACTTAGTTGGGTCCCAGGCCACGTGAGTATCAGAGGGAACGAACTGGCCGACCAGGCGGCGAAATCAGCGACTCGTAAAACTCGTATCGACATCCCTTCTGTGCCATTGTCCGATGTTCAGGCTTTCTTGAAACGATCCGTGCTTAGAGCGTGGCAAACAGAGTGACACAATAGCACTTTCAAACTAAGTGCGATAAAGAATTCTGTGTATCCCTGGCGCTCCTCATCACGGTCCTGTAGGCGCGAGGAAGTTATTTTAATCCGTCTTCGTATCGGACACTGCCATTTCTCTCACGGTTTCATTCTTCGAAATGAAACTCCCCCCATCTGTGACTCGTGCCAGACTGTTTTTTCCGTGGAACACGTGCTGCTGTACTGTAGGAAATTTGTTGGCAGTCGACGAAGACATGACCTGGGCAACCTGCAAGTGGTGCTCGGGGATGACGATTCTGCGCTCTCAAAACTTTTTTTGTTTTTTGAGAGAAAGCAGAATATATAATTTTGTTTGAAAGAACAATGTTTTATGTTGTTTTTTGGCCCCTTTACAGCCAATTTTACGTTTTAAGATAAATTTTACGCGCCCTTTTTCTATTTTCCTTCTGCCAGTTCTACATGTATACTTGATGCAGAATTCGAGCCTCCTTTTTAGCCAATGTACATGCTTTTAAACAGTGAGTAAGTTACATATGCAACACTGAATATTCTTTTCTCCAAATACTCTGGCATGGGCGCAAATGACCACAGCAGTCGAAGCGCCCTTTAAACCCTATTCAATCAATCGCTAGCCTACAATCTATGATTTGATGAAAAATTATAGTCTCAAATTTTTTAATACTCTTCATTCATTACATCATGCACAATTTTTTGATCTTGCTAAAACTTATCCCTTTCCTTGTAGAGTTAATTCCAAATTTCCTAGAGATAAATTTCATCCTCCGTAATTTTATTTTCTCTTCTTTTTCATAGCCTTATATATTTGTCTAATTCTTAAAAATTAACCTTCATAAATCCTCTTACAGAGGTTACTGTTAGTGTCCAAAACGACTGTCCATATATTGTAAATTTCAATGCCCTGAAAGACAAATTGTCGAACAGGAAGTAATAAATTAATTTTAAAAAAAGCATGGCTAGTGCTTACTGTCTGAAGGTTGGCCAGTGTCCTTTGTGTTTCTCCATCCAATTGTTGGGCGGACGGTTGAGATGTAATTGCTCTGGGGTTGAATGTCTGCCATCTGTGTTGTTGGGAATGGGAGCACACCTCTATTCATTGCTGCGAACTGATCTGTCGTGTCGCCATTTAGAACTTGTGCTGCTGACACCAGTTGACCCCCCAAAACCGGGGGGATTTGATGCGAACATACAGCTTTCGCTGCACCACGAAACTTTTCACTAAGCAGTAAAAATATTTCGTTGTGCACAATAAACAATACTGATTCACTGTAAACAACACTGTTAGAAAAATAGGGAACCGTTTGAACTTGCAACTGAACACCAGTTGAGTGGCGCACCGGTGTAAGATATGTAGGTGTGTTGACTCCCAGTCTAAAACTGAAGCTTATGCGAGGCTAGTTGTCACAGCTCTCTCATAAAAGCGCTGCAATCTTTTGGTCTTATTTGGAAAGGTCGTGATTGGTTCTGATCCATTCGACAGCTCTGTGGCCAGCTGATTTCTAATTTCAAGTCAGTGATTTGTGGCTTGGCGGTGGAATTCGTAAAGTCTCGAGCGAACAGTTACGAAAATGGGTAGGAAATGTTTTGTAAAACGGTGTAATAGCCACAGTTAAAGATGTCATCTTAAGATGTATATCTTACACCGCGACCCAAACCGATCGTGCGCACCTTACGGATAAGCCAGGAACTAGCCTCAAACTGGCTTCAGAACATTTGTCCCAAAGGCGGCTAGTTGACACACCTATACATCTGGTGGCGCACCGGAACACAGCAATAAGCGGAGCGATACGACGCATATTCGACGATGTCTAGAGCCAGACAGATGCCTGTGGTTGAGAATTAATAGAGAAAAGTCAACGTTAATAAAAGCGTAATACATGGCTTTCTAGGAAAGATGATTCCTGTAACACACATCGCGAATTCGCATCTGAAATGTTCTGTTTTGACGAGTAAATGTATGAAAATGTAACGAAATCTGTAGTAGTACGTAAAATGAGTAAAAAATATGTAATTATACCAAAATGTATAAAAATATGTATAATAAAAATGATTTTAATTGAAGATGTGTTTTAACTCAAAAAATAAATTAGTGAATACACGTACCTTGCTCCTGTAAAAATGTGCATTTCCAAGAAAATCCGTTCCTTAACTGTGACTAACATTTAAGTTGAAATCTGAGTACAGTTGGAAATAATCGTTTTAGCGAAGAATTGATGTTACTCGCCAAGCATTAATCCCAAAAGAATTGCTCCTAGTTTTGACAACGCTGTTCTGGCAACAATGCATTGCTCGCTTTTTTATAATTTGCTGCGAAAACTGAAACAGTCAAATTTATTCATGTTTCATTTCTAAAAGTAAGAAATGATTGCTCCCCCTGACTATCGAAATGAATGCAGTTATACATAACAGGCGTTTTATTTGAATTCGCCTTTTTCAAGTAATAACTGAGTTGTTTGCCCAGAAAATGCAATATTTCAATGTTAATTTCTAATGCGAGAAAGTATATACTGTTGTAGCCTCACTAGTTTTCTTAATGAAATACGTTCAGCGAAAACATATTTTCGAAAAGTTCAACATTTCTTTCAAGATGAGTATTTGTGGAGTAATTGAGTCGATATTAATCGCCCGTTTTGAAAATCCTTCGCTTCCTGATCGTAATTTCAAAGGTGTTTTCAAGAAGGTACGTGTGTTAGAATGTGTATATTATTTCATATTTCTTACATTGGAGCTTTCACAAATTAATATTTTAGAAATTATTTAAAACATATTTGAAACAAGTAAGAAATAAAGATTGCTAACATTGTCGCCCGTTTCCAAATTACGCAGTTGGATACTACGTAAGTTAGAATATGTATATAATTTCTTATTTCATTTTTTGCTTGCGTAAGGGCCGCCTTGGAACACGCGTACATACCTACTACCTTTACCGGGGCTAAGAAGCATTATCTCGGTGGCAGGGCATGAAACCTCATTGAGAGGGGATCAGCTCTTAGCTGGACACCAGTTTTATCTCCCAGGGTTGTTAGCCCTGGGGATATGGAAGACATGATGATGATAGTGAGGGGTGAAAGGGCGGCACACACAAATACAACTATGTTCGAGGCGGGACACGAACCCGCGACCTTACGGTCTGAGATCGCCACTATTGCTTTAGCGATCTCGGCCACGAAGCCGACTCTTATTTCATTTTATTATGTTTATATTACATTTCTGTAATGTCATTTTAAATTGCGTTCTTTAATATGATCGCAGCACCTAAAGACTGAGAAAGGAGAAATGAAGGGAATTGTGCTACGTATTTTGGCTGGGTCTATGAAATCAGGGCACCAAAATCTTGCTAAATTGTGGAATGTGAATAATATGGGCATTGAAATTTTCCATTGTACTTTGAATTTGAAAAGATTTCAATTTCTGCTACGAAACATGGGCTTGGATGTGACAGCACGGTAACACACCGGTAAAAAAATTAACTCCCAATATTAGATGCTTTCCTGATGAATTCTCAGACTTGTTTAGCAACTAAATTCTTAGTAAATTGTTTAATTACAAGGAAAAAATTGTTAATAATAGAAGAATATTATGTTAATTTATTTTTTAATAATTTTGCATATATCATGAAAAGTGTGTGGGGGTCTGGAGACACCCCACGTTACCACTTTCAGAAAGTCACGTTACCATTGCAGGGTTAAATATATGGTTAATAATTCTTTTAAAAGTCCAATAATTTGTAGGCAGAATCAAAATAACATGTTTTTATTTTACAAATGTCCCAACGTTTCGAAGTTCAATTGCCTTCGAAACGTTGGGACATTTGTAAAATAAAAACATGTTATTTTGAGTCTGCCTACAAATTATTGGACTTTTAAAAGAATTATTAACTTTAAAAAGGCAGTCTTTCACATATTTTAATATCTCTCTTTACATAAAGAAAGTTAAATATATGGATTTTATAATTATTAAAATCGCTCCTAGTTACACTTCTATTTACATTACACATTACAAACTGACTGATGAATGCAAGCACGAGAGTATAAAATCATAATAACCAACGTTATGCCCTGCTGACCTGTGTAGGTTGAAGGTGGAGGAATGACAGACTCATTTCGCGCCAAGTCGAGGGAGCCTTCGGCCACGGGGTAGGCGCCGTTACATCACGGAGTTCCTAGCCTGTCACCCAACCACGAACCCGTGACGTCTCGAATTCAATTCGTTTAACCTCTGTGACTTCACGGAGTGTATACTGCGATTTTTCTAACTTTGCCCCTCAAGGCCCGTCTTCGTGATGGAATACGTCGCGGTATTTCGTGACGTTCTCAGTCGTGCCGCCAGATATCGCATGATCACAACTGGATCAAATTACATTTTATAGGGCAGGAGGTGTAACAATGACCTGATGTCATCGGCCACTTAAAAATAAAAAATCAAGTATATAGTGCGGTTTTTGTAAGTTTGCCCCTCAAGGCCCGTCTTCGTGATGGAATACGTCACGGTATTTCGCGACGTTCTCAGTCGTGCCGCCGGATATCGCATGATCACGACTGTTTCAAGAAGTGCTTGCGATGATGCGACATCTAGCGGCACGAGCGAGAAACACGCGAAATGCCGTGTTCCATCGTGGCCATAGGGACTTGAGGGGCAGAGTTAGAAAAATCGCACTATAGTTAACAGATTCGGCTTGTGGTGGCGGGTGATTTTGTTAACCAATTTTGAAATGTACAGCTAAAGGAATGTGTTGAATTTTGGATTAGAAGCCGGAGGAAAAGAAGCGATTTGAACGAAATTGCATTAAAGACTAATTCATTATGTAATTCGGAATTTGGTATAAACCACGGTACTTTTGTAACGGTTTAAAGGAATTTGTCTTCGCAAAATCTGGATTTTTAAAGTATTGGATTTGCTAGCAGAAGTCTACATATTACGAGACACAAAGGAGAAATTTGGTCGATTCACTAATTGGTAGCGGTGATTCATGCAAGAGGTTGCAACATGTAATCGAAAAAAACCCGAAAATAATAACAAAACATCTGCGCATCGTTCCCTTGTCTTTGTCAAACTGCACTGCAATGGATCTCAAACGTCTTTCTTTGATTTTGCTGATCCTTGCTCATCAGTGTGTGGTATTGCTGTCGTGCCCTTCACAGTGAGTTGGATTATTTTCATATTACTTTCTAGGGCAAGACAAAGCGTACTTAGTGTTTAGGTCTGTTAGTACTTAGGTCTGTTAGTGTGTCAATTCCTTCGTACTGTATTGGGAGATTAATTCAATTTTTAATTATTCGTCTACTTTCATTTCCTTAAGATTTTTTGAAAGCATTAGATTATATGAAAGGCTGTAGAAATTTACGGTAAAAACTTACAAATCGCTGCTTGTATTTCACAGTATGTAACAACTGAAAAATTCTACAAATTCTTTTAGTAGTTTCGATTATTTCAGTGGTTAGTCCAAAAGAGAAATCGATTAGTATAAAAATTGAAAGAGTAATGGTTTAATATAAACATAAAGAATAGTAACTATTAATATAATTATTAAAGTGTGATCATGAAAGAAAATAAGTTATTGTTCATGAGTGTTACCTTTGGAAAGAAAATGAACATATTAAATGCTCAGTTCTTTCTAATATTCCATGTTATGTTGCCAAAATTGGTGTTATCCCTCAATAAATCTCTGTCCCCGCACGTCATATAGTTTTTACTTTTTTTTGATAAATAAATAAATAAAACATATTGAAAGTTTTTTGCTTGATCCTACAAAAGCCTGGGTGGGACCGATGTTGCCACGAGGCGCTCTGGACAGGAAACTGCTGGCGCTATCTAGATGCGGCTGTTGTCCCCTCATTCTGTTAGTACAGGACCAAGCCGATAGGAACGTTTGGTTCATTGATAATTCTAAGCCAGTGGTCTCAACATTATAAGTAGGGGACGGATTTGGATGACTTAAAACATCGTCAGAAGGATTCATAAAATGTTTTTAAAATGCAAAAACAAAGAAAAATAACGTCAACAATTGATCAAAACCACTTCAGATGAGCAACTCAAGCTGTTGGGTATGTTGCAGATGTAATCGAGGCTTCCTCTTTTGTTCAAGGCACCAAGGGTCGTAGCGGTAAGTGGGTGGTGTGTTCAAGCTTTGGTGCACCGAGGGTCGTAACGGTGGTTGGTGCGTGCAAGCGCTCGTGCACCAAAGTCATACCGGTGGGTGGGTGGTGCGTGTGCGCAGGAGCGACGTGTGCGAGCGTTGGTGCATCGAGGGTCGTAGCGGTGGTTGGTGCGTGCAAGCGCTGGTGCACCAAGATTCGTAGCGGTGGGTGGTGCGTGCAAGCGCTGGTGCACCAAGGGACGTAGCGGTGGGTGGCGTGTGCAAGCGCTGGTGCACCGAGGGTCGCAGCGATGGGTGGTGCGTGCAAGCGCTGGTGCATTGAGGGTCGTAGCAATGGTTGGT
Organism: Acheta domesticus; assembly: GCA_031308135.1. Taxonomy (NCBI): domain Eukaryota; kingdom Metazoa; phylum Arthropoda; class Insecta; order Orthoptera; family Gryllidae; genus Acheta; species Acheta domesticus. The sequence continues at coordinate 92,709,973 of JAHLJT010005437.1, read as the reverse complement.
GCGTGCAAGCGCTGGTGCACCAATGCTCGTAGCGGTGGTTGGTGCGTGCAAGCGCTGGTGCACCAAGGGTCGTAACGGTGGGTGGTGCGTGCAAGCGCTGGTGCACCAAGATTCGTAGCGGTGGTTGGTGCGTGCAAGCTCTGGTGCACCAAGGGTCGTAACGGTGGGTGGTGCGTGCAAGAGCTGGCGCACCAAGGGTCGTAGCGGTGGGTGGCGTGTGCAAGCGCTGGTGCACTGAGCGTCGTAGCGGTGGGCGGTGTGTGCAAGCACTGGTGCACTGAGGGTCGTAGCGGTGAGTGGGTGGTGTTTGAAAAGCGCTGGTGCACCGGGGGTCGTAGCGGTGGTTGCTGCGTGTGGTGCGTGTGGTGCCAAGCGTCGTATCGGTGGGTGGGTGGGTGGCGTGTGCAAGCGCTGGTGCACCAGAGTCGTAGCGGTGTGTGTGTGTGCGCGCAGGGGTGACGTGTGCAAGCGCTGGTGCGTGTGGTGCGAGGACTGCAAGCGCGGGCGGCGGGCCGCCGCAAGCGAGTGCGACGTCTACTACCCGCCCTGCCAGGAGTGCACCGCCTGCCACGACCACAACCACTACCACCACCGCCGCCCGTGCCCACGCCCCCGCCCCCGCCCTTGACACACACTTCCCCTCTGCGCTCGGGCAGGGAGGAAGAATGGAAGAGAACGTGCCATTTATCTCAGGCCCGGGAAGAGAGAAAAACAAAAAACTGTGGAAGAAAACGTGCCATTTATCACATGCTCGGGAAGAGAGAAAAACTATAAACTGTGGAAACTTGCCATTTATCACATGCTCGGGAAGGGAGAAAAACTGTAACCTATGGAAGAAAACGGTGGCATTTGTCGCATGCTCGGGTAGAGGAAAAAATCATAACCTACGGAAGAAAACTTTCATTGGTCCCAGCTTGTTACTATTCGCTGAGGTGATTCTATGAACGAAAAGGGTGGTGATCGCATTGTGCTGGTCAACAGCGATGATCGCTTGTAGTAAGACGTAACGATTGTGCTGTGATTGATCTTTTTTTGTTTCTTATTTCGTTTTGAATGTAGTAAATAGTAAATGATGTTTGGAAAGAAATCGTGACTACTATTCATGCAATATAAATAATACAACAAATCTAAATAATATAGTCACACAATAACAAAACAATACAATAACATAAGATACAAAAGAATTAAGACAACAGAACATACAAATAGATACAGAACAATCTGTATCAAGTGAGACGAACTGTGGATTTAGCTTGAACTATTCATTAATAATAAATGCTCGTAATTTCGGTATTGATGAAATTACATTTTCGTTTTCGATGTTTTATTTGTGAATGAAAAAATTACCATAGCCACAATATTCTAAAGGTTAAAATATGAAATAATAATGATTGGTGTTTGAATCAAACGAACGCTGTTCGTTTGTTCCAATTTGTGTTTGAATCAAACGAACGCTGTTCGTACTGCCTTCATGGAGCAACGTATTTCTGGACCCAGAAGACCGCGATGCCTTGGCATTTCCTAGGTCGTTTTTGCATTTCGCACGTGTTGAGTCGGTCAACACATGCGTCGCCGGTCTCTGGTAGCCGAGATCGCTTAGGCAGTAGTGTCGTAGCGATCTCGGACCCAAGGATTGCGCGTTCGAGTCCCGCCTTGGGCATTGTTGTGTTCTTCCTTACACCCCCTATCATCACCACAACATGTCATCTTCACAGTTACCAAAACGTCAAACGCAATAGAACGCTAGAGACCGGATTTTTACTTTCCCGTATGCGTACGTATACACGGAGTATACGTAGTATAGGGAAAGTTATGTAGTGCTGCGCGAAAAAATGGCCAATTTTCGGCGGAAAAAAAATTAATTGCCGGGCCGTGATAAGGAAAAAGTGGATAAAACCAGTTGCTAAATTAAGAAAAAAATCCCCTAACACGTGGTGTAGCCTGTTTTCTAGATCCTTAATGCCGAAAACCCAATTGAAAGGAAAACGTCCGTCTGTCCGTCCGTCTGTTCATCTGTGAACACTGCTAGCGCCTAAACCAGAAGTACGATTTCTTCCAAAATGGATATTCCCCGATCGATCTGATTAGAGACAAAGCTTTGAGATTTTGAAAAAGATTCTTCAAAATTTGGGGGTACTTTATATGAAGCCCCCCGGGGATTTTCAAAATTTTCTCAAAATCGGCTCCAAATTTGTTCTTTAAATTTCTTGTATGAATAGAGTAAAATACATTTATTAACATGGCATAGGTCCAATTTTCACGTATAACTCTGAATTTTCAAAAATTGTGAAAGTTTGAATTTTTTTCGGCGTCTTTCTCCAACTACAAAATTGAAGATAGAGATTTTTCTTCATATAAAATTTGTTCTGCATATTGAGTTCTTTCATAAAGGTCATGTAAATGGTTTTCAAATTTTAGTAGTCTTCGTGGAATATTGCGTGCAATATGTGCAATTTTAAAAAATTACAAAAACAAGATTTTCTCAAAAACGCCTCCAAATTTTTTCTTTAAACTTATGATATGGATAGTGGTAAATATACTCTATCAGACGGCATAAAAGCCATATTGCTCTATAGGTTGGGTTTTTCAAAAATTACAAAAATGTACATTTTTTCACATGTTTCTCACGTCGATAATATGTACATTAGCGGCGATTTTTTCACATTATTATTTTTACAAGTACATGTGCTTTAAATAATGTCAAGTAAAGTTTCTCGAAAACACAACCGTTTTCTGTGAAAACTAGCTCAAAATTCCGCATTTTCAGAAACTCTCAAACGCCATTTTCTCATATATGGCTGCAAATTTTTTCTTCAAACTTTTGTAACGGATAGTGCTAATTACACTCTTTAGTATAGCGTAAAGTTTATTGTGAGTTATTTTTTTGTTTTTTCAAAAATTACACAATTGTAATTTTTTTGAAAGATCTCTCACATCTTTAATATGCACATTACCAGCAATTTGTAAACATTATTATATTTGTGAGTGTAAGTGCTTTAAATAACTTCAAATAAAATATTTTGAAAAGTCCAAAATTTTCTGTGAAAATGAGTTTCAAATTTCGCATTTTTAGTAGTGCCAAAACGCCATTTTCTCTTAAACGGCACATAATTTTTAAAAGAAAATTGCCATTTACGGCTGGGTTTTTGTGTTCTTTAATATTCTAAAATTGTTTCCGTTCTACCAATAGGAAACCGAAAAATTAAGAAAATGACAACGGTAAATTATGAATTTGTTTATAATGTTGCCCGTTTTTGCACGAATAAGATATCAAACGAACGACCTAAGGAGTGTGTTCGGTAATATCTTCTTATGAGTGCAAAAAAGTAACATTATAAACGAGTTGCACACATTATTTTTTTGTATAACAGTATTATGATTTAAGGAAGCGAAATTAATTTGGATGTTAAGTTGTAATTCGTAGTTAAATTTTTGAATTCATGTTATGATGTCATGAATGCTACCAAAGCAACTAATATGTTTACAAATGGCAATTAGTTTGAAAGTCACGATTCAAAATAGTTACGTAATTCTGATCTTGTAGAGCTCTGAGTATGTATTAAAGAAGTCAAGAACTTCCAATAATTTGTGCAAGGGTTTCAGAGAATATTGTGAGTACTGTGAGTTTCTTGTTTATTTCATTCAATAATTAATTATAGTTATTTAGTTTGTTCCTTTCGTGCATTTTCTGGAATTACATGTAGGCTGTTGGATGTAAGTTTTTTCTATAACAGTCATTAATAATTTTAAATTTCATTATAAATATTTCAACAGCTGGGTTTCATTGTAATATTTTCAATTTTATTTCTTCAAGTAATTTTAATAAGAAAGATGACATTGTTTGCAGGTGGAAAAGTTTTCTCACACGGTTAAAATGCACATTTCCAGCCATTAGTAAACACTATTCAATTTGTGAGTATAAGTGATTTGATGACTTCAAATGAAGTTTTTCGATAACTCAAAACTTTTCTGTAAAGAAGAGCTTCAAATTTCGCATTAACATTAGCGCTTAAACGCCATTTTCTTGAAACGGCTCCAACTTTTTCAACGAAAATTGGCATATAGGGCAAGGTTTAATTGTTTTTTTATATTCTTAAAATAATAGTTTTGTTCTACTATTGGAAAACCGAAAACTTAAGAAAATGTCGAAAAAATGTAGTTTGGTCGGCGATAGATAGCAGCTGTGAAGAGTATTGGCAAGTCTGAAAAGCTAGCCGAGACCAAACGCAACTGAAAACTAATATGGGAAAGTCTGTGCCATTCTGTAGCACACTAGTTATGTAATTACATATTTTTCGTCTTTCTACTTACCGTTCTCAAAATTGTAATCTTGGCGAATCATAGCCCTCCTAACACAATATCGAATTTTTTCGTTACATATTTTTACATATTTAGTACTGTATTACATATTTTACATATTTTGTTGTTCTCACAATATATGTTCTTATTTTATCAATTTTCTTCTATTTATTTCATTTTTTAATGAAAAGTTGTATTTTTTTTTAAATCAGCATTTTTCCTACATTATTGGGAAAATCTAGGTGTTGACATTGACACCGCGTTTTGTGTTCAGTAACCTTAATTTTGGAGAAAAATTTGCGGTCTCTGACGTGTAACACTTCGATGAAGATGCTACAGTGTACGTTTGCTGGTCGTAGATCTCGCCAGTTTGTGCGATGGCTTCTATTGCGATTGGTCCGGCTGCTAAACGACGGTTCAGGATTACAATAGATGAAGCTTTTGCTACTGACGAGAAAGTTGTACGATGTGAAGTGAGCAGTTTTTCTAAATGTAATTTCTTGCTATGTAAATGGTTTTTAATTAGAGAATTTTAATATTACATATTAAATCCGATTTTACATATTTATTACATATTCTTACTATTTTCATTACATATTTATGTACATATTTTGACGTTTTATACTACATATTTTTCCGGTCTCTAATGATCGCTAATGACCTAGATGTTGATGAGAATAAAAACAAATTTTAAACAAACCATTCGCTGTGAGTATAGGGCACGCTCCTTATTCCAGATCCTCATTCGACGAACTGAAGAGTGACCTTTTGATAAGACCATCGGCTTTCAGGCTGTTTTGTCTTTTGTTTTACTATTTTTTAAAGCTCTTTCTCAACTTAAATATTAATTTTATTTAGTAAATACGGTCACTGTCAAATTAAATTTTGTTGCGCACGAATTTAATATTAGAGTTTACTAAACCAGCTTTAGAACAACGTCGTTCAAAAACATTGTTTTTAATCGGTGTATTATTAGCTTCGATTATTAGTATGGTTTTAATATCGATGTTTGTTATCGGTTGATGTTTTGTTAAATATTAATTTTAATTAATATTTGAACTTAAATATTGATAATAATAACATAAATTAATTTTAATTAATAAATACGGCCACTATCACATTAAATGTTGTTTCGTACGAATTTAATATTCGATGTTACTAAACAAGCTTTAAAACATCGTCAGCTGCCAACCAGAGAGACAAAACGTGACCTGTCAGGTCGCTCAGTTGCCTCTGCCGAACACGGGGAACATTTGAGCATCGCAAGCGACTTCCCTGCCGCCGCGCCGCCCGCGTTTCTGCCTGTGCTGCGCGCGCAATGTGTACTGTGTTGTGATGAGTTGCGTTGAGGTTAGGCTTTTGTCGTATTTTTTACACTTTTACACGTATTTTTTGAAGTGTTTGATTTCGTGTCCCGGTAACACGTGCTCAGTGGTTTGCGACCTGGCAACGTCGCTCCCCTCCACTTACAAATGTCAATCACCTTCTTAATTTAATCGGACCTTAGGGGGTCGGATTTTGATGACCCAAAACATCGCCAAAGATGCTCTTCAAAAGTCTTAAAAAAACAAACAAACAAAAATAACAACTTGAAAATTCTTTTAAAGTTGTTTTTTTAAATGCCCCAAATGCAAAGAAAACTGTAAATAATGTGATCAAAACCATTTCAAATGAAGAATCAAGTCGTTGGATATGTGACTGATGTCATCGCTGCTTCTTCCATTCGTTCAAGGGAACTCAGCTAGAAAACTTTTGATTTGGACTGTTATTTAAAAGAAAATCTCTAACAATGGCGCCAATAGGCGTCGGAGGAATTGTAGATTACGTAGAACTGACATTACAACATAAGAGCAAAGAAATCGAATAGGCTTCTCAGGAATTCTGTGATGAACGTTTGTTGCATCTCGTAAATATTATTTGAAGCAAGTATCATTAAAATGATATTAAAATCTATTTAATCAGTAAAAACTGCTTTAAAGATGACTGAAAAAGTTTAATTAGTCGATGTAGACGAAAAATGCAAAAATATGACGTATAAAAATGGGTCATTTCCTTTTGTCATTACTAAGAAGAGGATTTTTATGCCCTAAAAAATCATGAAATATGCTAAAAATTCTCAAATATGCACTTTAATATGCAATTAAAATTAAGAATATTTCATTTTCTGTATAAACATTTTTTGATAAAATTGAGGAGAACCATGCTTGGAATGAAAACATATATTTTTATGCAAACATACTACAACCTACTTGGGAGACAATAATACTACGGGAGAAATAATTTAAGTAAATATTCACCTTAGTGTAGTCTTGTATTTCTTCTCACCGTTTTAAAAAATATGTTATCAAGAATTTTCCTAAATTTCCCGAATATTTTATCAGCTTCAGACGCAAACTGTGACAAGCTCTTTCCAATCAATGAACGCCCACAAATAAATAGATTCTACGAAAACATGAAATGTTTTAGAGATCAGCATATTTTAAGGAAATACACAAAATATACTCGTATTATTAAAGAAATATGCAACAACAGGAAAAATCGGCCAAATATGCACAAATATGCACTAACATATTAAACTATATGGTATCGTAATCTAATGAAATGTCAAGAAAGTTCACTTGGCTATGCACTGAAGCAAGGGACAAAATATGCAAAATCATAGAAATCCACCCGAGTCATAACATAAAATTAATTTCTATACTAAAAAGCGTTGTTCGAAAGTGAAAAGCAAAAAACATTTCATTAAAATCCGTCTCCTATTTTTATTCTCCCCTTCTTTCTGCTCAATTTCCTTTCCCAACGGCGTAGTACGCAGCCAATCGATTTTACAGGCCGACACGTGTTTAATTCTTCGCGGTCTTTCTCTCGCAAGAAAGTGCTGCGATCTTGTGAGCGATGCAGTTACTATGTTTTTGTTCACAAGTGAGACCTCTGGTAGCGAAAGCAACATTACAATGAACGGACAACGTGTTTTGTCACTACTAGAGGGCGGCGCGAGTCGTGTTTAATTTTTCTGAAATTCATTTTGGTGCGATAGTATCTGTTTCATGTTACGAAATGTCCCTTCTTATTTTGGCGATGCGGTATAAAAAAGTAAAGTGTATTAATATTTTAGTGAACTGGAATGAAACTTGGGAAATTTTAAGATTGATCGTGTACGTGCGAGCTACCAGTACATATTTTTACTTGCTCCCTAAATTGCAGAATAGAGAGGAAATCTAGTGGTTTCATCTCAATAATACGATCTCAAATTATCGTTCGTGAAATTGTAAGATTCTTTTTTTGCACATACAGCGGGATTAAGATCTATTAATACTATTCCAATGTTGGTTAAGATCGGTGCTTGATGTTGAAATAGACGAAAGTACAGTTTTACAATGTTTTTATCGATATAGAAAACGTGTTTCTTTACATGTCTGTGTCTGCCGCTCTTCTCGACTATCCGTTCGATTATCATTTCCGGCAATGTAGCTACGACAAAGATGTTATGATGCTCGAGCACACGAGGGTGTGAATATGCACGAGGCGGCGAAGAAATTTAAAAAAAATACAGAAAGCATTTTATACGGGAATGTACAGTTCAGAATCCCGAACGAAAAGGAATTATTTATTAATGATATTCTGGGGAATTCGCTGGCATGTTTTTTTACCTCCTGAAATGACTAATGTTTTTCAGTCTGCTGGTTTGCGATCTTTTGTGTTGCCGTTGGCAAAAACAGCATTGCATTGAGATGTGTCTTTTGAGCTCCATGCATAACTGTTTTCAGATAATCCGGGAACAACCTCTGTTTTCTAGGCACCCACATTTTTCATAGGATTTGACTCGATCACACAACAAATGGAGCAAACTCATTTGACGCCTGACGTAAAACCAGCTTTCAAATTAAAATAGTCTATAGAACAAATATTAATTTTTGAGCAGAATTAAAAAGTGTAATTTATCAATTTTGTTAGCTTTCTTCAGAATATATCAGTAGAGCTTGAAGTATGATATTAATTAGATATTTTTGCATAATCTTTGTTTTAACTTCACATGTGTCAGCTATCAGTACATCGAACATTTTAAAAAGATGAAAATATTCCAGCACAGTAGAATAAATGATGACTTACTGTATAAATTATTTATAATACGAATTAGGTTAAGATTGCATCAACGTACTAAAACTCTCTTGTAAAATATTCTTGTGACGTATGTTCATTTCCTACATTTTCCTCAATGGAATCGGAAAGAGGATGCACTAAGTTAATAAAGTGTTTTTTTGTGATCAGTTGTCAACTAGTCTCAAAATATTTAATTTATATGATAAGGAAGTTAAGTTTAGGGCGTTTTAATGAAACGTATCGCGAGAGATAGAACGAGAAGTATTTATTTGAGGCGTACTATTTCTGTTTCATTTCAACCTTTGCGTACTCCGTGTCATAAGAGTTTGTGGGAATTTTGTTTAATTAGACCTCTGTTAATTAGTTTTCACCAGAATGGCAAACGTACTTTATTGGAAGTCACGAACGTTTTCATTTCAATATTTGAAATTTTGGATTGTTGAGATAAGAAAACTAGGATAACATTTAGTTATACTTTCATGAATATTTCTGCCAGGAAATGTACAAGAGGTATTCACGAATTAAGTACTGTGAGATGTATTAATTGGAGGATGGGAAACTTAACAAATGAGGCAATTCGGTCGAGCTGTGAATAGAGTAAACGTAATGAGCAACGTTTCATTCACTTTGTAAAAATTCCAAAGTATTATAACTTTCGTTTAAATTTGACTATACATTCGCCAAAATTGACAGACTGATGTTGATTTTAGTTAATAGGATGCTCCTTGTGTTCTAAAGGCTCTTATTACAAATCAGATATCAGTTTCGTAAATATTGGCATTAGATAATCAACGTGGACAAAACTAATTTTCCGTACTGTGGTGATAGTTAAATAACACACAAACATATATGCTTATCTTCTCGCAGTGTGAGTTATTTTTGGTGCACTGTGAAGCATTGTGCAGACTTCAAACTTTCACTGCGAGATAACATTTCGCCATGTGGCAGAAATCGCTTTAGGGGGCATTATTAATAGAACACTTCCCGCAACCACTTTCGATAAAAGGGATATATTGTTACTATCATTCAGTTCTCTTTCAGCGATCTGGTATTTTTGGAGTTAGAGGGGTCATGCACCCTTGTATCTAGGTCTGCAGAAACAGGGGTTTTTGAGGTATAAAGTGATAAAATTTATGGATAATAAAGACTGCTGTAGAATGGAAATAAATCCATTTCGAATGGCCCATCAGAAAGGAATAAACTGGCTGAGGTAGCTCACGTCATCTGTTGGCGTAGCAGCGATCTGACTGAGAAGGCTTAAAGTTCGAATTTTTTGGATTTTTGACGTAGTTGGGTCGAAATCAGCGACTGCCTAGAGGAGAATTCTGGCGGCCGGCTGCTCTGATCGGTAGTTTTCCGTGGTTTCTCCGATCTACACCAGGCGAATGCCGGAGCGGTACCCTAACAAACGGGCAATGGACCGCGCGCGATCTTTCCTTCCTCTTCTTCCTTGTTCTATCCTTTCCTCTTACACACACACACTTACACTTACATGCACTACACTGTCACACACGCCGGGAGACTAGAGCTTGCCCCGGTTGGGGCGGTGCCCTGCTGGTGGGAGCTGGTTGTGGGGGAAAAACCGCGCTAGTCGGCGGTAGGTTGGCGCCGGATATCGCCATCCAGCGGGGAAACAGATCATCGCCACCTTCCGATGAAAAACACGCACTACACTTACGGGACTGATGACTGCAGTAGTTGACGCGCCCGGAATCACTAATAGTCGATCGACCTCAAAGAAGTCTCAGAGCTGAGTTCAAAATCGCCTGTTTCGTCGCTCGTATTATACCACTTATGTATTTTCTTTCTCCGCTAGTTGGGGAATGGAGCGTAACGAAATTTGCGTGGTCAAACGGAAGAGCATGTCACTGGCTCGAGTTTCCCCGCGTATTGTGAGATTTTTGTAACTCTGCCCACGGTGTAAGATATATAGGTGTGCCAACTAGCCGCCTTTTGGACAAAACTTTTGAAGCCAGTTTGAGGCTAGTTCCTCGCTTATCCGTACGGTGCGCACGATCGAGTTGGGCATTCATGATGGCGTCTCGCGATTTAGTGGCTTCCACCAGAGGTTACAAAGCTATTAAATGGATCACCATCTTGTCCCAAAAATGCCCAAGTCGTTCGCAGCGCTTACATAGCGAGAACTGTGAGAACTAGCCTCACATTAGCTTCAGTTTTAGACCGGGAGTGAACACACCTATATCTCTTACACCGTGCTCTGCCCCTCAAGCCCCTTTGGCAGTGTTGTCAAGGTCGATGCCACGAGAGGGAGTCCGTGGCATGACCGGCAAGACGAAAGCGCCCCTCCACGCACTTCATTACCCCGCCAACAGAGACAACACCACCCCTATTGCAAAACGGCGGGGTTGCTACTGATAATTTTCCTTTCCCGACTCTAGTTGCGCAGAGAAGCTCGTGGCATGCGATGCTACCACTTCCACCAGTAGAAGACCTCGACAGCACTGCTCTATCACCACGATGGAATATCACACAACATTTCGCGTCTTTTTCAGTCGTGCCGCTAGAAGTCGCACGATTGCAAGCAGTGCTTGATACGGTCGCGATCATGCGATACCTAGCGGCGCGAGTGAGAAAGACGTGAAATACCGTGACATATTCCATTGTGAAGACGGGCCTTGAGGGGCAAAGTTCGCAGTACAATGTAGCGTCATAGCACTGGGCGCGGCCGACCGCACAAGTCGTGCAAGGGGGAGGGGTTGGTCCTCTCATGCCGCGCAGGGGCGGATGGACGCCCGGGGTCTCTCGAGGGTCTCTCCGCTGGGGGCGTGTCTGAGAAGGCGGCTGTCCGTTCGCACAAGTGATGTGTGACGACAGAACTCGTCTGCAGGTGGACGGCAGGCTCCATCTGCAGCCGGTCCAAATCTCGAGCGGAAATGACCCTTTGTGCGTGGGAGGTCGGTCACGTGATGCCTCGCAAGGGAGGCGGGTGGAATAAGCTTCCTGGGCAGTCGAGTTTGACCGTAGCGATGTGCGGAGGTGATCGCGAGCAGCGTCTTGCGAGGCGTGGCTTTTCGCCCCGGGACAAGAGACCAGGGGCGGCGCTAGTGTAGCGAGCTGGGTTCTCTTGGCAAATACTGAGGCGGCTCGTCTCAGGGGTCGGAGTGCTGTGGAGAGCAGCGTTCCTTAGGAGTGTTCCTTAGGAGTGTACATAGTGTAATAAACTATTGTAAATAAATATGTACAGTAAACCTCCGTGTCTGTGTTCTTCCTCATCTCATGACGACGTCACAATAATATACGGCATCGTTGCGTCGAATCGCACCGCAGCGCGCCCGCCAGAAGCGGAAAGAAGGCGAACGTCAGCCACTGAACGAGGCCGGTCGCCCTCCCAGTGACGTGTGTGTGGGAGCGCGGGGATGCCCGCGCGGCTGTTCCGCTGACGTGGCCCCTGGCCTCCGCCACGGCGCCGCTCACTCAGCGGAACACACACGCATCACTAGAGACCGGAAAAATTTGCAGCATTAAACGTCAAAATATGTACATAAATATGTAATGAAAACAGTAAGAATATGTAATAAATACGTAAAATCTGATGTAATTTGTAATACTAAAATTCTCTAATTTAAAACCATAGCAAGAAATTACGTTTAGAAAAACTGCTCACTTTACATCATACAACTTTCTCGTAAGTAGCAAAAGCTTAATGTACAGTAATCCAGCACCGTAGTTTAGCAGCCAGACTAATCGCAATAGAAGCCATCGCACAAACTGGCGAGATCTACGACCAGCAAACATACACTGTAGCATCTTCATCGAAGTGTTACACGTCGGCGATCGCAAATTTTTCTCCGAAATTAAGGTTACAGATCACAAAGCGCGGTGTCAGTGATATTTTGGACACCTAGATTTCCTCAATCATGTAGAAAAAATGCTGATTTTTTTATAAATACATATTTTCATAAAAAAATATGGAATTAAATTGCAGAAAATTGATAAAACTAGAAAATATATTGTGAAAACAGCAAAATATGTAAAATATGTAATATAGTACTAAATATGTAAAAAAATGTAACGAAAAAATTCGATATTGTGTTAGGAGGGCTATGATTCGCCAAGATTACAATTTTGAGAACGGTAAGTAGAAACAAAAAATATGTAATTACATATAAATCCGGTCTCTACACATCACCCGCAGTAGAGCTGCGACGGCAAATTTTAGCAACATATCTATACATCACTGGAGAGTTTTTGTCACCTCCAACCAGCACTAATGATCTTTGCGCATGCGCAGATGCACTGAAGTGATGCGAAACTTGAACTGCGCATAAGCAGAAGATCGATAGTGCTTCACGTTCGACGTGGCAAAAACTCTCTAATAAACTGTTTTCGAAGTCGATAAAAACATCGACGAAAATATCGATGTTTGAAATATCGACGTTTTGTATATTGAGGAAACATATCCCAGTGAAATGTCGTAGTTGTAATGTAATAACACGTCAATATTAGTTTAATATGCACTGCCTAAAATTGACTGACATGTTAATTTCAAATCTATGTTCTGTAGTTTCGTACCGTCTGGGAATCGAGAACTGTGACAGCTGTCAATGGCTGGTGATTGTGAGCAATCCACAAAACATATACACTGGGAATTTTATTTATATCATGATATATATATTTTTTAAAACAGAGATGCTTCTGAACAAATATAACGATCTGAAGAAAACATCGAAAGCAAAACGTCGATGTTGTAATGTCGATGTTTCTGCTCGAAAATATCGATAATTTAAAAACATTGATGTTTTTTTTACATTTTTACGACCCGCTCCTGCACTCAAGAGGCAGACACAGAGAGACGACTCACAGAAACCATTAATAAATAAATAATAAAAAATAAAGATATACAAATTTAAAAAAATATAAAAACAACTAAACACAACATAAAATTAAGATAAAATAAACAGAAACAAGATAAATAAATATGAAATAAAGACCTTAAGTACATTTTTCGTACGTAACATAATGACGTACTCATTCCAATATATCATTTCTTATGAGAAAGACTCACTTTCTATACGTACATATCAATTTTTGTAATTCACATTTTATTGTGTCTGTATCATGCGCTAACATTTTTGTCACATTCAGAACAAGTGGAAAAACTTGTATGCAGTTAAGGACCAAATAAGTATTAATAGAAATTTATTACAGTAACATGAAGTCTTAAGTAATTAAAATAGAATTTTAGACTTTTACTCATATTTCCATTCTATTTACTAGTGTACAAGTCAAATTTGTCTCATCATTGAATAGAATTCATCGATAATACTAGTTCCGCTTTTCGCTGATTGCATTTGTTTTCATTATCACAGAGGTAATTTTGAAAATCCTCGCAAACACCCCTGAAATGGAGTTATGAAGCAAAGTTTTCAACTTGTGAATTTACTTCCGCATTATTTCGAAAATGTGACTCGTGTTAAAGAAATTATTCCGAAACAGTAAACAGAATAAACCGCTGGAGTACCTTTCGCACTACCATTAGCAAAAAATAATTTGTACAGGTGGCTTTGCTCTTGAAAATCATAACAGTTTCGGTAAGGACACGAAAACACGTGTCCATACATCCGGAAGTGTCATTACGCAAACAAATGAGTAACTCTTTCGCTTCGTCATTCCAGGTGTGATTTTGCAGAATCAACAGGCGACGAAGGTCAATTTTGAATTTCATTCCACTCAGTTGAGTGTGAATAACTTTTGTTTTGATGTCGATGTTCCCGTTGAAGTTGTAAACAAAAATATGTTGATTCCTTAATCCAGATTGTGAGTACACACAAGTGTACATCCAAGGATAAAAGCGAGGTCGGTGAAAAGCTTGCGGTGAACACGGAACTCAGCATTAGGCGGGGAGGGGGAGGGGTCCTGGATTTTCATTCTTCCTGGTTTCCCTCAACCAGGTATCTCCCACCAGCGGGGCACCGCCTCAGCCGGGACAAGCTGTAAGCTCCCGATCGGTCTCCCGGCATGTGTAGTAGTGTAGTGCATGTTAGTGTAAGTGTGTGTAAGAGGAGAGGGTAGGACAATGAAGAGGAAGGAAAGATCGCGCGCGGTCCGTGGCCCGTTTGTTAGGGTACTGCTCCGGCATTCGCCTGGTGTTAATGGGAGAAACCACGGAAAACTACCGATCAGAGCAGCCGGCCGCTAGAATTCTACTCCAGACAGCGACTGAATTCGACCTAGCTATGTAACGTGTCGAATATACTGCCGCGCCGTCAGGACTGGAACCGTCGGGGCAGTGTCCGCTGGTGGGAGATACCTGATTGAGGAAAAAACCTACTAGTCGACGGTAGGTCGGGGCCGGATCTCATCACCCAGCAAGAAAAAATCACTGCCATCACACTAGGGAAAACATGCACTACACTAACAGAACTGATGACCTCGGTAGTTCACGTGCCCGGAATCACTAACAATCAATCATGACCAGGGACAGATTTAGCCGAATATTTCGGGGAGGGTGGGCCATCTAAAATATTAGTGAAATATCGTCTCTATATTATTTCAGTAGTATACCTTCCTTTAGCGGCTCTCACACGCAACCAGTCTTTATCAAAGAGGTCTGTAAAGAAAGAGAATTTCACGGAGACGTGACGACATGCACTTTGACTTTAAAAATACGAAGAATTTGTTTTAAAAAAACGCATCTAAATACGCATCTAAAATGCAACCCGCAACGTACGTGTGGATTTTTTACTCTATATCGTTAAATAATTCCTAAACTAAGCGATCTAGGGCCTTAAAAACTAAATATTTTAGGCAAAGGCGTCAATGAAATGTTCATAACACTGTGATGTACAAGATGAGATCCTCTTGACCATTCTATTACATGTTTGCTGCTTCGACGCTTCTCGATGGTACCCCAACCTGTTCAGAGCCTGTAGAATCTACAATTGTACGTGAAATTACTAATGACTTGATATTCTATGCGAATGAATTACACGGGTGTACCTCTTTGCTCGATAATAAAGTTAAATAGGAATAGTTTGTATTGACAAGGGAGTATTATATTGTTATTAATCACAAGGTGACATATAGAACAAGTGACGGAGGATAAGAGGGTGTTGAAGAAAAATATATATTACAGGCTTAATATGGAAATGGAAAGAAAGGAAGAGGGTGGGGTATAGCATGCGACAGTTGTGGTACGGGCACGCTAGTTGAACATATTTGTTATTGCATTGTATATTATTTATATATCGTAGATACGGTTCTGTGAAATGGTATTATTGAAATAATAACGTAATTCGAACATAAATAGATTAATGAATTTTGCAAATAAAGGAAGGTAATAAACGAAGCTTGTAGCCCTTTTGGCGGGGAGGGCCATGGCTCCTCCTGGATCCGTCAGTGATGAGACGTGTCAGTCGGAGTGAGGTGCGGTATACGGTATTTCAGCTTGCTTTGGTCCTAGAATTTTCAATATGGCGGCCATTCGGCTCTGCCAATTTCGAAAATGTAAATGAAGCTGGGCTTTGGCGCCACATTCAAATACACGCAATTTGTCCGACAACAAACTTCTCTTATTATAACTTAAAGTTTTTAACATTTTTAACAATTATTTTGATAATTGTTTCGTAGAATTCATAATGATGAAATATATAATGTTAAATGCTTTACTTTATTAAACAATGCAAATATAATTAGAACACAAGAGGCATAAAATACATTCTTATACAGATAATTAATTATTGGTTGTTATTAATTAAGGTTGCAATTAATTAAGGATGTTGAATGACAAATGTAAAAAATTTGGAAAACAGTATTTCTTAAATTTTATTTGTCTTCATGAAATAACATAGCATTTTGTGTGGACATTTTATCACATTATTTGCTTTTGAATTTTTAAACCAAGGAATTGAAACAATGACAGCTCAGCATGTAAAGTTACGCACAAAAATTGTGGTAATTTACGAATATTAAATAGTACAGCAAGATAAAATGTTATTGCTGTATTTGGAAATTTGAAAGCGAAATGTGAAAGAGAAAAGGTGAAACAGTCGGATTCCGAACGTATATGTGAAGCGGCATATTTATTTGAGGTAGGATGTTGATAATATATAATAAATCATATATTTTTGTCTTCAGGGTACGATCTGTAGTTTATGAATTCTAGAAGCTGAATGGCACACTGTTTTGGGGCTTCCTCACTATCACAACATGTTCAATCCAATTGAACGTGTCTATAGTCGTGGGCCGTGGGAGGGAGGGAGGAATGCGGAGTGGGGCGAGCGGACCGCGCGCAGGAGGCGGTGGGCGGTCGGTGGGTGGGGGGAGGGGAAGGGCGGGGGCGGCAGGTGCGCTGGCGGAGGCCCCGGAAGGCGCCAAGGTCGACTGGCGTTGGCGGCGGCTGCAGGGCCAGACACAGACACACACACTGAGAGAGGGAGAGGCATAGAGAGGAAGGGACGGAGGAAGAGAGAGGGGAGAAAGACAGAGAGGGAGAGGCAGAGAGAGGGAGGGACGGAGGGAGAGAGATGGGAGAAAGACAGAGAGGGAGAGGCAGAGAGAGGGGAGGGACGGAGGGA
This sequence comes from Acheta domesticus, assembly GCA_031308135.1. Taxonomy (NCBI): domain Eukaryota; kingdom Metazoa; phylum Arthropoda; class Insecta; order Orthoptera; family Gryllidae; genus Acheta; species Acheta domesticus. The sequence continues at coordinate 92,693,036 of JAHLJT010005437.1, read as the reverse complement.
GAGAGAGGGGAGAAAGACAGAGAGGGAGAGGCAGAGAGAGGGAGGGACGGAGGAAAAGAGAGAGGGAGGAAGAGAGAGGGAGGGAGAGAGAGGGGAGAAAGAGAGGGAGAGGCAGAGAGAGGGAGGGACGGAGGGAGAGAGAGGGGAGAAAGACAGAGAGGGAGAGGCAGAGAGAGGGAGGGACGGAGGGAGAGAGAGAAGAAGGGAGGGACGGAGAAGAGAGAGAGAGGGAGGAAGAGAGAGGGAGAAAGACAGAGGGAGGGACGGAGGAAGAGAGAGGGGAGAGAGAGACAGAGAGGGAGAGGCAGATGAGGGAGAGGTAAAGTGAGGCAAAGAGTGGGAGAGGCAGAGAGAGGGAGAGAGACAGTGAGACAGGGGCGAGAGAGAGGGACGGAGAGAGACGGAGGTAGGAGTGAGACGGAGGAGAGAGACGGAGGGAAAAGGAGAGAGAGGGACGGAGGAGGAGAGAGAGACGCGACTATGCCACTTTAGGTGTTGGGGAGAGGTTCTCTCTTTTTAACTTTCTCGCTACGGAGTGCAAGGGGAGGTAAGGAATGCTGCGCGAAAAAACGGAGAATTTTCGGCAGGAAACTAAAATTAAAGCCCTGGTAGCGAAAAAGGGGATAAATCCAGTTGATAAAGTTAGAACAAAAATTCTCGAATCCGTGGCAAGGCCAGAATCCGTGTTTTCTGGGTACTTGATCCGGAAAAATCTATTGACGGCGAAACGTCTGTCCGTCCGTCAGTCTGTGAACAACGCTAGCGGCTAAACCGTTCAGCCGATATTCTCCAAAATTGATATTCTCAATCGATCTGGCTGATGTCGCGTCCCTTGAATTTGAAACCGGTATTTTAATTTGGGGGAGTATTTTACCTGAAGCGCCTGGGACATTTTCCAAATTTTCAAAAAAAAAAAAGTTTTCTTCGTTTTTTATTAAATATTGTTGTTGGATAGTGTGAACGACGTTTAAGAGAATGAGGAGGGATGTTGCAGGGCTCATGGTCGTTGAAAACCCTGATTTTTTGAAAATTGCAGTAGTTTAAAATAATTTCGACGTCTTCCTACGACTAAAATATTAAGGATAAAGATTTTTTCGTGAATGAAATCGGGTCATTAAAAGTAGATATTGAATTAAGATCATGTACAACGTTTCGAAACTTTTGGCGACTTTTCGCGTATTTTGCATGAAAATACGGGCGAGAAAGTACGTGCTGTTTTAGCACCACTAGTTCTCTCTCTGTCTCTGTCTCTCTCTCTCTCTCTCTCTCGCACTGCGGAAGAGAAGTGTGATACTCGGGTAGCATAATGGTGGCGAATTGGCGATTTCTTACAGAGAGGACATTGAAAACTTCAGTACAGCAATTTTCTTCAGAAAGGGACAAGTAGATGGACTTGAGTGAAATGCATACCATCTTCACTTGCGCTATGCAGACTGAATGAATTTTACGAAAGCTCTCGCTAATGTTTTCTTACATTTCCTTGCTTTGAACATTTCAGTATGGAATTCATGACCGAGGGTCTTTTTTATTAAGTTTTATTTGCTTTTATTAAGCTTTATTCATCAAATATTTTTATAGGTTTTAGAAATTGGAAGACATTATAAATGTGAGATTTTCCGTTAGTAAGTTGGAAGGACAATTTGTATGTGAATAAGTCGTACGTATAGCTTTGAATCCACTGGGCAATCTGTTAAGATATGATGAATAGATACTGGGATGTTACATGGTTTACAAAGTGGCGGAGATTCTTTCTTGAACAGATGTGAGTGGGTAAGCCAGCTATGACGTACGAGAAGTCTTGCGAGAGTAGTTCCTTCTTGTAAGCGGGGCCCGGCAATAAGAGTTTTTCTGTCGAAAAATCGCGGTTTATCCGTACAGCATTCCATAACTTTCTCTCTCCTCCGTTGGGAGAAAGTAAAAAAAATAAAATCTTTTATACACCACGGGCGTTCACTGGTTGTAACGATGTCGGAGATTTTGCCGCCGGTCGATTAGAAGCCTCGCGACGCCTTGGCGCATGAGTAAGTATTTCCTGCATGAATAAAGTCCGCCGCGCGCCGCCACCGTCGCTGAATGAGAAGGAGCGGCGTGGGTGTCGGCGGGCGGGTGACTGAGGCTGAGCTGGAGCGGGGGCTGGGAGAGGTAGTGTGGGGTAGCGTGGTGTGGTACGGACAACGGTTGGGCGGTGCGGGGACGGCTGGGCCGGGTGGAGGGGGACGGGGCGGGGACCCAAGGGAGGTGATGGGTGTGGCAAGGGTGGTGGCGATGGTCTGGGCGGGCGGGCGGGACGGGTGGCGCGGGTAGGGAGAGGTGGCGGTGGGCGAAGCGGGGCGGTGTGGCCGCAGGGGGTCGAGCTGGCCCGGGCGTTGTGAGCGGAGAGGTCGAGTACCGCGAGAGAGTACCGAGGTAGAGTACCGCGTCGCTGAGCGACGGAGGGAGGGGCGGGGTAGGGCGGGGCAGGGAGGCGTGGGGCGGGGCGGGAATGGGCGGGAGTGGGCAGGGCAGGGGAGGTGGGGCCTGCTCGGGGCAGGGCGGCGTAGCCGCAGAGGTGTGGGGCGGGGAAGGTTGGGGTAGCACAAGGAGGAGATGGGCTGGGCTGGCGGCGCTAGGCGAGGATAGGCGGGGACAAGCGTGCAGGCGGCGCGGGGCGGGGCGGAGATGGGCTGGACTGCGCAGGGTGAGGCGGGCCGGTGCGGCGCGGCCGGAGCGGTGTGGATCCTTTGGGGGTGGGTTGGCCGGTGATGGGCGGGGCAGGCAGGAGCGGGGAGGGGAGGGACGGGAGCCGCGGGGCTGGGCGGGGCTGGGCGGGGCTGGGCGGGGTGGGGGAGAGGAGCGGGGCGGGCGGCGTGGGACCCGTGTGGGTGGGGCGGGGCGGGGTGGGGCTGGGTGAGACTGGGCTTGGTGGGGGGAGAGGGCGGGGCGGCGCGGGGCAGGCGGCGTGGGGCGGGGCGGCGCGGGGACGGAGCGGGGCGCGGCGTGGCGGGGCGGCGCGGCGTGGGGCTGGGCTGGGTGGGGGGAGGAGCGGGGCGTGTGGGGCGGGGCGCGGCGTGGCGGGCGGCGCGGCGTGGGGCTGGGCTGGTGGGGGAGAGGAGCGGGGCGGGGCGGCGTGGGGCCCGTGTGGGTGGGGGCGGGTCGGGGTGGGCTGGGCGAGACTGGGCTTGGTGGGAGGAGGGCGGGGCGGCGCGGGGCGGCGTGGGGACGGAGCGGGGCGTGCGGGGCGCGGCGTGGCGGGCGGGGTGGGGCTGGGCGGGACTGGGCTTGGTGAGGGAAGGAACGGCGCGAGGCGGGGGCGGCGTGGGGCGGTGTGGGCGTGGCGGGGGCGCGTGCCCTGCGGGTGATTCAGCGCGCCCGATGCGGCGCGCGGCGCTCCGCCGCTGAGCTGGCCTCCCCTCCCCCTCCCCTCCCCACCCACTCCAACCGCTGGAGGTCGCCGTCTGCGCGGTGCCGCCCTCTACCGGCCCGCCTCTCTGCACTCGCCCAAGCACGCGACAAGCATTCGCCCATCCCCGCGCTAAGGCAGTAGTGCCGTAGCGATCTCGGACCAAAGGATCGCGGGTTCGGGTCCCGCCTCGGCATTGTTGTGTTCTTCCTTACACCCCCTGTCATCACCATATCATATCATCTTCACAGTTACCTTAACGTTAAACCCAACAGTCGCTGATGACCTTGATGTTAATGTGACCTAAAATAACAAAAAGAAAACAATATTGATTCATTACTTCATGAGCTCGTCAACTCCTAAGATAATTAGTCCCGCAAGTGTAAAGTATGCTTTTTTCGTCGGGAGGTGGCGGTGGTCTTCCTAGCTGGTTGGCGAGATCCGGCGCCGACCTACCCGGCGACTTGAGGGTTTCCCCAACCAGGTATCTCCACCAGCGGAGCGCCGCGTCACCGGGCCGGAGGTGCGGCGACGTCATGCAGCTGATGTCTCTGCAGTGCCTCTGACTGGCAGGTTCTAGGTTCGAGTTCCGGAGGTGGCAAGATTTTCGGCACTAGCTTTCCAGCTAGGTCGAATTCAGTCGCTATCTCGAGGAAATCGTAGCGGCAGCTGCTCTGATCGGTAGTTTTCCGTTGTTTCTCCGATCAACACCAGGCGAATGCCGGAGCAGTACCCTAAGAAACGGGCCACGGAGCGCGCGAGATCTTTCCTTTCTCTTCCTTGTCCTATCTTCCTTCTCCCAGATGGACATACTTGATTGGGGAAAACCCCGGTAATCGACGGTAAGTCCGCGCCGGATTTCGCTATCCAGTGAAGAAAACAAGCACTGCACTTACGGGACGCCCAGAAACGCTGACAATCAATCAATACCTATCCCTGTAGCTCCCATGAACGGGGCACCGCCCCAGCCTGGACAAACTCTAAGCTCTTGACCGGTCTCCCATGTGTGGTAGTGTAGTGCATGATAGAGTGTGTGTGTGTAACGGGGGAGGATAGGACAAGGAATAGGAAGGAAAATCGCGCGTGGTCCGTGGCCCGTTTGTTAGGGTACTGCTCCGGCATTCGTCTGGTGTTGATCGGAGAAACCAGGGAAAACTACCGATCAGAGCAGCCGGCCGCTAGAATTGTCCTCCAGACAGCGAATGAATTGGACCTAACTGACAAGGTAGTGTCGAAAAGCCTGCCAGCGTCGGACTCGAACCTAGGACTTCCCAGTCAGAGGGACTGCAGTGACATCAGCTGATGCTTTGAGAAATTTCGCTCCGTGGAGAGCGCGTTCTCCTTGTCGGAAACCCTTAACGGGGAGCTCTCTTTTTGCTATTTGTGCTACGAGTGTGGTCCGGTCCGAGATGGAAACACACTTCATGATTGGCCAGTAGGGAAAAGTGGTAAAGACAAATCGAATAGAAAAAGCGATAAACTTTGTGAGATACATCGCCCTGATCGGGGCATTTTGTATGTATACACTGTTGGTTTTAATTTCACGAGTAGAATAGTCATTCATATATGTCAAATAAAAAGGACAAGGATTTGTGGGGCTGAAGGAAACCTAAACATTTTATTTTTCTCCCCCTGTCACACATTTTTTCTGTTTTTCGATGAAATAAAATCACCAAATCACCTGTCATTTTACTCTTTTGTGTCTACTTTTAATTTGAGGTCACTGCCCGTTATCTTCAAATACCTAGAAGTCATAACTCCGATAAGGAATGTTGATGTTAATCGCTTTGGCACTTTAACGACATGAAAACCATCAAACAAGATTGCGTGCCTTGATGCGAAATCGTCGCATGTCCGTCACCTACATTCCGTTTGAAGTTTCGCTATCTCATCCTCTCGCCAGTTGCAGCCGGTCGCAGATTATCGAAATAGCGATGGATCGATAACGATCTCACCAGCACTTCAACTGTTTTCGTTTCACAGATGTCGCTCGGAGCCGTTTCATAATCGCTGAGATGAGAGTTTCGGATTCGGACGTCGTCTCTGATTGGTTTCCACTGCCGGCTTCCACTCGAACAAGAGTTATCTTGAAGAAAATTGACATTTTGCGACTAATTTCGGATTTTTGTCTATTTGATTGGACCTTGGATATGCTGCAATAAACACTCCATTTTTACGTACCTAATACATGTTGTTAAAAAGTCGAAAATAAATAGAATCATTTCATCTTGTGATTAGGGGTCGGAGGTAAAGAATTTTTTTTCACTTTAGAACAATGCCTATTAGTATATACATTAATTTTATTCCACTATCTTCCGTATTTGGCTTTTCTATTAGCTTCTTTGTCCAGTTTTATTTAGGCAGTCTACGACTATACGTTTGAAAACATAAGGGTTATTAAAGAGCCATACTTTAAATTTTGACATTTATTGAAATATGTTTTTTTTAAACATTCCGAATGATTACTATCTCTCGACGCTTCTAGAAGTACTTTTCCCTTCTTCAGGAGTCTTATCAAACTATGTCATTCCTTCTTAAATTCTACTCGTAATTTTTACAAATTATTACATTTTGCAAAGAAGCAAGCCCTCAACAACTCTCTCCATGATGTCAGAGACCAAATTTAAATTGTAGCTTTTTATTAACCTTTTGGTTTTCAATAGAGAAGTAGATTGTCTAAAATAAAACTGGACAAAGAAATGTAATTAAACATTAATTATCTGTTTGACAAAATGAAATGACTCATTTTTATATGCATTTTTTTTTCATTTTCATCGATTTCGACTAATAAGTCACTTTTCCCCTTTCCGGGCATTTTAAAGCACTTTTTACTGATTTAGTAACAGGCGGGACGGCGCCGGATCTGACCATCCAGCGAGGAGGAATACCACCGCCTCCTGCGTTAAACATTCACTTCGTTGAAAGATCGTCATGGAGTGCATGTCTCCGAAACACCGCGAGCGAATGGCTCAGAATGACTCAGCAGCGCGCTGACTTGGCAGTCGGGAGGTTCGCGTTCGATCCCCGGCCGGCCATCCTGGCCGGCGTTTTTCTTGGTTTCCCTCGGTCCTAAGGCGAATGATGGGGTGGTTCAAAATGGCCACGATCACCTCTCCCTGACTTCTCATCATCATCCTGTCACATGGACTTATGATGATAATAGGAGATTCAGTACAGCTAAGTGATCAAATGTTATTCAGTACTGATTTTTAGGATTCATAATATAATAATAGTAATAATAATAATAGTAATAATAATAATAGTAATAATAATAATAGTAATAATAATAATAGTAATAATAATAATAGTAATAATAATAATAGTAATAATAATAATTATTATTATTATTATTATGCACCAGACAGACCGGATATTGTTATCCGGGATTTTGAGAAAAAAATCGTGTCTTTTTGGTCGATGTTTCTGTACCTTGCGATCAAAACGTCGTTACCAAGGAGGCAGAGAAACGTCTTAAATAAAAGAGTTTGGAAATCGAGATCAGCCGAATGTGGGCGTAAAAGCACAGATCGTACCGATAGTTATCGGAGCTCTGGGATTGTTCCGCAAAATTGTGTAAGAACTTATCTAAACTCGCAGGTCATTCAGAAGACTGGGAAGTACAAGAAATCGCTTTATTTGGAGCAGCCCACATGTTGCGCAAAGTATTGTAGAGGCACCGACAGTCCCTAGATCTGCTCCTTAGCTGGTTGCAACCTGGAGTAGATTTTATATTCAGCCGACACGTAACATCTGTAGTCGTGATATGGAGGAATAATAATAATAGTAATAATAATAATAATAATAATAATAATAATAATAATAATTCACAGCGGGGGACAAAGTTGCTCGCGTCCGTGGTCTACCACACGTGTCCCCTGGGTAACGCTAAATAAGCGACAGTGATTCTCAACCTACGCGCTTGACCATTGTGGACGTGCAAATCTCCACACGCTGAGAGGAAACTGCACGTCTACACTAGTCAGCTCATCACGCAATGGCTAACATGCCAAGGGTGGGCATTGGCTAACAAACAAACAACATGTTTACGAAACATCAATCAATCAAATGAAATCAGATCGGAATGGCTACGTGACGAAGAGACGGCAGCGTTGGAAATCCTTGTCCAAGGGTTCACCCGGACGATGACTCCATGGACACAAGTGGGGAAACGAACTAGCGAACGGACGAGAGTTGCCAATCACTATGTACTTGACGCCCTACACACGAATCGCAGAAGAATGTTTTTTATGGCTGAAGGCATTTCAAGACGCTTCGATAAGGCAATTTGTCATGAGTGTTGTTGGCTGTCCGGGTGACGCCGCTGTGATTTCGATGTTTCGACCATCTTGTGACGGTCTTCCTCAGGGCTGGACTGCAACAGGGCTTGCCAGGTTTATCCAGCCCTGAAGAAGGCCACGCTAAACGTCGAGAGCTCTGCCTTGATGCGGCGTCACCCGCACTGCCAAGATTACTCACAAGATTATGACCACGAAACCCTGATACCTCACTCAATTTGTTATCGTGATAAATCGGAAATTACATTTCAAGAAGATTACAATGATGTTTGTTGCATCACTGCATTACTGAGGGAAGAAAAGGGGAGGCTGCAGGCAATATGTCTTCTTTGGATCTATGATGACAAGAGGAGAGTCAACCGAAGTGGTCGGCTTTTATTCAACACAGAGTTTTACAAAGCAAAATACCTATTGTCTTAAAATATAATATATGAATAAGTACACTAACCAAAGTTACACAGCTGATGGAGTGAACATTTCTTTTATTTAATATAGGACAAACCAGACATTCCAAATTTGAGATTTGAAAATTTCAATGATGAAGTTTTTTTTCTATGAAATTTCAACTTTTGAAAGAAATTTAAAATAAAGATACGATGTGATTAATAAGTACATAGGACAGAAAGTATTGTAGAAATGAAATACTTACAATTGTGTGTACAAGCTTTCGGTTTTGAGCACCTTTTTCTACACTATTTTGGCCGCTTTCTTTCTCAATGACAGAGTTTTGTATCCTCTTTCTAACAGTAAAAATTGAAGATTATTGATTATCTGGTTTAACAATTGTCCAGAGTTCTTTTGTAAACTTTCATTTCAGACTTTTCTGATTCCTTTCCTTTATGTTGTTCTATTTCTTCACTGTCTGCGATCCAACAAAACCGAACACCTCCCAAAAGGCAAATTCGAAATTAGTAATACAGTTTTGAGACTATACTAAAATATTTGAAAGCAGTTAATTTTTACTTCTCAGTCATGTTTGCCGCAAACACATTTTCTGGAATAATCACGACAGTATGCGTATTGAGACAAGCTCCGGCCATGATGTAATCTAAAGAGACATCTGCATCTCTGTCTCTGGCGAGTTCATACGGCAGATATTTCTAGAAATAATGTGCAATGACTTAGATGAGTCGCTTCTAGTAACTGTTTCATAAATCAGTTGTCAGATTCTGCACGTCTCTGATCAGGTGAGGTAATACCGGGAAGCGCCGGACCAGCAAAAATGTAATAGAATGTTCAAGAAGAGCTCATCATGTAGATTACTGTACGAGAAACGTTTCTGTTCAAAATTTTAGTTTTTAAGACCCTAGAACGCATCGTTTGGCAATTTTTATTTACGATATAGATTCAAAATGCTGCCGAATGTGCTGCGGGTTGCATTTGACGTAAATATTTAGTCTCTTCTTCACCTTCTGGGTGGAAAAAAACACGTAGAAGTGCCAACTTTCACGGAGATCGTTCACACAGTGTCGGAGTTTAGCAATTTACATTTATATATCAAAGAAAATCAAGTGGCGTATTTTCAGGATTACGTTGCAGATTACAACTGAGGGAGAGGCTTTTTTAGCACTACTGTAAATAGAGATTCCCGGAAACTCACTGGAGATAAACAGCAACACTCGTCGACAGCTGTAAATACCGCACCACTCGTTCTACCTCGAAATAACTCAAAGATAGTAAACGATCAGTGGAAGTGTATAATGTACCATTTCTCCTTTCTCTATAGATTTATGAAACAAATCATTGGAAAATAGATACGTCTAAAAAAAATAATTAGGGCTGTTAATGATACAGTATACACTGTACATTCTAAAATATAATAAACGTACTGGTGATGCTGATAAATTAAAATCTAACATTCAATGAATAACAATTTATTGACAAAAATATGCATTAATAAGTTTAAAACACATTACTATTCACTACGAACTAAAAATGTCTTGCACAACTCAAAGTTATCTCTCTCGACGTTCAAATACTTATGTTCACTATCTTTCTCTCTCAGTTTATGAATTTCAACATTAGTTTACGAATAGTGCCGTCTTCCTTTGGTGATTTTCAAAACAAAATGTTATCACTATACTTTGTCGATGTTTTGAATGTTCATAAACTAATAGTATTATTTGGACATAATCCACATTATCTTCGGAATAAAACGTTCATCATCCATATTATTATCATTATTATTATTATTATCCGATTTTTCACTCTCTGCACTATGTGCAGGAACATTCACCTGACCATTGCTGGTCTAGGCTCGGTCGGTCTCGCTGAGACAAAACACGAACGAATGTTACTCTTGACATTTCAATCAATCGTGTCCCAATCACTCGTACATCCAGGAATTCTCTTACTATTCTGCAGCTATCCAGTATTACTGCTTTTTGCATTTGTTTCCACGCATGAGAATGGTAATTCCAACACTTGAATTGCATGCATTGTGTGTTTTGGTACTAATCCTGTGGTGGACATTATTATCGGTAGTATGCCGATATTCTCAAGTTTCCATTGGTGGCGAAGCTCGTGAGTCAACGGTACATATTTTCTGAATTTTCAAGCTATGAACAGATTCATAGCTTATTATTATATTATTATTATATTATTATTATTATTATTATTATTATTATTATTATTATTATTTTTCCATTACATCACGACTAAAGATGTTATGAGTCGGCTGAATATAAAATTATTATTATTATTATTATATATTATTTATATATTAATAATATATTTATTATATTATAATATATTTATTATATTATGAATATTAATTATTATATTATTGTTATTATTATTATTCCATTAGCTATAAAACTTCCTTTCACACACCGTTTCACAACACATCCTCCCCATCATGTTTTTCGTTGTTGATCCTCTTGTTGTCATGACATCCACGCCCATTGCTATTACATAGTCTTTCCCTTCTGTGGGCTTTGCGGCAATCACAGATTCATTACAATAAAGGTGTGCAACAGGTCTTTCGTGCATAACACACAATCCTGTGAAAAATTTCCAGGCTCCCTAATAAAAAAACAATATTCCGTTGTATTAGTAAATTTTGTTAAATAACACTACTGTTCTTGCATTTTGTATTATCTTTTTTATTTCATTAAATGAGACGGCAATGTGTCGTGATGTACATCTTCCTCTTAGATCTAATAATATTTGAATTAATTTATTGCAATAAAACATAATAAAAAACAATAAACATTAGAAAATACATACAAAGGAATACAACAATATTGAAATCACTATTACAGTTTGTCTGGGCCTTGTCAACCGTTTGTATATCTGTATTGCGCTTGGCAAGGCACATGCTTAATGTGAAACGTCGAGCTCATAATAAATGTGTATAATACGCAAGGTTTAATCCTGAAATCAACCAGATTGGATCCTATATGCTCCAAAATAATTTAATATCATCTACTTATCTACAATATAATACCAGAATCAACAGGAAGAAATAACAACAATTTCAATATTAATAATAATAATAATAATGTGCAGTGGCGTTGTGAAGTTGAGGGAAACGAGCGTGGAAGAAAAACAGTTATCCGCAGTGCGGTGAACTGAAGTATGGTGAGGTGGAGTGCTATAAAAGCTTGTATAAAAGTTTAGTACATGTGAAAGTTCATGTTAATTTGTAAATTTGTTAAGTTTTGTAATGTTAGTTAGTGTATTCTGCTGCACCAAGTTCTCAAACTTAAATGCAGAATTAGTAATAAATCTAATCTAATATTTGACTGTTGAAATGGTACCTTTGCTTTCGTGAAAACGTGACCCGCCGACACCAACTGCATGATGTGTTGCGTTACAACCAGGGGCAACGTACCGTGTGAAACTTTATCAGAGATTTTGCGCGTGTGTAGGCAAAAAGTTGTAATTTTTGACCACGTTACACATCTCTAGAAATTTGTACATTTGTTCTGAGACACCTGTTGTTACAACACAAAGTTTTCCTTTTCGGAAAACCCTTTATCACCCATGATTCCATACATTGTTATCCAATGAATGAGCCCTTAACTCACAATTCTCTCTAGAGTGCACGTAATATTCTCGGCAAACTCCGCTATGGAATTATTCGTACGAGAGCTTACCCGTGCGAGAACTCTTGTATGCTATATCCCACCCTCTTCCTTATTTTTCCATTTCCATATTAAGCCTGCATATATATTGTTCTACAAGACCTTATCCCCCGTCGCTTCGTCTGTAGACACCTTCTAATTGATAATAATATAATACACCTTTGTCAATACAACTATTGTTATTTAACTTTATTATCGAGTAAAGAGAGATCCGTGTAATTCAATTGCATAGAATATCAAGTAATTAGTAATTTCACATACACGTGCAGATATCTATAGGCTCTGAGCAGATGGATAGAATCGAGAAGCGTCGAACCAGCAAAAAGGAAATAGAATGGTCCAGAAATCTCATCATCCTGTAGTAATGCTGTCTGGGAACGTTTCTTTGATGACTTTGGTCACAAAATTTAAGTTTTTTAAGGCCCTAGAACGTCTCGTTTAGGAGTTAATTAACTATATAGTTAAAAGAAATGCTGACTTGCGTTGCGGGTTGTATTTTACATGAATATTTTATATGCGTTTTTTAAACACATCCTTCATATTTTTTAAAACATGTCGAAGTGCCATTCGTCATGTCTCCGCGAAATTCTCTTTCGTTAATTACGTAGACGTCATTTATAAAGATTGATTGCGTGTGAGAACCGCAAAGGGAAGGTATACTACTGGAATAATATAGGAGACGACGCGTCAGTAAAAGCCTGGCCTGCTATTCGCTGCGGGATCGACAAGGTCGGATATAGAAGTCTATGAATCACCCATACCC
>JAHLJT010005437.1:92440444-92680411 GCA_031308135.1 Acheta domesticus | reverse complement strand
GGTCTCCCGGCATGTGTAGTAGTGTAGTGCATGTTAGTGTAAGTGTGTGTAAGAGGAGAGGGTAGGACAATGAAGAGGAAGGAAGATCGCGCGCGGTCCGTGGCCCTTTGTTAGGGTACTGCTCCGGCATTCGCCTGGTGTTAATGGGAGAAACCACGGAAAACTACCGATCAGAGCAGCCGGCCGCTAGAATTCTACTCCAGACAGCGACTGAATTCGACCTAGCTATGTAACGTGTCGAATATACTGCCGCGCCGTCAGGACTGGAACCGTCGGGGCAGTGTCCGCTGGTGGGAGATACTGATTGAGGAAAAACCTACTAGTCGACGGTAGGTCGGGGCCGGATCTCATCACCCAGCAAGAAAAAATCACTGCCATCACACTAGGGAAAACATGCACTACACTAACAGAACTGATGACCTCGGTAGTTCACGTGCCCGGAATCACTAACAATCAATCATGACCAGGGACAGATTTAGCCGAATATTTCGGGGAGGGTGGGCCATCTAAAATATTAGTGAAATATCGTCTCTATATTATTTCAGTAGTATACCTTCCTTTAGCGGCTCTCACACGCAACCAGTCTTTATCAAAGAGGTCTGTAAAGAAAGAGAATTTCACGGAGACGTGACGACATGCACTTTGACTTTAAAAATACGAAGAATTTGTTTAAAAAAACGCATCTAAATACGCATCTAAAATGGCAACCCGCAACGTACGTGTGGATTTTTTACTCTATATCGTTAAATAATTCCTAAACTAAGCGATCTAGGGCCTTAAAACTAAATATTTTAGGCCAAAGGCGTCAATGAAATGTTCATAACACTGTGATGTTACAAGATGAGATCCTCTTGACCATTCTATTACATGTTGCTGCTTCGACGCTTCTCGATGGTACCCCACCTGTTCAGAGCCTGTAGAATCTACAATTGTACGTGAAATTACTAATGACTTGATATTCTATGCGAATGAATTACACGGGTGTACCTCTTTGCTCGATAATAAAGTTAAATAGGAATAGTTTGTATTGACAAGGGAGTATTATATTGTTATTAATCACAAGGTGACATATAGAACAAGTGACGGAGGATAAGAGGGTGTTGAAGAAAAATATATATTACAGGCTTAATATTGGAAATGGAAAGAAAGGAAGAGGGTGGGGTATAGCATGCGACAGTTGTGGTACGGGCACGCTAGTTGAACATATTTGTTATTGCATTGTATATTATTTATATATCGTAGATACGGTTCTGTGAAATGGTATTATTGAAATAATAACGTAATTCGAACATAAATAGATTAATGAATTTTGCCAAATAAAGGAAGGTAATAAACGAAGCTTGTAGCCCTTTTGGCGGGGAGGGCCATGGCTCCTCCTGGATCCGTCAGTGATGAGACGTGTCAGTCGGAGTGAGGTGCGGTATACGGTATTTCAGCTTGCTTTGGTCCTAGAAATTTTCAATATGGCGGCCATTCGGCTCTGCCAATTTCGAAAATGTAAATGAAGCTGGGCTTTGGCGCCACATTCAAATACACGCAATTTGTCGACAACAAACTTCTCTTATTATAACTTAAAGTTTTTAACATTTTTAACAATTATTTTGATAATTGTTTCGTAGAATTCATAATGATGAAATATATAATGTTAAATGCTTTACTTTATTAAACAATGCAAATATAATTAGAACACAAGAGGCATAAAATACATTCTTATACAGATAATTAATTATTGGTTGTTATTAATTAAGGTTGCAATTAATTAAGGATGTTGAATGACAAATGTAAAAAATTTGGAAAACAGTATTTCTTAAATTTTATTTGTCTTCATGAAAATAACATAGCATTTTGGTGTGGACATTTTATCACATTATTTGCTTTTGAATTTTTAAACCAAGGAATTGAAACAATGACAGCTCAGCATGTTAAAGTTACGCACAAAAATTGTGGTAATTTACGAATATTAAATAGTACAGCAAGATAAAATGTTATTGCTGTATTTGGAAATTTGAAAGCGAAATGTGAAAGAGAAAAGGTGAAACAGTCGGATTCCGAACGTATATGTGAAGCGGCATATTTATTTGAGGTAGGATGTTGATAATATATAATAAATCTATATTTTTGTCTTCAGGGTACGATCTGTAGTTTATGGAATTCTAGAAGCTGAATGGCACACTGTTTTGGGGCTTCCTCACTATCACAACATGTTCAATCCAATTGAACGTGTCTATAGTCGTGGGCCGTGGGAGGGAGGGAGGAATGCGGAGTGGGCGAGCGGACCGCGCGCAGGAGGCGGTGGGCGTCGGTGGGTGGGGGGAGGGGAAGGGGCGGGGGCGGCAGGTGAGCTGGCGGAGGCCCCGGAAGGCGCCAAGGTCGACTGGCGTTGGCGGCGGCTGCAGGGCCAGACACAGACACACACACTGAGAGAGGGAGAGGCATAGAGAGGAAGGGACGGAGGAAGAGAGAGGGGAGAAAGACAGAGAGGGAGAGGCAGAGAGAGGGAGGGACGGAGGGAGAGAGATGGGAGAAAGACAGAGAGGGAGAGGCAGAGAGAGGGAGGGACGGAGGGAGAGAGGGGAGAAAGACAGAGAGGGAGAGGCAGAGAGAGGGAGGGACGGAGGAAAAGAGAGAGGGAGGAAGAGAGAGGGAGGGAGAGAGAGGGGAGAAAGAGAGGGAGAGGCAGAGAGAGGGAGGGACGGAGGAGAGAGAGGGGAGAAAGACAGAGAGGGAGAGGCAGAGAGAGGGAGGGACGGAGGGAGAGAGAGAAAGGGAGGGACGGAGGAAGAGAGAGAGAGGGAGGAAGAGAGAGGGGAGAAAGACAGAGGGAGGGACGGAGGAAGAGAGAGGGGAGAGAGAGACAGAGAGGGAGAGGCAGATGAGGGAGAGGTAAAGTGAGGCAAAGAGTGGGAGAGGCAGAGAGAGGGAGAGAGACAGTGAGACAGGGGCGAGAGAGAGGGACGGAGAGAGACGGAGGTAGGAGTGAGACGGAGGAGAGAGACGGAGGGAAAAGGAGAGAGAGGGACGGAGGAGGAGAGAGAGACGCGACTATGCCACTTTAGGTGTTGGGGAGAGGTTCTCTCTTTTTAACTTTCTCGCTACGGAGTGCAAGGGGAGGTAAGGAATGCTGCGCGAAAAAACGGAGAATTTTCGGCAGGAAACTAAAATTAAAGGCCCTGGTAGCGAAAAAGGGGATAAATCCAGTTGATAAAGTTAGAACAAAAATTCTCGAATCCGTGGCAAGGCCAGAATCCGTGTTTTCTGGGTAATTGATCCGGAAAAATCTATTGACGGCGAAACGTCTGTCCGTCCCGTCAGTCTGTGAACAACGCTAGCGTCCTAAACCGTTCAGCCGATATTCTCCAAAATTGATATTCTCATCGATCTGGCTGATGTCGCGTCCCCTTGAATTTGAAACCGGTATTTTAATTTGGGGGAGTATTTACCTGAAGCGCCTGGGACATTTTCCAAATTTTCAAAAAAAAAAAAGTTTTCTTCGTTTTTTATTAAATATTGTTGTTGGATAGTGTGAAACGACGTTTAAGAGAATGGGAGAGGGATTTTGCAGGGCTCATGGTCGTTGAAAAACCCTGATTTTTTGAAAATTGCAGTAGTTTAAAATAATTTCGGACGTCTTCCTACGACTAAAATATTAAGGATAAAGATTTTTTCGTGAATGAAATCGGGTCATTAAAAGTAGATATTGAATTAAGATCATGTACAACGTTTCGAAACTTTTGCGACTTTTCGCGTAATTTTGCATGAAAATACGGGCGAGAAAGTACGTGCTGTTTTAGCACCACTAGTTCTCTCTCTGTCTCTGTCTCTCTCTCTCTCTCTCTCTCGCACTGCGGAAGAGAAAGTGTGATACTCGGGTAGCATAATGGTGGCGAATTGGCGATTTCTTACAGAGAGGGACATTGAAAACTTCAGTACAGCAATTTTCTTCAGAAAGGGACAAGTAGATGGACTTGAGTGAAATGCATACCATCTTCACTTGCGCTATGCAGACTGAATGAATTTTAACGAAAGCTCTCGCTAATGTTTTCTTACATTTCCTTGCTTTGAACATTTCAGTATGGAATTCATGACCGAGGGTCTTTTTATTAAGTTTTATTTGCTTTTATTAAGCTTTATTCATCAAATATTTTTATAGGTTTTAGAAATTGGAAGACATTATAAATGTGAGATTTTCCGTTAGTAAGTTGGAAGGACAATTTGTATGTGAATAAGTCGTACGTATAGCTTTGAATCCACTGGGCAATCTGTTAAGATATGATGAATAGATACTGGGATGTTACATGGTTTACAAAGTGGCGGAGATTCTTTCTTGAACAGATGTGAGTGGGTAAGCCAGCTATGACGTACGAGAAGTCTTGCGAGAGTAGTTCCTTCTTGTAAGCGGGGCCCGGCAATAAGAGTTTTTCTGTCGAAAAATCGCGGTTTATCCGTACAGCATTCCATAACTTTCTCTCTCCTCCGTTGGGAGAAAGTAAAAAAAATAAAATCTTTTATACACCACGGGCGTTCACTGGTTGTAACGATGTCGGAGATTTTGCCGCCGGTCGATTAGAAGCCTCGCGACGCCCTTGGCGCATGAGTAAGTATTTCCTGCATGAATAAAGTCCGCCGCGCGCCGCCACCGTCGCTGAATGAGAAGGAGCGGCGTGGGTGTCGGCGGGCGGGTGACTGAGGCTGAGCTGGAGCGGGGGCGGGGAGAGGTAGTGTGGGGTAGCGTGGTGTGGTACGGACAACGGTTGGGCGGTGCGGGGACGGCTGGGCCGGGTGGAGGGGGACGGGGCGGGGACCCAAGGGAGGTGATGGTGTGGCAAGGGGTGGTGGCGATGGTCTGGGCGGGGCGGGGCGGGGACGGGTGGCGCGGGGTAGGGAGAGGTGGCGGTGGGCGAAGCGGGGCGGTGTGGCCGCAGGGGGTCGAGCTGGCCCGGGCGTTGTGAGCGGAGAGGTCGAGTACCGCGAGAGAGTACCGAGGTAGAGTACCGCGTCGCTGAGCGACGGAGGGAGGGGCGGGGTAGGGCGGGGCAGGGAGGCGTGGGGCGGGGCGGGAATGGGCGGGAGTGGGCAGGGCAGGGGAGGTGGGGCCTGCTCGGGGCAGGGCGGCGTAGCCGCAGAGGTGTGGGGCGGGGAAGGTTGGGGTAGCACAAGGAGGAGATGGGCTGGGCTGGGCGGCGCTAGGCGAGGATAGGCGGGGACAAGCGGTGCAGGGCGGCGCGGGGCGGGGCGGAGATGGGCTGGACTGCGCAGGGTGAGGCGGGCCGGTGCGGCGCGGCCGGAGCGGTGTGGATCCTTTGGGGGTGGGTTGGCCGGTGATGGGCGGGGCAGGCAGGAGCGGGGAGGGGAGGGACGGGGAGCCGCGGGGCTGGGCGGGGCTGGGCGGGGCTGGGCGGGGTGGGGGAGAGGAGCGGGGCGGGGCGGCGTGGGACCCGTGTGGGTGGGGCGGGGGCGGGGTGGGGCTGGGTGAGACTGGGCTTGGTGGGGGGAGAGGGCGGGGCGGCGCGGGCAGGGCGGCGTGGGGCGGGGCGGCGCGGGGACGGAGCGGGGCGCGGCGTGGCGGGGCGGCGCGGCGTGGGGCTGGGCTGGGTGGGGGGAGGAGCGGGGCGGTGTGGGGCGGGGCGCGGCGTGGCGGGGCGGCGCGGCGTGGGGCTGGGCTGGGTGGGGGAGAGGAGCGGGGCGGGGCGGCGTGGGGCCCGTGTGGGTGGGGCGGGTCGGGGTGGGGCTGGGCGAGACTGGGCTTGGTGGGGGGAGAGGGCGGGGCGGCGCGGGGCGGCGTGGGGACGGAGCGGGGCGTGGCGGGGCGCGGCGTGGCGGGGCGGGGTGGGGCTGGGCGGGACTGGGCTTGGTGAGGGGAAGGAACGGCGCGAGGCGGGGCGGCGTGGGGCCGGTGTGGGCGTGGCGGGGCGCGTGCCTGGCGGGTGATTCAGCGCGCCCGATGCGGCGCGCGGCGCTCCGCCGCTGAGCTGGCCTCCCCTCCCCCTCCCCTCCCCACCCACTCCAACCGCTGGAGGTCGCCGTCTGCGCGGTGCCGCCCTCTACCGGCCCGCCTCTCTGCACTCGCCACAAGCACGCGACAAGCATTCGCCCATCCCCGCGCTAAGGCAGTAGTGCCGTAGCGATCTCGGACCAAAGGATCGCGGGTTCGGGTCCCGCCTCGGGCATTGTTGTGTTCTTCCTTACACCCCCTGTCATCACCATATCATATCATCTTCACAGTTACCTTAACGTTAAACCCAACAGTCGCTGATGACCTTGATGTTAATGTGACCTAAAATAACAAAAAGAAAAACAATATTGATTCATTACTTCATGAGCTCGTCAACTCCTAAGATAATTAGTCCCGCAAGTGTAAAGTATGCTTTTTTTCGTCGGGAGGTGGCGGTGGTCTTCCTAGCTGGTTGGCGAGATCCGGCGCCGACCTACCCGGCGACTTGAGGGTTTCCCCAACCAGGTATCTCCCACCAGCGGAGCGCCGCGTCACCGGGCCGGAGGTGCGGCGACGTCATGCAGCTGATGTCTCTGCAGTGCCTCTGACTGGCAGGTTCTAGGTTCGAGTTCCGGAGGTGGCAAGATTTTCGGCACTAGCTTTCCAGCTAGGTCGAATTCAGTCGCTATCTCGAGGAGAATCGTAGCGGGCAGCTGCTCTGATCGGTAGTTTTCCGTTGTTTCTCCGATCAACACCAGGCGAATGCCGGAGCAGTACCCTAAGAAACGGGCCACGGAGCGCGCGAGATCTTTCCTTTCTCTTCCTTGTCCTATCTTCCTTCTCCCAGATGGACATACTTGATTGGGGAAAACCCCGGTAATCGACGGTAAGTCCGCGCCGGATTTCGCTATCCAGTGAAGGAAAACAAGCACTGCACTTACGGGACGCCCAGAAACGCTGACAATCAATCAATACCTATCCCTGTAGCTCCCATGAACGGGGCACCGCCCCAGCCTGGACAAACTCTAAGCTCTTGACCGGTCTCCCGGCATGTGTGGTAGTGTAGTGCATGATAGAGTGTGTGTGTGTAACGGGGGAGGATAGGACAAGGAATAGGAAGGAAAGATCGCGCGTGGTCCGTGGCCCGTTTGTTAGGGTACTGCTCCGGCATTCGTCTGGTGTTGATCGGAGAAACCAGGGAAAACTACCGATCAGAGCAGCCGGCCGCTAGAATTGTCCTCCAGACAGCGAATGAATTGGACCTAACTGACAAGGTAGTGTCGAAAAGCCTGCCAGCGTCGGGACTCGAACCTAGGACTTCCCAGTCAGAGGGACTGCAGTGACATCAGCTGATGCTTTGAGAAATTTCGCTCAGTGGAGAGCGCGTTCTCCTTGTCGGAAACCCTTAACGGGGAGCTCTCTTTTTGCTATTTGTGCTACGAGTGTGGTCCGGTCCGAGATGGAAACACACTTCATGATTGGCCAGTAGGGAAAAGTGGTAAGACAAATCGAATAGAAAAAGCGATAAACTTTGTGAGATACATCGCCCTGATCGGGGCATTTTGTATGTATACACTGTTGGTTTTAATTTCACGAGTAGAATAGTCATTCATATATGTCAAATAAAAAGGACAAGGATTTGTGGGGCTGAAGGAAACCTAAACATTTTATTTTTCTCCCCCTGTCACACATTTTTTCTGTTTTTCGATGAAATAAAATCACCAAATCACCTGTCATTTTACTCTTTTGTGTCTACTTTTAATTTGAGGTCACTGCCCGTTATCTTCAAATACCTAGAAGTCATAACTCCGATAAGGAATGTTGATGTTAATCGCTTTGGCACTTTAACGACATGAAAACCATCAAACAAGATTGCGTGCCTTGATGCGAAATCGTCGCATGTCCGTCACCTACATTCCGTTTGAAGTTTCGCTATCTCATCCTCTCGCCAGTTGCAGCCGGTCGCAGATTATCGAAATAGCGATGGATCGATAACGATCTCACCAGCACTTCAACTGTTTTCGTTTCACAGATGTCGCTCGGAGCCGTTTCATAATCGCTGAGATGAGAGTTTCGGATTCGGACGTCGTCTCTGATTGGTTTCCACTGCCGGCTTCCACTCGAACAAGAGTTATCTTGAAGAAAATTGACATTTTGCGACTAATTTCGGATTTTTGTCTATTTTGATTGGACCTTGGATATGCTGCAATAAACACTCCATTTTTACGTACCTAATACATGTTGTTAAAAAGTCGAAAATAAATAGAATCATTTCATCTTGTGATTAGGGGTCGGAGGGTAAAGAATTTTTTTTCACTTTAGAACAATGCCTATTAGTATATACATTAATTTTATTCCACTATCTTCCGTATTTGGCTTTTCTATTAGCTTCTTTGTCCAGTTTTATTTTAGGCAGTCTACGACTATACGTTTGAAAACATAAGGGGTTATTAAAGAGCCATACTTTAAATTTTGACATTTATTGAAATATGTTTTTTTTAAACATTCCGAATGATTACTATCTCTCGACGCTTCTAGAAGTACTTTTCCCTTCTTCAGGAGTCTTATCAAACTATGTCATTCCTTCTTAAATTCTACTCGTAATTTTTACAAATTATTACATTTTGCAAAGAAGCAAGCCCTCAACAACTCTCTCCATGATGTCAGAGACCAAATTTAAATTGTAGCTTTTTATTAACCTTTTGGTTTTCAAACGTAGAGAAGTAGATTGTCTAAAATAAAACTGGACAAAGAAATGTAATTAAACATTAATTATCTGTTATGACAAAATGAAATGACTCATTTTTATATGCATTTTTTTTTCATTTTCATCGATTTCGACTAATAAGTCACTTTTCCCCTTTCCGGGCATTTTAAAGCACTTTTTACTGATTTAGTAACAGGCGGGACGGCGCCGGATCTGACCATCCAGCGAGGAGGAATACCACCGCCTCCTGCGTTAAACATTCACTTCGTTGAAAGATCGTCATGGGAGTGCATGTCTCCGAAACACCGCGAGCGAATGGCTCAGAATGACTCAGCAGCGCGCTGACTTGGCAGTCGGGAGGTTCGCGTTCGATCCCCGGGCCGGCCATCCTGGCCGGCGTTTTTCTTGGTTTCCCTCGGTCCTAAGGCGAATGATGGGGTGGTTCAAAATGGCCACGATCACCTCTCACCTGACTTCTCATCATCATCCTGTCACATGGACTTATGATGATAATAGGAGATTCAGTACAGCTAAGTGATCAAATGTTATTCAGTACTGATTTTTAGGATTCATAATATAATAATAGTAATAATAATAATAGTAATAATAATAATAGTAATAATAATAATAGTAATAATAATAATAGTAATAATAATAATAGTAATAATAATAATAGTAATAATAATAATTATTATTATTATTATTATGCACCAGACAGACCGGATATTGTTATCCGGGATTTTGAGAAAAAAATCGTGTCTTTTGGTCGATGTTTCTGTACCTTGCGATCAAAACGTCGTTACCAAGGAGGCAGAGAAACGTCTTAAATAAAAGAGTTTGGAAATCGAGATCAGCCGAATGTGGGGCGTAAAAGCACAGATCGTACCGATAGTTATCGGAGCTCTGGGATTTGTTCCGCAAAATTTGTGTAAGAACTTATCTAAACTCGCAGGTCATTCAGAAGACTGGGAAGTACAAGAAATCGCTTTATTTGGAGCAGCCCACATGTTGCGCAAAGTATTGTAGAGGCACCGACAGTCCCTAGATCTGCTCCTTAGCTGGTTGCAACCTGGAGTAGATTTTATATTCAGCCGACACGTAACATCTGTAGTCGTGATATGGAGGAATAATAATAATAGTAATAATAATAATAATAATAATAATAATAATAATAATAATTCACAGCGGGGACAAAGTTGCTCGCGTCCGTGGTCTACCACACGTGTCCCCTGGGTAACGCTAAATAAGCGACAGTGATTCTCAACCTACGCGCTTGACCATTGTGGACGTGCAAATCTCCACACGCTGAGAGGAAACTGCACGTCTACACTAGTCAGCTCATCACGCAATGGCTAACATGCCAAGGGTGGGCATTGGCTAACAAACAAACAACATGTTTACGAAACATCAATCAATCAAATGAAATCAGATCGGAATGGCTACGTGACGAAGAGACGGCAGCGTTGGAAATCCTTGTCCAAGGGTTCACCCGGACGATGACTCCATGGACACAAGTGGGGAAACGAACTAGCGAACGGACGAGAGTTGCCAATCACTATGTACTTGACGCCCTACACACGAATCGCAGAAGAATGTTTTTTTATGGCTGAAGGCATTTCAAGACGCTTCGATAAGGCAATTTGTCATCGTGAGTGTTGTTGGCTGTCCGGGTGACGCCGCTGTGATTTCGATGTTTCGACCATCTTGTGACGGTCTTCCTCAGGGCTGGACTGCAACAGGGCTTGCCAGGTTTATCCAGCCCTGAAGAAGGCCACGCTAAACGTCGAGAGCTCTGCCTTTGATGCGGCGTCACCCGCACTGCCAAGATTACTCACAAGATTATGACCACGAAACCCTGATACCTCACTCAATTTGTTATCGTGATAAATCGGAAATTACATTTCAAGAAGATTACAATGATGTTTGTTGCATCACTGCATTACTGAGGGAAGAAAAGGGGGAGGCTGCAGGCAATATGTCTTCTTTGGATCTATGATGACAAGAGGAGAGTCAACCGAAGTGGTCGGCTTTTATTCAACACAGAGTTTTACAAAGCAAAATACCTATTGTCTTAAAATATAATATATGAATAAGTACACTAACCAAAGTTACACAGCTGATGGAGTGAACATTTCTTTTATTTAATATAGGACAAACCAGACATTCCAAATTTGAGATTTGAAAATTTCAATGATGAAGTTTTTTTTCTATGAAATTTCAACTTTTGAAAGAAATTTAAAATAAAGATACGATGTGATTAATAAGTACATAGGACAGAAAGTATTGTAGAAATGAAATACTTACAATTGTGTGTACAAGCTTTCGGTTTTGAGCACCTTTTTCTACACTATTTTGGCCGCTTTCTTTTCTCAATGACAGAGTTTTGTATCCTCTTTCTAACAGTAAAAATTGAAGATTATTGATTATCTGGGTTAACAATTGTCCAGAGTTCTTTTGTAAACTTTCATTTCAGACTTTTCTGATTCCTTTCCTTTATGTTGTTCTATTTCTTCACTGTCTGCGATCCAACAAAACCGAAACACCTCCCAAAAGGCAAATTCGAAATTAGTAATACAGTTTTGAGACTATACTAAAATATTTGAAAGCAGTTAATTTTTACTTCTCAGTCATGTTTGCCGCAAACACATTTTCTGGAATAATCACGACAGTATGCGTATTGAGACAAGCTCCGGCCATGATGTAATCTAAAGAGACATCTGCATCTCTGTCTCTGGCGAGTTCATACGGCAGATATTTCTAGAAATAATGTGCAATGACTTAGATGAGTCGCTTCTAGTAACTGTTTCATAAATCAGTTGTCAGATTCTGCACGTCTCTGATCAGGTGAGGTAATACCGGGAAGCGCCGGACCAGCAAAAATGTAATAGAATGTTCAAGAAGAGCTCATCATGTAGATTACTGTACGAGAAACGTTTCTGTTCAAAATTTTAGTTTTTAAGACCCTAGAACGCATCGTTTGGCAATTTTTATTTACGATATAGATTCAAAATGCTGCCGAATGTGCTGCGGGTTGCATTTGACGTAAATATTTAGTCTCTTCTTCACCTTCTGGGTGGAAAAAAAACACGTAGAAGTGCCAACTTTCACGGAGATCGTTCACACAGTGTCGGAGTTTAGCAATTTACATTTATATATCAAAGAAAATCAAGTGGCGTATTTTCAGGATTACGTTGCAGATTACAACTGAGGGAGAGGCTTTTTTTAGCACTACTGTAAATAGAGATTCCCGGAAACTCACTGGAGATAAAACAGCAACACTCGTCGACAGCTGTAAATACCGCACCACTCGTTCTACCTCGAAATAACTCAAAGATAGTAAACGATCAGTGGAAGTGTATAATGTACCATTTCTCCTTTTCTCTATAGATTTATGAAACAAAATCATTGGAAAAATAGATACGTCTAAAAAAAATAATTAGGGCTGTTAATGATACAGTATACACTGTACATTCTAAAATATAATAAACGTACTGGTGATGCTGATAAATTAAAATCTAACATTCAATGAATAACAATTTATTGACAAAAATATGCATTAATAAGTTTAAACACATTACTATTCACTACGAACTAAAAATGTCTTGCACAACTCAAAGTTATCTCTCTCGACGTTCAAATACTTATGTTCACTATCTTTCTCTCTCAGTTTATGAATTTCAACATTAGTTTACGAATAGTGCCGTCTTCCTTTGGTGATTTTCAAAAACAAAATGTTATCACTATACTTTGTCGATGTTTTGAATGTTCATAAACTAATAGTATTATTTGGACATAATCCACATTATCTTCGGAATAAAACGTTCATCATCCATATTATTATCATTATTATTATTATTATCCGAATTTTTCACTCTCTGCACTATGTGCAGGAACATTCACCTGACCATTGCTGGTCTAGGCTCGGTCGGTCTCGCTGAGACAAAACACGAACGAATGTTACTCTTGACATTTCAATCAATCGTGTCCCAATCACTCGTACATCCCAGGAATTCTCTTACTATTCTGCAGCTATCCAGTATTACTGCTTTTTGCATTTGTTCCACGCATGAGAATGGTAATTCCAACACTTGAATTGCATGCATTGTGTGTTTTGGTACTAATCCTGTGGTGGACATTATTATCGGTAGTATGCCGATATTCTCAAGTTTCCATTGGTGGCGAAGCTCGTGAGTCAACGGTACATATTTCTGAATTTTCAAGCTATGAACAGATTCATAGCTTATTATTATTATTATTATTATTATTATTATTATTATTATTATTATTATTATTATTATTTTTCCATTACATCACGACTAAAGATGTTATGAGTCGGCTGAATATAAAATTATTATTATTATTATTAATATATTATTTATATATTAATAATATATTTATTATATTATAATATATTTATTATATTATGAATATTAATTATTAATATTATTGTTATTATTATTATTCCATTAGCTATAAAACTTCCTTTCACACACCGTTTCACAACAACATCCTCCCCATCATGTTTTTCGTTGTTGATCCTCTTGTTGTCATGACATCCACGGCCCATTGCTATTACATAGTCTTTCCCTTCTGTGGGCTTTGCGGCAATCACAGATTCATTACAATAAAGGTGTGCAACAGGTCTTTCGTGCATAACACACAATCCTGTGAAAAATTTCCAGGCTCCCTAATAAAAAAACAATATTCCGTTGTATTAGTAAATTTTGTTAAATAACACTACTGTTCTTGCATTTTGTATTATCTTTTTTATTTCATTAAATGAGACGGCAATGTGTCGTGATGTACATCTTCCTCTTAGATCTAATAATATTTGAATTAATTTATTGCAATAAAACATAATAAAAACAATAGACAATACAAATTAACATTAGAAAAACCAAAGGAATACAACAATATTGAAATCACTATTTACAGTTTGTCTGGGCCCTTGTCAACCGTTTGTATATCTGTATTGCGCTTGGCAAGGCACATGCTTAATGTGAGAAACGTCGAGCTCATAATAAATGTGTATAATACGCAAGGTTTAATTCCTGAAATCAACCGAGATTGATCCTATATGCTCCAAAATAATTTAATATCATCTACTTATCTACAATATAATACCAGAATCAACAGGAAGAAATAACAACAATTTCAATATTAATAATAATAATAATAATGTGCAGTGGCGTTGTGAAGTTGAGGGAAACGAGCGTGGAAGAAAAACAGTTATCCGCAGTGCGGTGAACTGAAGTATGGTGAGGTGGAGTGCTATAAAAGCTTGTACAGTGAAATGTTCATGTTAATTTGTAAATTTGTTAAGTTTTGTAATGTTAAGTTAGTGTATTCTGCCACCAAGTTCTCAAACTTAAATGCAGAATTAGTAATAAATCTAATCTAATATTTGACTGTTGAAATGGTACCTTTGCTTTCGTGAAAACGTGACCCGCCGAACACCACTGCATGATGTGTTGCGTTACAACCAGGGGCAACGTACCGTGTGAAACTTTATCAGAGATTTTGCGCCGTGTAGGCAAAAAGTTGTAATTTTTGACCACGTTACACATCCTAGAAATTTGTACATTTGTTCTGAGACACCTGTTGTTACAACACAAAGTTTTCCTTTTCGGAAAACCTTTATCAACCCATGATTCCATACATTGTTATCCAATGAATGAGCCCTTAACTCACAATTCTCTCTAGAGTGCACGTAATATTCTCGGCAAACTCCGCTATGGAATTATTCGTACGAGAGCTTACCCGTGCGAGAACTCTTGTATGCTATATCCCACCCTCTTCCTTATTTTTCCATTTCCATATTAAGCCTGCAATATATATTGTTCTACAAGACCTTATCCCCCGTCGCTTCGTCTGTAGACACCTTCTAATTGATAATAATATAATACACCTTTGTCAATACAAACTATTGTTATTTAACTTTATTATCGAGTAAAGAGAGATCCGTGTAATTCAATTGCATAGAATATCAAGTAATTAGTAATTTCACATACACGTGCAGATTCTATAGGCTCTGAGCAGATGGGATAGAATCGAGAAGCGTCGAACCAGCAAAAAGGAAATAGAATGGTCCAGAAGATCTCATCATCCTGTAGAATGCGTTCTGGGAAACGTTTCTTTGATGACTTTGGTCACAAAATTTAAGTTTTTAAGGCCCTAGAACGTCTCGTTTAGGAGTTATTTAACTATATAGTTAAAAGAAATGCTGACTTGCGTTGCGGGTTGTATTTTACATGAATATTTTATATGCGTTTTTTAAACACATCCTTCATATTTTTAAAACATGTCGAAGTGCAATTCGTCATGTCTCCGCGAAATTCTCTTTCGTTAAAGACGTCATTTATAAAGATTGATTGCGTGTGAGAACCGCAAAGGGAAGGTATACTACTGGAATAATATAGGAGACGACGCGTCAGTAAAAGCCTGGCCTGCTATTCGCTGCGGGATCGACAAGGTCGGATATAGAAGTCTATGAATCACCCATACCCGCGAGTCAGCAAATGGAGATTTTTTTCATAGAACTCTCAATGGTCGTCCCTGGAGTATTTGGCTCTAAGAGGAAAACCTATGACGCTAGCATTGATGACGAACGGTTTGCCGTTTGTTGATGTTTTGCGGGTTGCTTACTTGCTCCGGTTTTGTCATCTGTTTATGTTGGTATGTTTCATTTCAAATATTTCTTTCACGTGCTTTATTTTCCTGCAAGTGCCACCGGGTGAGGGAGGCCTAGTGTAACTGCAGTTGTCACTGCTACGGCTCTGTCACGGAGGTCTTGTGGTACGTATCCCGATGTCGGGGGATTTTCGGCCGGCGAATTTTCTGCGAATCCCGATGTCGGCGGATTTTCGGCCGTCGGATTTTCGGTGAATCCTGATGTCGGGGGATTTTCGGCCGGCGAATTTTCTGCGAATCCTGATGTCGGCGGATTTTTGGCCGGCGGATTTTCGGTGAATCTCGATGTCGGCGGATTTTCGGTGAATCCCGATGTCGGCGGATTTTTGGCCGGCGGATTTTCGGTGAATCCCGATGTCGGCGGATTTTCGGCCGTCGGATTTTCGGTGAATCCTGATGTCGGCGGATTTTTGGCCGGCGGATTTTCGGTGAATCCTGATGTCGGGGGATTTTCGGCCGGCGAATTTTCGGTGAATCCCGATGTCGGCGGATTTTTGGCCGGCGGATTTTCGGTGAATCCCGATGTCGGCGGATTTTTGGCCGGCGGATTTTCGGTGAATCCCGATGTCGGCGGATTTTTGGCCGGCGGATTTTCGGTGAATCCTGATGTTGGGGGATTTTAGGCCGGCGAATTTTCGGCGAATCCCGATGTCGGCGGATTTTTGGCCGGCGGATTTTCGGTGAATCCTGATGTCGGGGGATTTTCGGCCGGCGAATTTTCTGCGAATCCCAATGTCGGCGGATTTTTGGCCGGCGGATTTTCGGTGAACCCTGATGTCGGCGGATTTTTTGCCGGCGGATTTTCGGTGAATCCCGATGTCGGCGGATTTTCGGCCGTCGGATTTTCGGTGAATCCTAATGTCGGGGGATTTTCGGCCGGCGAATTTTCTGCGAATCCCGATGTCGGCGGATTTTTGGCCGGCGGATTTTCGGTGAATCCCGATGTCGGCGGATTTTTGGCCGGCGGATTTTCGATGAATCCCGATGTCGGCGGATTTTTGGCCGGCGGATTTTCGGTGAATCCCGATATCGGCGGATTTTCGGCCGGCGAATTTTCGGTGAATCCCGATGTCGGCGACAATAACTGTATAACTACAAATGCTTATATCTTGATATCAATAAACCGCATATGTAATATGACATACCCTATGTTATTTTAATATAGCTCTCAGTTCTTTTCAATATTTGGCGCATTTTTGAATTCTGTTGGACGTAATTTCATTCGCGGTATAGTCCTATTAAATACCACTCGTGCTTTGGAAAATTTCAGATAAATCCCCTCCTCGCTTCGCCAGTAGGGGATTTATCGACAATTTCCACAGCACTTCTCTTGCTATTACCTACGATGATAATACGATGTCAAGCTATGACTCAGCTGACACACTCTGTCCTGTGACGCTGTAAAGAAAAAAACTAATAAGCCGTCGTCCGGAGGAGAATTTTGGTAGCCGGCTGCACTGGACGGCAGTTTTCAATGGTTTCTTTGATCAATAGCAGGTGAGGGCCAGAGTAGTACCCTAACAAACGGGCCACGGGCCGCCCGCGATCTTTCTTTCCTCTTCCTTGTCCTATCCCCACCCTTTATTCACACAGCCTGCCACTTACATGCCCTACAATACCACACATCCCTGACCTCGAACGTGTCCTAGGTCAGGGCTTTTTAAGCGGCGGCCTGCGTGAGGCCCGCTGGATCTTTTAAACACCAGTTGTCCAGATGAATTTTACAAAGTGACAAGTTTTTATACCATAATGACAATTTTTATTAAAATGCTACAATTTAATCCATGATGGCAACACATTCTGGACATTAGTTTTTGAAAATGACCCCAAACAGTGTCGAAACGTTAAGAGATGTATAACAATCAATAAATTGTTATAAAATTACAATGTCTCTTTTTTTAAGTTATATATTATTAAACTATAACAAATAATAGCTATACAACAGACGTGTATACACTAAGTGATCAAAAGTATCCATCACGTGGCTGAAGATGACATAACAGTTCGTGGCGCCCTCCATCGGTAATGCTGGAATTCAACAGGGTGTTGGCTCATCCTTAGCCTTGATGACCGCTTCCACTCTCGCAGGCATACTTTCAATCAGGTGCTGGAAGGTTTCTTGGGGAATGGCAGCCCATTCTTCACGGAGTGCTGCACTGAGGAGTGGTATCGATGTAGGTCAGTGAGGCCTGGCACGAAGTCGGCGTTCCAAAACATCCCAAAGGTGTTCGATAAGATTCAAGTCAGGACTCTGTGCAGGCCAGTCCATTACAGGGACGTTATTGTCGTGTCACCACTCCGCCACAGGCCGTGCAGTATGAACAGGTGCTCGATCGTGTTAGAAGATGCAATCTCAATCCCCAAATTGCTCTTGAACAGTGGGAAGCGAGGTGTTTAAAACATCAACGTAGGCCTGTGCCGTGATAGTGCCATGCAAAACATCAAGGGGTGCAAGTCCCCTCCATGAAAAACACGACCACACTATAACATCACCGCCTCCGTTTCCGGATACTTTTGATCACTTAGTGTACATAGGCAGATAGATATATAGGCAGATAGATTAATAGGTAGAAATATAGGTAGATAGATATATAGGCAGATAGATATACAGGTAGATTGAAATATAGGTAGATATAGATAGAGGCAGATAGAGATATAGGCAGATAGAAATATAGGCAGATAGATGTATAGGCAGATATATAGGTAGATAGATAAATAGGTGGATAGAAATATAGGTAGATATAGATACAGGCAGATAGATGTATAGGCAGATAGAAATATAGGTAGATAAATATATAGGCAGATAGATATATAGGCAGATAGATATATAGGCAGATCGATATATAGGCAGGCAGAAATATAGGTAGATAGATGTATAGGTAGATAGAAATATAGGCAGACAGATGTATAGGCAGGTAGTGTGTGCTGCGCTGCCTTTGCGGGAGCGGCGTCCGGCGTGGGAATCGATGCGGAGGCCCGGCGGCCGGGCCGGCGGCTGCGACCGAGGCTCCTTGGAGCGGGCGGCGGCGCGGCAGGGAAGGACGACGAGAGGCGGGTGGCGGTGGAGCGGTGGCTGCGAGCCGGGATTTCCGCACGCAAGGCGGGGAGGGCGGGGCGGAGCAGGGCGGAGCAGGGCAGAACGACGTAGGGCTGAGCGGGGCGGCACATGATGTTGGCAGGATTCCTGCATGAAAGGCGAGGCGGGGCGAGGCGAGGCGAGGTGAGGCGGGGCGAGGCGGGGCGAGGCGAGGCGGGGCGAGGCGAGGCGGGGCGAGGCGGGGCGAGGCGAGGCGAGGCGAGGCGTGGCGAGGTGTGGCGAGGCGGGGCGAGGCGGGGCGAGGCGGGGCGAGGCGGGGCGAGGCGGGGCGAGGCGGGGAGAGGCGGGGAGAGGCGGGGCGAGGCGGGGAGAGGCGAGGCGTGGCGGGGGGAGGCGGGGCGATGCGGGGCGAGGCGGGGCGAGGCGAGGCGAGGCAGGGCGAGGCAGGGCGAGGCAGGGCGAGGCGTGGCGAGGTGTGGCGAGGTGTGGCGAGGCGGGGCGAGGCGGGGCGAGGCGGGGCGAGGCGGGGAGAGGCGAGGCGTGGCGGGGGGAGGCGGGGCGATGCGGGGCGAGGCGGGGCGAGGCGAGGCGAGGCGGGGCGAGGCAGGGCGAGGCAGAGCGAGGCGGGGCGAGGCGTGGCGAGGCGTGGCGTGGCGAGGCGTGGCGAGGCGAGGCGAGGCGAGGCGGGGAGAGGTGGGACGAAGCGGGGCGGGGCGACGCGAGGCAGGGCGAGGCGGGCCGAAGCGGGATAGGCGAGACGGGGTGGGACGGGGAAGGCGGGCGAGACGAAGGGGGCGAGGCGGGGCGAGGGCAAGCACGGATAGGCCGGAGCAGGACGGGATGTGGTGTCTGGAAGCCGGGATTCCCGCATGCGAGACGGCCTGGGAATCGGCGGGGCAATGGGAATGGGCAGGGCCGGAAGGGGGGGGGCGTGTGGTGTCTGCGACCGCGATCCCTGCCCGCGCGGCGGGGCGAGGAGGAGGGGGTGGTGCCTGCGGGGCGGGGCGGGGCGGGCCGCGCAGGGCCGTTGTGCGACGGCGCCGCCGCCAGTACTTTTCCACTCCGCCACGCCCCCTCCGACCCCTCGCCGCAGACCCTCGCGCCCGCGCCCGCGGTGGGCGCGCACGCCCAATACGCCGCCAGAACAACACCATCACCAGCAATTATAATAATAATAATAATAATAATAATAATAATAATAATAATAATAAGGGCAAGAAATTGGTTTATTTGGAACAGCCCACATTTTGCGCAAAGTATTGTAGAGGCACCGACAGTCCTTAGATCTACTTCTGAGGTAGCTGGTTGCAACCTGGAGTAGATTTTATATTCAGCCGACACATAACATCTTTAGTCGTGATTTAGAGAATAATAATAATAATAATAATAATAATAATAATAATAATAGTAATAAGAAAATATCAAGAAACAGTGGCATATGGACCACGTTTGACATCTCCAGCACCGCAGTAATTCCCAAGACACTGTTCCAAAGTTTAAAAGACCTGAATATTAATGTGAATATTTATAAGACTGTGCAAAACGCTGTGGTTATCTCAACAACAGGAATAACTCGGAAGTTTATGGGAGTAGGGTAGATATGAATTCCTAACAAAAAGACGTCGATAAATAGGCTTTGGTCTTGTATAACCTGTGTATTTGTCCTTATGATAAAAGAAAATAAACATTAAAATAAACTGCATAATAATAATAATAACTCTATTGGTATTTCAAACTCTATTGGGATAGAGAAATAAGGACTGACCTCACCATACCAGCCAATAGACGCGACATCACCTTGCTAGACAAAAAGGAAAAAGAAGTCCATCTGATTGACATTGCCATTCCACTCTCCTACAATATCGACAATAGCCATAGCAACAAGATCAGCAAATACAAGAATCTAGCAGATGAAGTAAAGAAAATGTGGAAAGTCTATATTAGACCCATTATCATTTCGGCCACAGGACTAATTCCTACAAGCACAAAGAAACACTTGGAAATCCTTCAATCAGAAAGCTATCTATCAAAAATTCAGAAATCTGTGATACTGGACACTTGCCATATTGTGAGGAAGTTCTTAGGAGACGAGATTGACTGATAGCAACTCAATTACTGTTTAATAAAGCCAGTGAGTGCGGTGTGGACATGTATGTGGAAATTTTGATAGTCGTGATAGTCGTACGATAGTAGACAGTTTATATGAATGTGTTATCTCCATAATATATTTAAATTTAACCTGACTTGTGTTCTTTATGTATTTATATTTAATTTGACTTGTGTTCCTAAGTATATTTTAAATTAATTTGACGTGTGTTCTAATATGTTTTTTTTAAATTTGATTTGACTTATATTCTTATATATATCTATTGTTCCTATATTATTCAAATTTAAGTGGACCTGTGCTCTTTTATTGCTCTTATATGTAAATTTGATTTCATTTGTGTTCTGTTATATAATACGTCTTCAATCCTAATTCCGACGTATTATGTCATGTCCAACATTGTTGAGAAAGCTAATAAATAATAATAATAAAAATTAACAAAGATTATTTCACTTCCCATTAAATTCTCATTTATGTGCCAGGGTATACGACTTTAGGGCAAAGCATGCTTCCTGTCGGATCCTGTGGTTTAATATTTTTTTTATTGAATAATTACATGCCTTTGATGTTTAAGCCCTTGGCAGCAGAAGATGAACTGATTTAGTATTACAAAGAAAACTCACGCATCATGAACAATCTATTTTTTGTGTTAAAATCAAATTTGAAAGGAGATTATGAGGGGCCGAACAATTGTTTGGGCAATTAACATCTTAGTCGGTTGCGATGGGGATTGTGTTTACCAAGTTCTAAGTGAAGTGCAGATGAAATCACAGCTCCTTGTGGGACGCCGGCAAGAATTGATTTTGGAGATGAAATATTTTAATTGTTTATTATGAATCTCGAACAAAGCATTAAATTTCTCGAAGCGCTATTGTCTCTTAATTGAGAGTATTATTGTCTCTCAAACATTCTGGTCAATGCTAGCATACCCTGGCATATACGTATAACATATGATAGTATTTTCTTAAGGGTTCGAAAAAATATGATTGAAACTTCACACAACCCAGCCATCTATCAACTTTTGTCGTCGGTGTAATTCACATTTCCGTGCATCGATATTTCTTTCATTGGTCAAGAGAATTTACTCTGCGAGCGTGTGCAGAGCATTGTTCTGTGAAAACAAACCTCAACACCACCTCCTCCCAAGATGCAACACCTACTACGTTCTCGGGACTGACCATAACAGTCCCCGCGTGGGGGCGTGGTTGCGTAGGTGGACACGCCCTCTGGTGGAGCTCAGACGACCTCCCGTATCTATAGTCTCGCGGCCCCACTCAGGTCGTTAGCCTAACGTGTAGGCAGTGCGGGGCGATGCTAAGCTCCTGGTTGACGGTTCAACCCGGCAACCCACCCGTTGGGCCCCTGGCGCGTCGACCTCATGGCAGGATTGGGTACAGGAGACCCCTCGGGGCGCTCTGGATTCCACAAATAGAAGTCCGGCGGTTGAAAGACCATCCGCCAGGTTGCCTTGCTCACGGTCTCACCCAGGTCGGTAACCTAACGTGTAGGCTGTGGGGAGACGGGATGGGGGCCCCGAGCCGCCCGGACCTTAGTTCGGGTGGCCCCCAGTTGGGCTCTTGGCTTCGTCGTGGCAGAGGCCCGATACTCTGGGCGTAGAGGAGGGACTTGGTGTCCCGGCGCATGTGAGCGGCGCGTCGTCATACAGGCGACATTGACTCCGGTACTAGCCCGGATAGCTAGTAGCTCTGAGCTGGCAGAGCGGCCTTAGACCCAGGCATCGTATGGGGAGGTTGCCATGAGGACAAACTGCGTTCCGGCGGGATCCGGATGTTGGTCGGAAGGTGTCCTTGTACACCCGACGAGGGTGCGGATAGAGGCTAACGCCTAGTGCCCACCCTGGGGCTTCGGCCCCCTAATAAAGTACAAGTGCTGGGGCACGCATACATATGACCATAACAGTACATGCATCGAGATACAGAACATATTCAATAAGAGGTCGTCCATACATTACCTAATGCTAAAGGGGGAGGGGGCCCCCTAATCCGCAATTTATGGACGACCCCTAATCCAAGAAATAAAATACTACAAGTAACACAGAGCGAAGACTCAACTTCTGTTTTCCGTCCAAGTGATCTATAATACGCGGATAATCTTTATTAATTCACTAGTGGGCCCGGCAAAGCTTCGGTATTGCAGTGAAGTACACATCACTAGAGACCGGAAAAATATGTAGCTTCAAAGGTGAAAATAAATACATAAATATGTAATGAAAATAGTAAGAATATGTAATAAAAATGTAAAATCGGATATAATATGTGATATTAAAATACACTAATTATTAAACGAAAATTTACATAATACGAAATTATATTTATAAAAATATTTCTAAAGAAATGTTAAATGTTATACATACGTTTGGAAATTTCCGTTAAAGGTCACAAACACACTTTACTTTTCGACTTTTCACACCTAAGGTGAAACAAACTGATATCAGTCACTGACGCACACTTCCCGCCACACTGACTGTAACTGAAGCAGGAGTGCCGGACTGTGTGAATATTCGGCCGCGTTATCATGTAGCATACCTTGAGTAAAAATAATGCAGTAATAATGTAGGGAAAATCGCTGTTGTGAAAATATTTCTTTTCATAAAAAATACGAAATAAAATTGAAGAAAATTGATATAATAAAAAGAATATTTCGTGAAAATGGTAAAATATGTATAATATGTCATAAAGTACTAAATATGTAAAAATATGTCACGAAAAAGTTTGATATTGTGTTAGAAAAGCTACGATTCACCAAGATTACAATTTTTAAAGCGGTAAGTAGAAAGACAAAAAATATGTAATTGCATAAAAATCCGGTCTCTACACATCACACACTAATGGTCACATGGTTGTTAATGTTTTACGCTACGCTTTGAAAAAATTCTAATAGATGAAAAAATATCTCGCAAATATGTTGTATTTGGATTTGTTTTCGGTCCTCTTTAGACATGGTTGTCAAATATTCTATTCTTAAAACGCTGTCCCTCAAATTAGCGTATCAATTCGCTATGACACTATCTTGGACAAATTTCATTTCCGTGTCCGAGATTCAAGTAATAATTCCGGCCGATATTTTACAAACTCAGGGGCAGAATACTTGTACGCAGTGATGACTGATGACGCTCTCTATCCTTGATTGTGCGGCGGGTTGCGTAGAGTTCAGGGGCGTGTTGAGTCGTCGTAGACTACAAAATCATCCTCAACAACGCGCCAACATGTCCGACTTAATTCAAACCCCTTTTTCAACATGCCCATTACTAATATGAGCAAAGTGTAAACATTTCGGCGAAATCGGTACGTGCGTTTTTTTAAACATATCTTTCATATTTTTGAAGTCAAAGTGCAATTTTTCACGTGTCCGTAAAATTCTCTTTCTTTAGAGATCTCATTTACAGAGATTGTTTTCGTGTGAGAGCCGCAAAAGGAAGGTATGTTACTGAAATAATATAGGAGATGATAGATTCAAAAATCCTGACGTGCGTTGCTAGTTGCATTTTGCATGAATATTTACATGCGTTTTATTAACAAATCCTTCATACTTTTAAAGTCTATCTGCAATTCATCACGTCTTCGTGAAATTCTCTTTTTTCAGTGATCATTTATAAAGATTGGTTGCGTGTGAGAGCCGCAAAGGGAAGGTACACTACTGAAATAATATACGAGACGATATATTAAAAATCCTTATGTGCGTTGCGGGTTGCATTTTACATGACAATTAAGATGCATTTTTAAAACTAATCCTTTACATTTTCATAGTCAAAATGCAATTTGTCACGTCTCCGTGAAATTCTCTTTCTTTAGAGACCTCATTTACAGAGATTGATTTCGTGTCAGAGCCGCAAAAGGAAGGTACGTTACTGAAATAATACAGAAGCCGATTCCGTGACTCTTCGTCATTGAGAGTCGCGCCTCTTCGCACAAAGGCGTATTAATAGCCGAAGTCGCCTGCGGAGACACGCCTTCGCGTCGCAAGACGAAAGCGAAGACGTAGGCGTCTTGCAGAAGCAGCGTTTGATCTTCCGCTCTTAGCCGCAGCAGAACGAGGAGAGAGTGCAGTGTCAGCCTCGAGTTTATTGTGATATCCGTCACGTGCTGTTCTTTTCACGTGCCGACGTTGACACCCCTGAGCACGTTCACCTGCAGGTTATCGCCACGTGCATGAACAGAGCGCCGGTTAAACGCGTAGGCACAGCGGGGAGTTAGTTAGTTAATGCCTTATTTTACGTGGCGAGACTCGGGCCATCAGGCCCGCTCTTCCGTCTGACCACGCAAATTTCGCTACGCTCCATTCACCACCTAGCAGAGATATCACCTAGCTGAGCACCACCTAGATATTCAGATATTATCTCGGGCGACGAAACGCAGACGCGTAGAAGGCTAGCTGAAAGAGAGACATACTCATCCAGGACCAAGTTAGCCAACTCTCCGATTGAATAAATCTCCGAAATTCGATCTTTCAATCAGCTACGTAAGGCTAATACAGAATGTCCTAGAAAGGCGTTTGATCTTCAACAACTCCAACAAAAATTTTAAAAAAATATTTCTAGTTACAATGTTCATTTAAGATGCTCAAAACGTCCTCCATTGGCAGAAATACATCGTCTACAACGTTGTGGAACAGATCGACAGACACGTGATACGGTTTCCGTAGGAATAGATTCACAGTCACGACAGCCGTTCTCATGTCATTCAGCGTACGCGGTTTTGTAGCGTATTGAATTGAATTGCCTTATTTTACGTGGCGAGACTCAGGCTATGAGGCCCGCTATTTCGTCTGACCACGCAAATTTCGCCAACTAGCGGAGAAAGAAGGTATTACTGAGGCGACGAAACAGGCGATTTGAATTTAGCTCAGAGGCTTCATTTAGGCTTGAGGATCTTTTACATGCAGTAAATCTACTACATGGGACAGCCGGTTTTACTTCCCCTCCGAAGGAAGGCGTATGAAGGATTTTTTCGACCTTAAAAATCCTCGGCTTCGATCGGGTTTGATCCCGCAATCTTGGGTACAACAATCCGATAATCGCTGACCATTATACCATCCGAATCCGCAAATACCATCCGAATCCGCGGGGAGTAGGGGGGCATGGCCCCCTTCAACATTTTGAAAGTCCCTCTCTTGGCCTTACGTTAGGAAACGATTTTTCTCTTAAATATTCTGTTCCAGATTCTCCCATTTTTGAACTGATATTTTTGGATTCCTACCTCTTAATTCTATTAATTTGCTTTTCTTACGTTCGCTTAACTATACTTGGAATTGATAAACAATATATCTATAAGCCAAAGAAATTGTACTTCAAGATGGAGACGAACAGATCTCTGAAACGTTTTACGAACTTGAACTTTATTTTATGAAAATGATACTATATGTTCACATGATTGTCTATTATAAATGGAACTTTTTCTTTATGACACTTTTGGATTTTGTTACTAATTTTGGCAGGGGGTTAACCGAGCCTTCAGGTAACTCTTTATATGGTTCAGTACACAATTAATTGCATTTATTAATTGTGTAATTGAAGTTATAATTTTATTCTCCTTTTAGTGTGTTTGATTTATTTACATGTTCAAACGGCTTTGCCTCTCCTTCAGATATTCGTGTAGTGCAGTGCAGTGCAGTGCAGTGCAGTGCAGTGTTGTGTAGTGGAGTGAAAGAAATGCGAAAGAAATGAATCACAGTTGTGTGTTGTGAAGTACAGTGAAGTGAAGTGGGGTAAAATGAATTGGAGTTAGGCTTACGTTGTGAAATTGTGTACTATTCTTCATTATTATTATTATTTAAATTAACTACTCTCCTGTAAGTCATTGCTAGTTTATGTAAGCTTAATTCATGTTATGTTAAGATATTCTGCCGCCAAGTAATGATACTTAATTGCAGAATTAATGATAAATCTAATTTAAAAGATATCTCCTCGACGGGTCATCCCCGCAGCCGGAGCTTGTTCTAAGCCGACGAGTGGTCTCCTGACGAAAATAATTAAAAAATAGTAAGTAAGGGGTGAGAATAGAACAAGGAAGGGGAAAGAAAGATCGCGTGCCGTCCGTGGCCCGTTTGTTAGGGTATTCCTCCGGTAGTCCCGTGGTGTTGATCGGAGAAACCACTAAAAGGTACTGATCAGAGGCCTCCAGATAGCCGATAATTGGACTTAGCTGTGTAGCGTTGGTTAGCGTGCTGGCTTTCCACGGCGCAACATCGGGTTCGATTCCCGGTCGGGGAAAAAATAACTGCGATTTCCATGCTCTGTCCCAATATACGTTGCTGTGTGACGATGAGAAAGCTCGCTTCTCAGGTTGAGAATAGATACACGGCGTAGGGATGGCTGTGTGCTAACCACACGTACACCTTAAGCCATGGCCACGTAAGGTCGCTGGTAGTCCTTAGCACGTAAAGAGCTGTTCTGCCGAAGTAGGTGTATCTGGTTTGGAAAATCCTGCCACCTTTGAGACTCGAATCATAGAACCTGGAGGCCACAGGCACTGCAATGGCAGCGGTTGGCGATGGTCGCTGCAATGGCACAGAGCTAACTTAGCTTGTTCCAGTTCCGAGCTATGCAGGATATTAACAAGTATTGCAACGTGACGTGTGTTGCAACGTAAAATACATTGCAATGTAAGGTATCTTGCAATGTAACATGTATTGCAACGCAACGTGTGTTGTAACGTAAATTGTGCTGCGACGTAACGTATGTTGGAACGAAATGTATATTGTAACGTAACGTATGTTGCAACGTAACGTATGTTGCAAAGGTAGCGTGTTGCTTCGTTAAATGTGTCGGAACGTAAATATGTAGCAACATAACGCATGTCGCAACGTAACGCATTTTGCTACACGAGTTGTGTTGTGATGTAACGTATGTTGCAACGTAACGAGCGATGAAGCTTAACGTGTGATGCTCGCTGTCGGGTATGCCCTGTCATTGCATCTTTTCTAGACTGAAATTACCGGGGGAGGTGGCTCAGTGCATCAACTGATGTCACTGCAGTCCCTCTGACTCAGAGATCCTACGCTTTTACGACGGTGGTGGCAGGATTTTCGACACTAGCTAGATAGGTAGGACGAGTTCAGTTGCTCTCTGGGGGAGAATTCTAGCGGCCGGCAGCTCAGAACGGTAGTTTTCCGTGGTCTCTCCGATCAACACCAGGCGAATGCCGGAGCAGTACCCTAACGAACGGGCCACGGACCGCGCGCGATCTTTCCTTCCTCTTCTTTGTCGTATTCTCTCCCCGTACACACACACACACACTAACATGCACTACACTACCACACATTCCGGGAGACCGGTCGGGAGCTTATAGCTTGTCCCGGCTGGGGCGGTGCCCTACTGGTGGGAGATACCTGGTTGAGGGGAAAACCCCGCTAATCGACGGTAGGTCGGCGCCGGATCTCGCCATCCAGCGTGGAAAGATCACCGCCACCTCCCGAGGATTGGCACGCACTACACTTACGGGACTAATGACCCCTGTAGTTGACGCTTCTGGAATCATGAACAATGTATCACTCCTAGACTGAAATTCGTGTTACAGGCGCTTACCGGTTCTTCCGCCTGAAGAGTGGCTGGTTGGGCGCCGTGGCCCACTGTGCGGGTGGCTGCACCGGGAATTCGCGTTCTCCCCGCCCCGCCCCTCCCCGCCCCGCCTCGCTCCGCCCCGCCCCGTCTCGACCCACCTCCCCCGCCTCGCCCCGCCCCACCCCGTCCGTGCCCGCCCCTCCCCGCCCTGTCCGTCCAAACACCGCCCCGCCCCACCTCGCCCCGTTCCACCCTTTCCCGCTCCTCCCCGGCCCGTCCGTCCCCGCCCCTTCCCGCCCCGCCCCGTCTCGCCCTTTCCCGCCCCGCCCCGCCCGCTCCGCCCCGCCCCGCCCCTCTCCGCTCAGCCCTAGGCGTCGCGTGGCGTCGCCCGCGGAGGCCGCTGCCGGTGCTGCCGCCTGGCGGCGGCGGCGGGCGGCGACGATGCACTCCCGCTGCAATGTCAAGACCGCCCACGAGCACGGCGGGCACGGACGCGTCATGTAGTGGAGCTACAACGAATTAAACGCACATACACCTTCTGGGGGAAAAAACACGTAGAAGCGTAAATGTAACTTCATTATTTCTGCACGT
Source organism: Acheta domesticus (assembly GCA_031308135.1). Classification (NCBI taxonomy): domain Eukaryota; kingdom Metazoa; phylum Arthropoda; class Insecta; order Orthoptera; family Gryllidae; genus Acheta; species Acheta domesticus. The sequence goes on along the minus strand of JAHLJT010005437.1, from coordinate 92,651,831 downwards.
CTTCTGAATTTCAGTGGGAAATATATTTATTCAAATTATTGTTTTCCATATTGTGGCGGCAAAAACTATTATTCTTTCATGAAGAACATGATGAAGGTTAAGGGCACAAATTTATAGTTAATTTATCTTTGAAATATATTTTAGCGTATAGGAGAGAATATTTTTGTCAACAAAACTTCGAAAAACCGCTCTTTTTTTTCTGTATTCAAAATTCGACTAGAATATGGTTTAGGATAAAGATCACAGAATTATGAAAACGTGGACAAATTTCACTTCTCTCCATAGCTCGTCACATTCAGTTTTAAGCTGTTTTTTTATGTAAATAAATAAATAGAAGGGCTAACTTCATTGGAGATCGCTCCAACGGTGTTGGAGTTTTTGCTCTTATGTACATACCAACATCCTGTTTTATATAGAGAGATTATAGGGACTTCCAGATGACTTAAAAAATGTTAATATATTTTGAAAGAGAAAGTTTTGAACTATTTATTTAGTACAAAACGAAAGTCGATAATTTGACCTATTTCATGGAACGTCTCCCCTTGAAAGTCAGATGCATGGCCATTTCTTGGGAGCACCGGATCAACAAGCACCATCTAAATGCATTTTGGATCTCGAGTTGAGCAAGGATAGTTTAAGGAGCGCGAGCTCAAGTCAAGGGCGCGCCGTTCAAGCAGCACAGTGTGAGTGGAGTGTGGAGTGAGCTCACTCCAAGGGCGGCGACGCTGTGGAAGCGCGGAAGCAGCCAGGTTCAAACCCCGGCGTGGGCACCGATGCTCGCTTGTTCTCGCGGGTGACCTCGCATTGTGCTGAATTCGGGAACCAAGGACCGCGAGTTTGTTAATGATGTCGCCGTGTTGGGCCTTTCGAGGTTCCGTGCTTCAAGGGCTGCAACTGTCCCACACTTCATAATAATAATAATAATAACAATAACAATAATAATAACAATAGCAAGAATAATAATAACAATAATAACAACAACAATAATAATAACAATAATAGCAATAATAACAACAACAATAATAATAACAATAAGAAGAAGAATTACACAGAAAATAAGACTAAGTATGTGGATCTCTCAGAGTCTATCCTCCAACAATGGAATGCTTGCAAAGTGAGAATCGTTCCAATTATAGTATCAAGTACTGGAGCCATCCCGAAGACCATGCATCAAAGTCTCAAGGAATTAGATCTTCCTGAAAACCTATGGAAGCGTATGCAGAAGGTTACTGTCATCTCAATGGCCAGAATCGTCAGAAAATTCGTAGGAAATCAACGTGAATAATTAGATACAATATTATAACCATAATTTGTATTACGATTATGTTAATCTGTAAATTTTATGTAATCACCGTAGAGATACGAGATGTAACATGATAATAATAATAATAATAATAATAATAATAATAATAATAATAATAATAATAATAATAATAATAATAATAATAATAAAAATGTCTTTATTATGCCAGCTGTACATTTACGTCTGGGAGAGCAAAACTTGGGACCACCCCGGGATACGCCTTAAGCGATTGAGTAAACCCAGAAAACCTCAATCAGAATGGCGGCTTAAGGCCTAACATTTAAAAAAAACAAAGAGAGAAGTGGAAGAGAGGCGAAACACAGATGGAAATGAGGAGGAAAGTCCGAAAGAGGACGAAGAAAGGAGAGAGACTAAAGGGGGGGACACCTGTACATTTATGACTGGGAGTGCAAGACAAGGGACCATCATGTAGAATGGCTGTCGGCCGTCATGGATGGAACTCGTAATATTTAATGAAACGTTGCGAAGTGACACCTCTTTCAATGAGATACTGACGGACTTTGTTTCATAATTTAACTTTTACATCATTGTGATTGTGGATATTTTTCAGTTACAAACAAAACATCGAAAGCTTAAAAACGTCGAGCACAAAACATGGATGTTATACAAACACCGCCTCCAGTATATTGTTTTTTATAACATTGATGTTTCTGCAAAAAACCAATCTCTAAATATGTACGTATTTGCTTATCATGATGCCTCCGCTGGGAATTTTTATGTTAAAAGGTTTTATTTATGCTTTGCAAGTTCACGTGTGTAAGAGGTGAAGGTAGTAAGTACTGCAGTTTTCTGATTCTTCCACTTTCGCGCACACAAAGTTACATGAAAAAATCAGATTAGACTAAAGACGTAGAGTTTGAATTTATGAATTTATTTTCATACAAAGGAATTATTTTTAATATTTAGTGAACATTTCTTTTTTATTTACGAACATTCTAATCCTCTCTGGCATCTTTCTTATCTGTGCCATACACTTCATTTTAATGTCTGAATCGTTTTGGCAGATTTTCTTCACTTTTACCACCAGACCTTCACGTGTTATTATCTTGTTGCTCAAATATGTTCAACAGGATTCGTATCTGGTTCCGTTAGCTGACCATTGGGGCACAGATTATTCAATTGTTCAATGGTGGTAACTGGGACACTCTCGGATGTACAAGATACACAAACAAAAAAGTAGCAGACGTCACTATGTATAGTTTTGAAAACAATAGGTGCGCTGTCAGTTTCATTTATAATTTTTACGACGAGTTTAACTTAAATTTACCGAAAAAATCTTTAGTCCAATAATTTGCGCACCTCTCTCTCTCTCTCTCTCTCTCCATATATATATGGTGGGGAAAATGTGTACTTGGATGGGGTAAATATGTATTAATTTTTTAAAGATGTTGAATATAATATCTAGCGCTCCCTAGCGATTCTAAATTGTACCCAAGTGAAGTAGAAAGATTGGAAGCAAAAAAAAACATGTCTTGCCTTTCTTGACTTGGGAGCCGTCACGCAATCCACTGTCTGGAGTGTGTGAGGATGGCGGAGGCCCGTCGTAAAGTATACGGTGATGATCCGGCATTCGCCGGAACGCGATCCAGGGAGGCACGGAAAGCTGCGATCCGATGGCACGGAGTCTCCAATTTGCATGGAGCAATCATGTGAGGACGAGCTGGAAAGGGGGAATGCCGAGTGTGGGCATCGAGCTGTGCCGCCTTTTTCCATTGTCGTCCTAGACGTGCCTTGCGAGTTGTTGGACCTCGCAGTGCTCAGAAACCGTTCGTGGGTGGCATGTCACACGAATGCAAAGGGAATGCCAACAACTCGTATGGCATGTCTCAGATGCCACACCACAATCACACCTAATTAAATCGTAGGTCATATCACAGATGCCCACGTATTTTTTTTGGTATGTAAAATATAGTGTTCATTGTTGAATCGATCCGGGCTACTCTTCTATTTTTAAACAACGTTGACGCAACAATGTGAAAACGAACTGTAACGGCTGTCAAAGAATACAAAAAAAAACTTTAACAATTTCACAAAACTCTTGCAATGCTGTGAAAACACAAAATGAAAGGCACACACTGACTAAGCGATGCTACCTGACTAACACAGCAAGAAAAACCAAATTAATGTAAACATCGCAGAATGTATTGAAAAGTTACGAGGCACACATGGCTGGATTTTCCAAACCAGACCACTCTCACAGCACCACAGCTCCTCCTAATTACACAGCTGTCTAGTAGAGGGTCTCAATGCTGATAGCTAGAAATGCCTTTCACCGACGTGAATGCTTCACGCCCAAAGTCCACCATAGCCCCTTCCGCCTTGGCCCAAAACTCCACCAGCGTTCGCTCCCGCTAACCGCCCAGCTTCTGGCCCTCCCCGGGTTTTGACACCGGGCGGGGCGCAGAGGGCGGCCAGCCGGCCAGCCGGAGGAGGGGCGGACGGAGGCGGGGGGAGATACGGGCGGCGACGGCGGTGGTGGTGGTGGTGGTGGCGGCAGCGGCGGTGACGTCATCGGTGTCGGCGGCGAGGGTAGCTGGATGCAACTTGGCCGGGCGGCGGTAGAACCGCCCCATCCGTAGAGGCGCGGGGAAACAATGATTAATTAATGTCTTAATTAATTAATTAATTAATTTTTTAAAGTGGGACGCGCGAACTTTGAAGTTGGCGCCCCCATAACACACTGGTGTAGCATGGAACTCCCATAATTTGGCGGGAGTACCACAAAGAGTGCCCAGGTGGGCGGAAGTCGCAGGAACTTGTCCGCGCCGACCAAAATGTGCTAACACGGCCGAGCAATCGGCTTCGAGCTGTGCAGCCTTTCTCCATTGTCATCTTACTCTTAGACATGCCTTACGAGTTGTAGGACCTCGCGGTGCTCAGAAACCTCCGACCGCAGACTGCATTAATGCCACACACGCCCTACGAGTGCAAAGGGTTAAGCTATCTATTGGTTTCTGGACATGTATGATAGTATACAGGAGTATGAGTGTGTGTGTGTGAGAGTGAGTGAGTGAGTGAAAGTGTAAGGGGAGAGGAGACAGAAAAAGGATTAGGATTGATTGATTGATTCGTGTTTCCGGGTGCGTCAACTACATTGGTCATTAGTCCCGTAAGTGTAGTGCGTGTTGTCCCCGGGAGGTGGCGATGATCTTTTCCCCGCTGGATGACGAGATCTGGCGCCGACCTACCGTCGACTAGCGGGGTTTTCTCCCCAACCAAGTATTTCCCACCAGCGGGGCACCGCCCCAGCCAGGACAAGTTGTAAGCTCCCGACCGGTCTCCCGGTATATGTGGTAGTGTAGTGCATGTTAGTGTAAGTGTGTGTAAGTGGAGAGGATAGGACAAGGAAGAGGAAGGAAAGATCGCGCGCGGTCCGTGGCCCGTTTGTTAGGGTACTGCTCCGGCATTTGCCTGGTGTTGATCGGAGAACCCACGGAAAACTAACGATCTGAGCAGCCGGCCGCTACAATTCTCCTCCAGACAGCGACTGAATTCGACCTAGCTGACAAGCTAGTGTGGAAAATCCTGCCGCCGTCGGGACTCGAACATAGAAGCTCCCGGTCAGAGGGACTGCAGTGACATCAGGTTGATGCACTGAGCCAACTCTCCCGGTAAAAGGATTAGGAAGATCGCGCGCGGTCCGTTCGTTAGGGCACTGCGCCGGCATTCGCCTGGTGTTGGAAGGAGATACCACAGGAAACTACAGATCCAGGAGCTAGAATTCTCCTCCATACAGCGACTGACCAGGAGAGATGGGCACAGTGCATCAAAATGCTGATTTTTTAAAAATACTTCTTTTCATAAAAAAATATAAAATAATATGAAAGAAAATTGATAAAATAAGAAAATATATTGTGAAAACTACAAGACATGTAAAATATGTAATACAGTACTAAATATATAAAAATATGTAACGAAAAGAGTCGATATTGTTTTAGGAGAGGGACGATTCGCCAAGATTTCAATTTTGAGAACGGTAAGTAGAAAGACAAAAAAAATACGTAATTACGTAAAAATCCGGTGTCTAGTCATGAGGGGAAACTGCGGGGGGGGCGGGGCAGCGCGGCGGAGGGGAAGTGCGGTGGAGGGGGAGCGGAGGCCGCGGCGCGACGCGCCGTCTCGCCTCCCGGCCAGCGGGGGTGGGGGGCGGCGTGTGGTATCGACCCAGGCCCCGCGGCGCAGCGGCCGCGGCGGCGAGGTGAGAGCCGGCGGCGCCGTCTCGCGGCGAGGGTCGCTATCGACCCCTCCCCTCCCTTCCCTTCCCCTCCCTTCCCTTCCTCCCCTCCCTTCCCCTCCCCTCCCTTCCCTTTCCCCCCGCCCCTGGCCCTGCGGCCGCCACGGCCACGGCGCGACCGCACCTCCACACACACACACACACACACACACCCCACCGCACCACGCCTCGCTCAAGTTTACATTAATAAGGGATCATCCATAAATTACGTAACGCTAAAGGGGCAGGAACGGAGTCTGAGGCTGCGTTACTCTGCGTTACGTAGGGACAGGGAAGTGCGTTACAAGGGGGAGGGGGTAATGAAAATTGTGGCGTCAAACGGGTGTAATCAGAACACAGACGAGAGTGGGTTGTAAGAACAGTAAGTTTATTCATAAACTAGACCGTAGTCACAAATAACAAATTTCGCTGCTTACAATTAACTCAATAAATAGATTCCACTACTAGGAGAGATTTAATCGAACGGCTACCACACCGCTCTACATCTGAGACCTAATGCATGTCTCGCTCGTCCCGACAATGAATTGCCGGCCCCTTGCCCACGTACGCCGCTAGCGCAACTTACGCGCAACCACTCGCCGACGCTGCTGAGAAACAAGAAGAAGGAGGCATTGTTACCATGCCTTTATATAGGCCCTTCGGCGCTACCCGTCGCCTCCATTGCCTCCATCGTACCACGCCGTACCCGCGCTGGGCAGAATTTCCCCATGCGTCATCTTCTGCGCCCTTTGTTTAACATCCAGCCAGCTGCCGCATGTTGTCACCGTTTTAGCGCACCACGACGCTACAAACTACTCGAAATTTGCGTTACGTAATTTATAGACGAGTAGGGTTGCCAGAAATGTTTGAGAAAATAATGAACTGTAGGGGGAGGAGATCTCCCAGTAATAATGATACAATTTCTTTATAATTTAAAATACAGCCAAGTGTGAAGTTGAGTTTTGTTTTTGTATAAAATGGAATAAATCTTTTATACATTATTCCAAATTATCAAATAAAATTCTCTGTGTGGATTAGGGCCAGCACTCGTCAGGAGTTCGTTAAAGTAGTACATGCATGAAAGGCATTCAAGAAACACACTTTTAGCTTACGTTTGCAGTGCTGTGTACTTGAACAGAGATATACGTATTACGAATAGTTACCAAACTAAGACAACTGCATGGACCTGCGCAATCACCACGATTAGCATCGCACTAAAGTCAGCTCTAATCGAGATTAAAAACTTGCCATAATAAACGTTAAAATCTCTAACACTTACATGTTCACTCATACAATATTTTTTTATTTCGCATCATTCGATAAGATCTTCTTACATGTTTACTATTTTCATTTTTTAACTGGCGAATCAGAAATAGTGAACAGTTCACTCAAATAGTGAACATCCCTAAATACGAGGGGCGTTCAAAAACTCCCAGAAATGATGATTCAGCATCTCAATTTTATAATTAGAGGCGGATTTTGATGACCTAAAACATCACCAAAAATGATCGATAAACTGCTCTTAAAATTATTTTAAACTGACCTCATACGAAAGAAAAAATTACTTAAAAACGTGATCAAAACTGTTGGGATGGACAACTGAAGCTGTTGGATACGTTACAAATGTAATCGAGGCTGCTTCTATTCGTTCAAGTGAACTCAGCTTGCGAACTTTACCAGAAAATCTGTCTTTAGTTTTCCCGAAATCGGCCGAACCGACACTGGCGCTGATGGGCGTCACAGGGACCTTGCATAACATGCAACGGCTGACGTTACAATTTCTGAGCAAAGAAATCGAATAGTTAAGTCGCTGCTCGTGGTTTTCTAAATGAGGAAGGCTGCAAATGCTTAATTGCTTGGTGGGGGGGAGTTCTTCAATTCGGAGGGCAGTTCTAGGTTTTCATTTATAGGGACAGCAGGGGAACCTGTTCTTTGACATAGTTTTATGTAGATATTTCATTAGGACTTAGCTTTTAAATAGTATTGTATTTCTAAGCACTATTTCTTCCGGTACATACATAAGGGAGAAGTGCCTCTACCGCGATTTTGAACAACTAGTTGAAACTTTGTGTTACTCACTGAGCTGCATAGTAATACTATCTTGTGAGCACTCCCTTCAGACGCCAGGCCCCACGCTTGAAAACTGCCAGGGGCAGCTTTCGTTCGCCCATAAGCCCGTGCAGTGAATGCATGACGTCACGCCTCGTCGTTTTACACAGGCCTTATGACGGAACGAAGTGGGAGCCTAACGCTTTTCTCTTCCCTGTCAGCAGCTTCAAATGCGTTACGGACGGCCGTTAGCGAACCGACAAAAAATTTTTTTGATATGTTTGTTATATAATATAACTCAGAAATCCATTATTAATAAATAAATTCATTTACAAACATATTTGTAAATTTCTTTTGGGCGGCGATTTTTATAGGGGAGGCTCCGCCTTACAGCCTTTAATGACGGGCCGCCCCTGGAATAGTAGTTGACACGTCAGAGGATCGCAGCAGCCCAAGCAGGCGCCACCGTGGGCGTGGGGACGTGCAACGGCGGCTCCTGATTGGTCAGGGGATTTCTATGGATATAACATTAGTTGCATATCGTAAATAATATTTGAAGCAAGAACCATTAAAATGATATTAAAATCCATGAAATCAACGAAAAAGGCTTAAAAGTTTTTCTGAAAAAGGTTCAAAACTATTAATCAAAATCGACGAAAAATGCAAAAAAAATACATATAAAAAGGGTCATTTCTTTTTGTCATAACATAAAATCAATTTCTATACTAAATGGCACTGTTTAGAGTGAAAAGGAAAATGACGTTTCATAAAATCCCCCAATGTCAGTGGTAACTTAATCCCTTTGGTGGAAACTTAACCATTTTAACCAATGTCCGTGGTGACTTAATCTCCTTCAAAGTCTCTTGCGCATCCATAAACTTGGTCCATTGCTCCTACCAATGTTGAAATCAGCGACAGTAGGTCGACGGTAGGTCGGCGCCGGATCTCGCCATCCAGCGGGGAAAGATCGCCGCCTCCTCCAGTTGAGAAACACGCACTACACTTACGGGACTGATGACGTCAGTAGTTGACGCGCCTGGAATCACGAACAATCAATCAGGACTTCCCGGTTAGATTTGCTGCAGAGACAACTAACTCTGAGTTCACTTAGCGGGTTTTATTGGGAGAGAAATGAAGACAAATGGGTCTTGAAAGCCTTTCGACTCCAGAATTTCACGAACGAGGCGAAGGTGACTGCAGCTGTCAAAGCGAATTTTCTGCCCGCCGTCTTCGCGTAAAGTTCAGAAGTGGACGGATCCCCCAACGTAATGCGCGGAAGGAAACTTCTGTGCGGTTGATAGGTGAATAGTAGGGAACTTGTCTCCGCTGAAATTGCCTATCTCCGGGCATCCAGCAGGTCGGAACCTAGGTCCAGGAACTAATTCCAGCCCAAAGAACGCGTCTCCTGTTAAGATTACCTGCGGTACATTTCATTTTATGTGGTTTTGAGTTTTCGGAAATAATGTTTGTTTATTTATTTATTTACGTCAAAAGTAGTTTAAAACTGTGTGTGACGATCTATGGGGAGAAGTGAAATTTGTGCGCTTTTTCATATTTCTGTTATCTCTATCCTAAACCAAACTCTAGTCGAATTTTGAATACAGAAAAAAGAACGTTTTTTCAAGTTGTGTTGACAAAATATTCGCTCCTGTATAATACAATCTATTTTCAAAAGTAAGTTAGCTATAAATTTGTGCCCTTAACCCTCATCGTGTTCTTCATGAAAGTATAATACTTTTTGCCGCGACAATGTGGAAAACGATAATTTTAATCAATATATTTCCCACTGAGATTTCGAAGCCGTGCAGAAATAATGAAGCTACATTTATATTATTACAGTGTTGAAGTTACATTTATTTTGTATTATGAGGTTTTATATGTAATGTACTGGTAATTGTATTTTAGAAAGCATTAACCCTCAGATGCACACGCGAGGTCATTCTGACCCCAGCATGTTTGTTTCTGGATGTGTCTCCTACAATTTCTTCTCAGATATCTGAGTTTTAGTGAAATCTTTTATGACGGTTCTATTTATTATAAACAGTGATATTTTTTTAACTTTCAAAACGTTTGAATGCTGGTTTGAACCCCTTTAACAAAGAAATGCGTGGTTACAATCGTGAGAACACCCTGATCCCATCCCTCTGTTTATTCCATTACTGATATGTAATTATTTTGGTAGTTGGTATTCCTTCCCTTTTTATGGGGATTATAAAGCTGCACAATTCCAGAAAATGGGGAGTCAATGTAATGGACAAAAACATGTAACTTTCACATGTAAGAGAATCACAAAATTGTGGCTAATGGCATTATTCTTTAATGTTTTGGACATTGCTGCTCTAAATGGTTTCGTAAAATGTACAAAACAGCACCCTAATTACCATTGCAAGTTTCTCACAGGTGTCGTATGTTTTAGACAAACTTTCTGCCAAGATGATTAAACCTTATATGCAGAAAAACAGCAACAATATTGACCTCTACAGGCAAATAAGAAATGACGTGAATATTTATGGAATTGCTTCACAGTTTTCTTTTTTTTTGTTTCTGAACAAAATATTTCTAAACGTCAAAGAACGTAGTTAAAGAATATATTGTGAAAATGATTAATGTTTAAATTTCAGAATATGATTCGGAAAAACAAACCCAGAAATATAATTTATCCGCCTGTGGTCAACCTGATCTCAGCTTTGCAATGGAGTATGTAAATTCATGATTGCATCCGAGGGTAAAAACATTACGCGTTCATTTTCATCCCATACACTGTTGTTGAGTTGTGGAATACGTAGTCCCTCGTAGTAATTTTCATGTTCACTGTTCTATTTCTATCCAAATGTCATCGTTTCATTTTCCTCTGAAGGTTCTGCAATCCTATATCTTTTTATCGCTTAATTTTCCGAATATAGTGAAAGAATGTGGAATCTATGATGAATCTTGGGAAGATTTCGTCTCCAAGTCAGTTACCAAAATGTGAACAAACTGGCTTATCGGCATTGAAAACTATATTGCACAACAATAGTAACTACGACGACAACAACTAACCACTTTGTCATTTGTAGCGCTTTCATTGAAAAGCGAATTCCCCAAGGATAGTTGCAGACTACTTTCAGAAACATTCAGAAACCAATGTACAATACGCATGGCCGCGAAGACCTGTCTCTGCAGTGACTTTGACCTGGCCCTAGGGGACTAAACCCGACGGTGGGGGACTTTCATCACTATCTAGAGCAGGGCTGTCCAACTTAGAAGGGCTTGTGGGCCACATTTCAAATTCTAGTTAAGACGAGGGCAGCACCGTCGTTTAAGATGGTTTTACCCTAACTACTGAGATTATACGGAAACAAATGTATATTAGATACGACTTTCATTCAACATACTTAATGATTGATGTACGTACGAGAAAATTAGTATATCATTAAATAACAATAAGATCAATTGTGCAATTGTATTGAATTTGGTTGGTGTAATGAAATGTTTCAAAGCAGTCGCGGGCCTCACAAAGAGATCCGGCGGGCCACATGCGGCCCGCGGGCCACCGTTACAAATCCCTAATCTAGAGCTAGACGCTGTCTGGAGGAGAATTCCAGTGACCGGCTGCTCTGATCGGTAGTTTTCCGTGGTTTCTCCCATCAACACCAGGCGAATGCCGGAGCAGTACCCTAACAAACGGGCCACGGAACGCGCGCGATCTTATCTTCCTCCTTGTATCCTTTGCGCTTATACATACTTTTACGCGCTACACTACCACAAATGTAAAGAAGTAAGGTAACTTAGTTTGTCGCGGATGGGACCGTACTGTAGTATTGATTCGCCTGGTGTTGATCGGAGAAACCAAGGAAAACTATAAATCAGAGCAGCCGGCTCCTGGAATTCTTCTTCAGAGAGCGACAGAATTGGATTTGTCAAAATTCCTTGCACCGTCAGATCTCCAACCTAGGATCTTCCGGTCACAGCCACTGCAGTGACGTCAGTTGATGCCCTGAGCCACCTCAGCCGGTGCGTCTCCGCTGCCTGGAGCAAGCGCTGTGTGGTGCGTGGGCGTGGCCGATCTGCTTGGCGGGGGCGGGGTGGGGAGTGGAACCCTAGGACCTCCCGGTCAGAGGCACTGCAGCGACATCAGTGGAAGCCCTGAGCCACCTCAGCCGGTGCGTCTCCGCTGCCTGGAGCAAGCGCTGTGTGGTGCGTGGGCGTGGCCGATCTGCTTGGCGGGGGCGGGGTGGGGAGTGGAACCCTAGGACCTCCCGGTCAGAGGCACTGCAGCGACATCAGTGGAAGCCCTGAGCCACCTCAGCCGGTGCGTCTCCGCTGCCTGGAGCAAGCGCTGTGTGTGTGTGGGCGTGGCCGATCTGCTTGGCGGGGGCGGGGTGGGGAGTGGAACCCTAGGACCTCCCGGTCAGAGGCACTGCAGCGACATCAGTGGAAGCCCTGAGCCACCTCAGCCGGTGCGTCTCCGCTGCCTGGAGCAAGCGCTGTGTGTGTGTGGGCGTGGCCGATCTGCTTGGCGGGGGCGGGGTGGGGAGTGGAACCTTAGGACCTCCCGGTCAGAGGCACTGCAGCGACATCAGTGGAAGCCCTGAGCCACCTCAGCCGGTGCGTCTCCGCTGCCTGGAGCAAGCGCTGTGTGGTGCGTGGGCGTGGCCGATCTGCTTGGCGGGGGCGGGGTGGGGAGTGGAACCCTAGGACCTCCCGGTCAGAGGCACTGCAGCGACATCAGTGGAAGCCCTGAGCCACCTCAGGCGGTGCGTCTCCGCTGCCTGGAGCAAGCGCTGTGTGTGTGTGGGCGTGGCCGATCTGCTTGGCGGGGGCGGGGTGGGGAGTGGAACCCTAGGACCTCCCGGTCAGAGGCACTGCAGCGACATCAGTGGAAGCCCTGAGCCACCTCAGCCGGTGCGTCTCCGCTGCCTGGAGCAAGCGCTGTGTGGTGCGTGGGCGTGGCCGATCTGCTTGGCGGGGGCGGGGTGGGGAGTGGAACCCTAGGACCTCCCGGTCAGAGGCACTGCAGCGACATCAGTGGAAGCCCTGAGCCACCTCAGCCGGTGCGTCTCCGCTGCCTGGAGCAAGCGCTGTGTGTGTGTGGGCGTGGCCGATCTGCTTGGCGGGGGCGGGGTGGGGAGTGGAACCTTAGGACCTCCCGGTCAGAGGCACTGCAGCGACATCAGTGGAAGCCCTGAGCCACCTCAGCCGGTGCGTCTCCGCTGCCTGGAGCAAGCGCTGTGTGTGTGTGGGCGTGGCCGATCTGCTTGGCGGGGGCGGGGTGGGGAGTGGAACCCTAGGACCTCCCGGTCAGAGGCACTGCAGCGACATCAGTGGAAGCCCTGAGCCACCTCAGCCGGTGCGTCTCCGCTGCCTGGAGCAAGCGCTGTGTGTGTGTGGGCGTGGCCGATCTGCTTGGCGGGGGCGGGGTGGGGAGTGGAACCTTAGGACCTCCCGGTCAGAGGCACTGCAGCGACATCAGTGGAAGCCCTGAGCCACCTCAGCCGGTGCGTCTCCGCTGCCTGGAGCAAGCGCTGTGTGTGTGTGGGCGTGGCCGTTCTACTTGGCGGGGGCGGGGTGGGGAGTGGAACCCTAGGACATCCCGGTCAGAGGCACTGCAGCGACATCAGTGGAAGCCCTGAGCCACCTCAGGCGGTGCGTCTCCGCTGCCTGGAGCAAGCGCTGTGTGTGTGTGGGCGTGGCCGATCTGCTTGGCGGGGGCGGGGTGGGGAGTGGAACCTTAGGACCTCCCGGTCAGAGGCACTGCAGCGACATCAGTGGAAGCCCTGAGCCACCTCAGCCGGTGCGCCTCCGCTGCCTGGAGCAAGCGCTGTGTGGTGCGTGGGCGTGGCCGATCTGCTTGGCGGGGGCGGGGTGGGGAGTGGAACCTTAGGACCTCCCGGTCAGAGGCACTGCAGCGACATCAGTGGAAGCCCTGAGCCACCTCAGCCGGTGCGTCTCCGCTTTCTGGAGCAAGCGCTGTGTGGTGCGTGGGCGTGGCCGATCTGCTTGGCGGGGGCGGGGTGGGGAGTGGAACCCTAGGACCTCCCGGTCAGAGGCACTGCAGCGACATCAGTGGAAGCCCTGAGCCACCTCAGCCGGTGCGTCTCCGCTGCCTGGAGTAAGCGCTGTGTGTGTGTGGGCGTGGCCGATCTGCTTGGCGGGGGCGGGGTGGGGAGTGGAACCTTAGGACCTCCCGGTCAGAGGCACTGCAGCGACATCAGTGGAAGCCCTGAGCCACCTCAGCCGGTGCGTCTCCGCTTTCTGGAGCAAGCGCTGTGTGGTGCGTGGGCGTGGCCGATCTGCTTGGCGGGGGCGGGGTGGGGAGTGGAACCCTAGGACCTCCCGGTCAGAGGCACTGCAGCGACATCAGTTGATGCCCTGAGCCACCTCAGCCGGTGCGTCTCCGCTTTCTGGAGCAAGCGCTGTGTGGTGCGTGGGCGTGGCCGATCTGCTTGGCGGGGGCGGGGTGGGGAGTGGAACCCTAGGACCTCCCGGTCAGAGGCACTGCAGCGACATCAGTGGAAGCCCTGAGCCACCTCAGGCGGTGCGTCTCCGCTGCCTGGAGCAAGCGCTGTGTGGTGCGTGGGCGTGGCCGATCTGCTTGGCGGGGGCGGGGTGGGGAGTGGAACCCTAGGACCTCCCGGTCAGAGGCACTGCACTGACATCAGTCGATGCCCTGAGCCACCTCAGCCGGTGCGTCTCCGCTGCCTGGAGCAAGCGCTGTGTGGTGCGTGGGCGTGGCCGATCTGCTTGGCGGGGGCGGGGTGGGGAGTGGAACCCTAGGAACACCCGGTCAGAGGCACTGCAGCGACATCAGTGGAAGCCCTGAGCCACCTCAGCCGGTGCGTCTGCGCTGCCTGGAGTAAGCGCTGTGTGTGTGTGGGCGTGGCCGATCTGCTTGGCGGGGGCGGGGTGGGGAGTGGAACCTTAGGACCTCCCGGTCAGAGGCACTGCAGCGACATCAGTGGAAGCCCTGAGCCACCTCAGCCGGTGCGTCTCCGCTTTCTGGAGCAAGCGCTGTGTGGTGCGTGGGCGTGGCCGATCTGCTTGGCGGGGGCGGGGTGGGGAGTGGAACCCTAGGACCTCCCGGTCAGAGGCACTGCAGCGACATCAGTTGATGCCCTGAGCCACCTCAGCCGGTGCGTCTCCGCTGCCTGGAGTAAGCGCTGTGTGTGTGTGGGCGTGGCCGATCTGCTTGGCGGGGGCGGGGTGGGGAGTGGAACCTTAGGACCTCCCGGTCAGAGGCACTGCAGCGACATCAGTGGAAGCCCTGAGCCACCTCAGCCGGTGCGTCTCCGCTTTCTGGAGCAAGCGCTGTGTGGTGCGTGGGCGTGGCCGATCTGCTTGGCGGGGGCGGGGTGGGGAGTGGAACCCTAGGACCTCCCGGTCAGAGGCACTGCAGCGACATCAGTGGAAGCTCTGAGCCACCTCAGCCGGTGCGTCTCCGCTGCCTGGAGCAAGCGCTGTGTGGTGCGTGGGCGTGGCCGATCTGCTTGGCGGGGGCGGGGTGGGGAGTGGAACCCTAGGACCTCCCGGTCAGAGGCACTGCAGCGACATCAGTGGAAGCCCTGAGCCACCTCAGGCGGTGCGTCTCCGCTGCCTGGAGCAAGCGCTGTGTGGTGCGTGGGCGTGGCCGATCTGCTTGGCGGGGGCGGGGTGGGGAGTGGAACCCTAGGACCTCCCGGTCAGAGGCACTGCACTGACATCAGTCGATGCCCTGAGCCACCTCAGGCGGTGCGTCTCCGCTGCCTGGAGTAAGCGCTGTGTGTGTGTGGGCGTGGCCGATCTGCTTGGCGGGGGCGGGGTGGGGAGTGGAACCCTAGGAACACCCGGTCAGAGGCACTGCAGCGACATCAGTGGAAGCCCTGAGCCACCTCAGCCGGTGCGTCTGCGCTGTCTGGAGTAAGCGCTGTGTGTGTGTGGGCGTGGCCGATCTGCTTGGCGGGGGCGGGGTGGGGAGTGGAACCCTAGGACCTCCCGGTCAGAGGCACTGCAGCGACATCAGTGGAAGCCCTGAGCCACCTCAGCCGGTGCGTCTCCGCTGCCTGGAGTAAGCGCTGTGTGTGTGTGGGCGTGGCCGATCTGCTTGGCGGGGGCGGGGTGGGGAGTGGAACCCTAGGAACACCCGGTCAGAGGCACTGCAGCGACATCAGTGGAAGCCCTGAGCCACCTCAGCCGGTGCGTCTGCGCTGTCTGGAGTAAGCGCTGTGTGTGTGTGGGCGTGGCCGATCTGCTTGGCGGGGGCGGGGTGGGGAGTGGAACCTTAGGACCTCCCGGTCAGAGGCACTGCAGCGACATCAGTGGAAGCCCTGAGCCACCTCAGCCGGTGCGTCTCCGCTTTCTGGAGCAAGCGCTGTGTGGTGCGTGGGCGTGGCCGATCTGCTTGGCGGGGGCGGGGTGGGAGTGGAACCCTAGGACCTCCCGGTCAGAGGCACTGCAGCGACATCAGTTGATGCCCTGAGCCACCTCAGCCGGTGCGTCTCCGCTGCCTGGAGTAAGCGCTGTGTGTGTGTGGGCGTGGCCGATCTGCTTGGCGGGGGCGGGGTGGGGAGTGGAACCTTAGGACCTCCCGGTCAGAGGCACTGCAGCGACATCAGTGGAAGCCCTGAGCCACCTCAGCCGGTGCGCCTCCGCTGCCTGGAGCAAGCGCTGTGTGGTGCGTGGGCGTGGCCGATCTGCTTGGCGGGGGCGGGGTGGGGAGTGGAACCCTAGGACCTCCCGGTCAGAGGCACTGCAGCGACATCAGTGGAAGCCCTGAGCCACCTCAGCCGGTGCGTCTCCGCTGCCTGGAGCAAGCGCTGTGTGGTGCGTGGGCGTGGCCGATCTGCTTGGCGGGGGCGGGGTGGGGAGTGGAACCCTAGGACCTCCCGGTCAGAGGCACTGCAGCGACATCAGTGGAAGCCCTGAGCCACCTCAGGCGGTGCGTCTCCGCTGCCTGGAGCAAGCGCTGTGTGGTGCGTGGGCGTGGCCGATCTGCTTGGCGGGGGCGGGGTGGGGAGTGGAACCCTAGGACCTCCCGGTCAGAGGCACTGCACTGACATCAGTCGATGCCCTGAGCCCCCTCAGCCGGTGCGTCTCCGCTGCCTGGAGCAAGCGCTGTGTGTGTGTGGGCGTGGCCGATCTGCTTGGCGGGGGCGGGGTGGGGAGTGGAACCCTAGGACCTCCCGGTCAGAGGCACTGCAGCGACATCAGTGGAAGCCCTGAGCCACCTCAGGCGGTGCGCCTCCGCTGCCTGGAGCAAGCGCTGTGTGTGTGTGGGCGTGGCCGATCTGCTTGGCGGGGGCGGGGTGGGGAGTGGAACCCTAAGACCTCCCGGTCAGAGTGACTGCAGTGGCATCGGTAGCTGCCCTGAGCCCCCTCAGGCGGTGGGGTGCGGCAGTGCAAGGGCGGCGCGGAGGCCACGGGGGCGCCGTGCGAGGCCGTCGATTCGTGGCGTGTGTGGCCGTCGGCGCCCTCGGCACGGAGCCAGCGGGAGCGTTGCCCTCCGCGCAGATCGAAGCCTCGGGCCGCGCCCCGCCACGCCCCCACGCCACGCTCCTCCCAACCTCGCCACGCCTCACCACGCCACGCCACGCCCCTCACCACCACGTCCCGCCACTCCACGCCCCCACGCCACGCTACGCCCTGCCCCACCCGGCCACTCACCGCCAGGCCTCGCCACGTCCCTCCAACACCGCCACTCCCCGCTCCGCCACTTCCCGCCAACCCCGCCACGCCACGCCACTCCTCACCCCGCCACGCCCCGCCACGCCACTACCCGCAATGCTCCGCAACGCCCCGCCCCGCCACGGCACCCCCCGCCACCCCCGCCCCGCCGGATAGGACAATGCAGAGGAAGGAAAGATCGCGCGCGGTCCGTGGCCCGTTTGTTAGGGTACTGCTCCGGCATTCGCCCGGTGTTGATCGGAGAAACCACGGAAAACTACCGATGAGAGCAGCCGGCCGCTAGAATTCTCCGTCGTGCAGGGCAGAATTTGTATGTAATTAATATTTTTCGTTTCTGTCTATATTTCTAATATATATCTATCTGTTGGTCCATCATTTACAAAACAGAAATGTTTTAAATAATAACTTCATATAATAACAATAATACAAATTTCACACGTTTCTGAAATAGTTGGTTTGCATCATCAGTTGACAAATAAATAATTATAATATATAAAACAATGGGAGAGTGCAAAACAGAAGAATTACAAAAAATTAATATACGCAAGTCAACAGAATGCACCTTGTTAAAAAATTAAGAAAATTTTTAAAATGATGTTACTAACAGTATGAAAGGAATTAGAGGAGAGAGAGATTGTAAAAACAGACAGAAAAAATGTTTAAAAGTAACAATACGAGTAATATCTTAATTTTTACAAAATATGTTCAATAAACCATCATATATTTTTGTAAATGTATTGGATTCTACCTGTGTATTTTAGCTAGGAACGCTGTTCATCAAAACTTCTCCTAGCTTAAATACACGTTGTTCACAGACAGACGGGCAGACATTTTGCCGTCAATCGATTTATCGGTATCAAGGTATTTTTTATTATTGAATAATTTGTATACAGAAATGTAAATTTATTGCCAATACTATAAAGAATGTATACTGAAAGCTTGAATAAATTGTGAATAATGGTTTCTGATAAAAATTCATTAATTACATATAAATACATTTTCGGGAAACGTCATTTGAAATAGTCTGCAGTTGCAGCTACTTTACTAGAACATTCGTTTTACATATTCTGCATCATTGTTTTCAGCGGAATAGACTAGCGCAACCACGTATGAACAGGAGCATGTTTCAGTAACTCATTAACAACACAACATGCATTCAAAATTACGAAAAAAAATAGCCACACTTGTGTGGTATCGTGAAAGTAACACACAGACATAAAAGGGATATGCAAGTTTTATTTACAAAAATGTGTACAAAATGAATTGAACTCTCCCGTACATACTTTCCGGTATTTCCGGGGCCCGGTATTTCCGCTAGCCACAATCGTACAGTGTTGTGGGTACACTAACATTTAACAGAGAGGCCCAGCCTCGAGTGCACGCTCCTACCGCGCCACTCACGTGACTTCCGTCAGCCGTGCAACGCGCGAAAACGCTCCAGCCTGCGCGTGAATTTTGCGCAAAGAGCGAGGTCTTCCAGAACAAAACACGTGACCAACGTTGAGCGTGGGAGGGGGCTGCATATTATCACGTGACAACTAGCTGCACACACCAAACCGGTGTCACGTGCTTCTAATAATAACTACAACCCCCCAACGCTGTGGATGCTCGCTACCCGATCCTCAGGTATGGGAGACTTCCACCCCTCCTTTCTTGCAGGGCAGCCAGCGTGACACTACTCTTGCGCACTAGGGCATTTAAATAACACTTAAAGGAATTTCCAGGCGTCGTGAAAGAAAAAGGTTGATATATTTGGAAAGAGCGTGGTTTGAACTATTTATTTATCCAATAAAAAAACAAAAACGAAAATCGATAATTTGACCCATTTTATGGGACACTCTTCCCTCAAGTCTCTCTTTGCGTTTCTCTTCAGAGGGTAGATGGGTTTCATTTTAGTGTCCCCTCAGTTTCGCTTCCCTCGACGCTCTGTACATGAGGAAGTGCGGCAGTTGGTAATTGGGCTCCGTTCACTCACCCCGGCAGTCTTTTTTTTCTGCACAAGAAACGACTTTATGCGAAATTTTTGCTTCCGTTTCAGGCAGCCGCTTTTAAGGTGAAGAGGGTAAATTTATCGTTGTGACGTATGTACAAAAAAATCGGACCTAAGTCACCTTAATAAGTGTCTTTTACTCTATTCTTACAAGAAATTTAAGGAAAAAATTTTGAGCCGTTGTCGAGAAAATTTTGAAAATGTCCGGGTAAAATGTAAAGTACCCCCAAATTTTGAAGAGAGTTTTTCAAAATCTCAAAGCTTCACCTAGAGCCAGATCGACAGTGGTTTTTTTCCACTTGGAAAAACATGCTACGGATGGTATAGGCGCTATTGCTATCCACAGACCGACGAACAGACACACGTACGTTTTGCTTAGCAAAAATACGACTGAAAATATGGTTGAAATTCAGAGAAAAGGGTTAAAAATTGAGTTTCAACATGAGTCACAACAAATATGTTAATTATAAATAAGCATTAGAAACCTCTACAAAGTATATTGTCCAGATCTATGGTTACAAATAGGTTTTTGTCTCATTCAATAACTCTATCAAAATAATTTTATCCTCTCTTCTTTTAATGTACTTTCTCATTCCCTAATTAATTAATTAGTCATCAAGTATTATGTATTCCCTTGGCAGCCTACCTGTTAACAGCCTGATTAAAATTTCAAAAAATTACTAGCCACTCTTCAGAAATTAAGGAGAAAACGTTTTGAAGAAACAAATTATCAGGGCCCGGCAACGAATTTTTTTCCGCCGAACATTCCCCATTTTTTCGCGCAGCATCACATACCTTTCCCTGTACTTCGTATTTTACTCCGTATATACGAACGTATAAGGCGAAGTAAAAATTTATTTTTATAAATATTTGGTATCATAATTCCCTAAACGATTCCGGAAGCAACGCACAAAGAGGGAAAGTCTCTAGTACTACAGCAGCTACATTGTTCCAGACAGTTGTTGTCCGGTTAGCAAAACAGTATTTAGCTACGTCGGTTTTTTGATTCCTATTCTTAATTTTATATGGATGATGTCGTCTTCCAAAATTTTGAGAGTGCCCTATTCTAGTTCGAAAAGAAACTAGCAGTGCTACAGAATGGCACAGACTTTCCCACATTAGTTTTCTATTTCCTTGCGTCTGCGCTATGTATTCGGAATTGCCACATTCTCATTCCAGCTGCCATCTATCGCCCAAAGTACATTTTTTTTACATTTTCTTAATTTTTTTCTTAATTTAGCAACTAGATTTATCCACTTTTTCGTTATCACGGCCTGGAACGAATTTATTTCTGGCGAAAATTGGCCATTTTTTCTCGCAGTATTACATAACTTTCCGTATACTACGTATATATTGCTCCGTATACACGTTCGTGTACGGGAAAGTAAAAGGAAAATAAAAGAAAAAAATAAAAGAAAAAAAGGAAAGAAAAGAAAAAAAGGAAAGAAAAGAAAAAGGAAATCTGTCTTGGCTCTGCGCTGCTAGACTTTCCACTTCCGTGCAAAAATGGCGCCTTGTTCGTTTGGCGGCCGTCGAGGTCGCCGATTCGCTGCGTCACGGCGGTAGAAGTCGAGCGAAGTGGGTCGGTGGGGGGGGGGGGAGGGCGAATCGATGTGCGTAGTCCTTGGCGACACTATCGATCACTCGACCGGAGGAAGCCCGTTTTATTCGCATTTTCCCGGAGCCGCCCCTTGACCCAAATCTATTCAGATTGCTTGCGCTTATCGCGGCGGACGTGCTGGCGACGCCCGGGTATGCAAGCGGTGGTGTGAAGTGCTGCGAATTAATTTGTTACGGTCCGATCTGGATAGTTCTCGGTGTGTTTGACCGGGAGAGATGGCTCGGTACGTCAGCCTGATGGCACTACAGTCCTTCTGACCGGGAGGTCCTAGGTTCCACTCCCGACGGCGGCAGGATTTTCGACACTAGCTTGTCAGCTAGGTGAAATTCAATCACTGTCTCGAGGAGAATTCTATTGGTCGGTTGCTCTGATCGGGAGTTTTCCGTCGTTTCTGCGATCAACACCAGGCGAATGCCGGAGCAGAACCCTAACAAACGGGCGATCTTTCCTTCCTATTCCTTGTCCTATCCTCTCCTCTTACACACACACACACACACACCAACATGCACTACACTACCACACATGCCGGGAGACCGGTCGGGAGCTCACAACTTGTCCCGGCTGGGGCGGTGCCTCGCTGGTGGGAGATACCTGGTTGAGGGGAAAACCTCGCTAGTCGACGGTACGTCGACGCCAGATCTCGCCATCCAGCGGGAAAAAGATCACCGCTACCTCCCGAGAAAAAAACTCTCTACACTTACGGGACTAATGACCAAAGTAGTTGACGCGCCCGGAAACACCAATGAATCAATCGGTGTGTTTGGTTTCTAGGATGCAGCTACAGAACTTGATTGTGTGATTAATGATTCTGGGCGCGACGACAGCTGAGATCGTTTGTCCCGTAAGCGTAGTGACTGCTGTTTTCCCTCAAGAGGTGGCTGTGCGCTGGATGGTAAAATCTGATGGATGGTGAGAGCTACCGTCGGCTAACTGGGTTTTCCCCACCAGGTTTCTCCCAGCAGTTGGCACCGCCCCAGCCGGAACAAGCTCTAAGCTCCCGACCGGTCTCCCGATACGTGTAATATAGTGCATGTAAGTGTAAGAGAGTGTAAGTAAGGGGTAGGATAGGTCAAGGAATGGGAAGGAAAGATCGCTGGCGGTCCGTGGCCCGTTTGTTAGGGCATGCTATGGCTTCGCCTGATGTTGATCGGAGAAACCACGGAAAACTACCGATCAGAGCAGCTGTCTGCTGGAATTCTCCTCCGGACAGCGGCTGAACCCAACCTAGATATCCCGACGTTGCGTCGAAAATACTGCCGCTGTCGGGACTCGAACCTACGACCTCCCCGTCAGGGGCACTCAGTGCCAGCAGTCCCTATATTGAGCTAACCCAACAGTTAGCTCTTTTGGGCCTAACATTAGAACTATTTACTCTTGGTATGGAATGTGCGAGCAGAAATAGGAGAGAAAAAGCGACGAAGGAAAGCAAAATTTACAAAAACACAATAGAAATGTGTTTATTTATCTATTTTGATGTATAGTACAGGCAATCGTCCAACTACAGTTATGTCACAAAATTAGAGAATGAATAAAAAATAAAGTATACAAAAAATTTTTAAGGAAAAAAAGTAAAAGTAAATTTCCTTTCAAGCGAAGTCTTTTGAGTGAAGTTTTCCTATGCCCTAAAACAATATAAAACATGAAAGATAAAATGTTTTTTCTATACTTACAAATAATATCATTTGCAAATTTGGTAAAAAAAATTAAGAGCCCACTTAAGGAAACGGTATCACAAAAATCATGATTTGAAAAATCACAGAATTTAATTCTACTCACAAAATTTAGGTTAAGATTGATGAGGATCCATACAGTTTAAATTCGCAGAAAAAATGCATGCCTAGATATTCAGTGTGTTTGAAAATTCAAAGCAAAAGGTTTTTTGAGGTCACTCCTTGCACTTAGCAACCGAGCCCGCTTCATGACAGCTGTCTTTTGAGATTTGTCGTGACCCGCAATTTATCTCGATGAGTCTGTTTTGTTTTCTTGGAGGCACTTACCACACCGCAAAAAATCTTGTTTACTCTGCTCTTATCTCGCATGCTTGTGTGTTTGCGTTTATAAGCTGAGCACGATGGTCATCTGCAAATAATCCCTGCCAAATATAGATGACCTTATGTAACAGACTATTTATCCCTTTTTAGACTTTTGTTTGAACAGTTATGACTAGGTAGCGGATTTCAATAGTTTTGCTTATTTTTGTCCGTTGTTTCAAGGCCTAGCTAAGTGAAATTTCTTGACTTTTGGTTACATTCGGGTGCTATGTAAATTAATATGTTAGTGCATATTTGATATTTTTGGTGGATTATTCCTGTTGGTGCATATTCCTGTAATAATATGAGCATATTTTGCATATTTTGTTAGAATTTCTCTAAAACGTTCCATGTTTTCAGAGAATATATTTATTTATGATTGATTTATTATTTATGATTGATTTATTTATTATTGATTAGAAAGAGATTGTCACAGTTCGTGGTTTTTTTGTTTGTAAAATGCTTGTCTAAATGTGGGTTATTCCTTGATATCATTTCTTTAAACCAGAAAGGAAAATACTTATAAGAGAAGGAAAAAAATGAAAGAAGATATTCAATGTACTTCACTAACATGCATATTTACGCGAAGTAAGTAGGTTATATTATGTTTGCACAAAAACGTATCTTTTCATTCCAAGCATGCTTCTCCCGAACTTTATCAAGAAGTAGGTATATAAAGGAAATGAAATATTGTTAATTCTAATTGCTTATTTAAGTGTATATTTAAACATTTTTAGGTCATAAATGCATAATTTTATAAGCATATTTCGAGCTTTATAGGGCATAAAAATTCTCTCCCTAGTTCTGACAATAAATGATTTACATTGTGTCAGAAGCGTCGATGAGAGATGTGTATCCCGTCCCCCAGTATTTTCAAACACCTCCAGTGGTTTAATTTTAATTTTAATTTCTTTTTTTGCTGAAGTCAGTTTTAGGGTAACGTATTATAACGATGATAATTATTCATTTAATTACGTTCACGTTGTGAAACGATAACATTTGCACACAAACATATTTTTTGTTATTTACGTTGGTAAACACACATTTAGCCCCTTAGCAACCAACCTTCTAAACAACGCTTTATGAACGAGTCCATAGCAACGGCCATTAAAATGCTCGATATTATTTATTAAATTATATTATCTATTAAAAATATTATTATATTATATATTATCTATTAAATGCTCGATATTATCTATTAAAAATATTTTTACGGACTTGGGCTTTAGATTTCATCACTGCTCATAAATGTTGGGATAAATATGATGTAGACACAAATCATTTTTTGGGAATAAATGTAAACAAAATTTATTTTAAAAATTGTTTTGCTACAGATATATTTAAAGTAGTATTCTAGCATAATCTCGTCGTTAATGCCATGAACATTCCGTATCGTTCGCCAATGATAAAATAAATCATAAGCTTTCTCGTACGTGGTTACAGATTTAGGAGACATCAAACTAGAACTTGCAGCTTCTACTTTCTCCAGAATATCATCTGGCAGGAAAATATCTTTTGATGCTTCGAAATTACAGGACATTTTTTCTCAATCAGCTTGCATAAACAGAAAAAGCATTCAACTCTTGGTTCAGAAACAAAGCATCCAGTACCATCAATCCTTGGTACAGAAAATCGAGAGTAATAACAATACGCAACTCATCAAAATGATAAACGTTTATTCTGAAGAAGCGATGAATTAGAAATAACAAAAAACATTGTGTGTAACTCGTCCTCTATTCGTCTTTAAGAAGAAATTTGACGTCTTGGAGTATAGACGAGAGGTATACACCTTAAAGGTAAGTTTTTTGTGAAGGAAAAACAATACGTCTACATCGTGCTGAAAATCTCGGAATTTCAGTTTTTGCTTCACACTCAGATCAGAAAAAAACTAATAACAAAAGCTTATTCTTGTTTAGTAAAAACGTAGATTGGTGCAGCCATGTTTACTTAACAACAACTCAAGCGAACATTAAGTGATACTGCTAAACCGTGCCACAAGGGAAGTGAGCAATGTAATCTTAAACGTGATAAGTGCACAACGCTGTACAGTCAATCTATTGACGATTAAAATGAAGGGCACATACGTATTGTCTTACCTCGTAAATTATTGAATTCATTTTGAGATTACACATAAGTTGACTTCAGTAAAAATATTGCCGTGGCTGGTTTTGATGTCGACACATCTTTCCAGGGCCCTTCCCCAAATTTTGCATGCAAGAGACGCCCAAATAATGTCGTTATATTGCGATCTACATTTGCGGAACGTTTGTGCAAAAGTATTATTATTATTATTATTATTATTATTATTATTATTATTTTATTACATCACGACTAAAGATGTTATGAGTCGGCTGAATATAAAATCTACTCCAGGTTGCAACCAGCTACCTAAGGAGTAGATCTAGGGACTATCGGTGCCTCTACAATACTTTGCGCAAAATGTGGGCTGTTCCAAATAAAGCGATTTCTTGCACTTCCCAGTCTTTTGAATTTCCTGGGAGTTTAGACAAGTTCTTACTCAAATTTTGCGGAACAAATTCCAGAGCTCCGATAACTATCGGGACGACCTGTGCTTTTACACCCACCCTTCGGCTGATCTCGATTTCCAAACTCTTGTATTTAAGACGTTTCTCTGCCTGGTTGGTAACGACGTTTTGATCGCAAGGTACAGCAACATCGATAAGTAAACACGATTTTTTCGCCAAATCCCGGATAACTATATCCGGTTTGTTTGCCGCTATCGTGCGATCAGTTTGAATTTGTTGGTCGTACAATATCGTACACAAACCAACAGACGTCACCGGTTTTGGTGAGTGTTCGTACCACTTGGGGCATGTGTTCGGAACTTCGAGGGCGGTACAGATCTGCCAGTGGAGGTAGCTACATCCCTGTCATGTCTTTTCAGGTATTCGGTCTTTGCTAGGATTGGACAAGCTGAGACAATATGATCAATATGATGGTTTCTACTTGCTCCAGGCAAATGCGGCATTTATCATCTTGGGAAATTTTGAGAACCGCTTTATCATAATGTCGTGTTCTCAAGGCCTGATCTTGGGCAGCTATTATAAGTGCTTCCGATTCTGGCTTCATTCTTCCCCTTTTAAGCCACATAAATGATTGATCTTTATTGATCTGCACCTTGTCCATTCTTTTTAGGTATTGTCCGTGGAGTGGTTTGTCTTTCCACGATTTCTTTAACATTTTTTGTGTCTCACACTTCATGTTTAGCAGCACCAGAAGTTCCGTGTCTGTGTTATTCGACGTGTCTTGCCTAGTTTTCTTCGCAATGCTTCTTGCTACACTAACAATGCCTCTGTTTCCCATTCTTCGGTCAGATTTCATGACCTGCCTCATTAGAGGGTCATCTTGATGTCTGACTACATACTTCCCCAACCCGACTATTGCGTTGTGCCAGGAGGCCTCAGTTTGTCCGAGGCCTCTTCCTCCTTCCTTACGTGACACATAAAGTCTATGTATATCAGCTCGAGGGTGGGAAACATGGTGCATTGTTAGCAGATCCATAGTGCGAATTTCTTGCTCAGTCCAGTCTACTAGTCCAAAACTGTATTCGGCTACAGGTACCGCGAAACTACCTATTGCAGATATTTTATTCCTGAAATTCAGAGCGGACTGCAGGACCAGTCTCACTCTCCTATAATACTCCCTACGAATTCTCTCTTTCATTCTGTCGTTAGAGATGGTTTCACATTCTTCAATGCCCAGATATTTGTAAGTTTTACCTGGCTCAAGATCTTGAATCACAGTGTGCGTATCAATTTCAGTGTTCTCAGACGTTGTGAGTTTCCCTCTTTTTAAATTGATTTTTGCACACCTGTCAAGACCAAACTTCATGCAGATGTCATTGCTAAAGTCATTCACGACAGACAGCATTTGGGAGAGAATCGCTTCATTCTTAGCAAACACTTTCAGATCATCCATGTAAAACAAATGTGATACTGGGCTTTCATCACCATGGAGCTTAAAACCAAAGTCAGCTTGCGACAACTGTCTCGATAGTAGGATCAAACTAATGCAAAACAGCTGAGGGGATAGTGAATCTCCTTGAAAAATACCCCTGTTAATCTGAATACTTCTGGTTTCTACTGCTTCCTTTCCGCTATGTATTAGTAACCTGGTACTCCACGACTTCATACTAGCCATGCAAAATTCAATAAGTCTAGGATGAAATCGATAGATCTCCAGGGTCTTCAAAATCCAATCGTGTAGTACACTGCCAAAGGCCTTTTGGTAGTCAATCCAAGCCATGTTCAAATTACGTTTGCGTTTCTTTACATCATTCAAAATGACTTTATTCAGTAGCAAGATTTCCTTACAGCCATAAGAGCCTTTACGACATCCTTTTTGTTCAGCTGGCTATTATTATTATTATTATTATTATTATTATTATTATTATTATTATTATTATTATTATTCCTCTAAATCACGACTAAAGATGTTATGTGTCGGCTGAATATGAAATCTACTTCAGGTTGCAACCAGCTAGCTAAGGGGTAGATCTAGGGATCGGTACGATCTGTGCTTTTACGCACCATATTCGGCTGATCTCGATTTCCAAACTCTTGTATTTAAGACGTTTCTCTGCCTTCTTGGTAACGACGTTTGATTCGCACAATTATATTATTATTATTATTATTTATATTCTTATGTTTATGAAATGTAGCTGTTGCCGAAAATGTCAGTGGTTGTGTGTTTACCTACCACCAAATAAAGCACGAATGAGTTGGAAGTGGAAAGAAGCCTTTGTGAAAGCTCTTCGTTCAAACAGGATACGAATGGCACTTCTTTACTGTTCTTCAGAAGGTTCAGAAGCGCACGAACCCGACCACCAACTCCTCCTCCTCCTCCTCCACTTCTTCTTCTTCTTCTTCTTCTTCTTCTTCTTCCCGCGTCTCGACACGTGCGTGGCCTTCGCGTGGTCCACTGGTTTCAGGCAGGATCATCTACGAGGGTCAGTCAAACGAAAACGAGACTGTTGGAAAAGAAAATACAGTTATCCCTCAACATTCGCGAGAGTAAGGCGAATGTTGAAACTGGTAGCATTTCTCTAATCGCGAATGTTCGGAACTCGCGAATAGCGAATTCGCGGATGTCGAGGGATTACTGTATAGTAGTGCTAAAAAAACCGCATCACCTCGCTGACACTTGTAATCTGCAATATAATCCTGAAAATACACCACTTGATTCGCAAAAATCGAGTGAGTTATGAAGGTAATGGAATCAGAAACATCGTGTTATCCACATAAAATCGGTAGTTTTCCGTGGTTTCTCCCATCAACACCAGGCGAATGCCGGAGCAGTACCCTAACAAACGGGCCACGGACCGCACGCGATCTTTCCTTCCTCTTCCTTGTCCTGTCCTCTCCCCTTACACACACTTACACTAACATGCTGTACACTACCACACATGCCGGGAGACCGGTCGTGTGCTTAGAGCTTGTCCCGGCTGGGGCGGAGACCGCTAATGGGAGATACCTGGTTGCGGAAAACCCCGCAAGCCGACAAATAGGCCAGCTACTGATCTTATCATTCAGGAGGAACAGATCACCACCACGTCCCGCGATAAAAATACAGTACGCTTACGTGAATAATTCCCTTGTCAGTTGACGACCCTGGAATGACTGATCAATCAATCAACCAATCTGTTTTATCAATAACGCGATGGGAAACTAAATCACTTGTGAGAGCTCCCGTGATGTCTCCATGCATTCCCTGGCCTGAATCCTTTGGGTCATCAGGTGGCGATGCTGGCCAGCTCATGTCGCAAGCCTGCAACCGGCACGGCCTTGGCTTCTGCGTCGTCGTGTGGGGCGATGGGCAGGGCGGGGGGGGCGGAGGCGGACGCCAGACGGCGTACGCGCTGAACTGCACGTCTCCCCAACACACACACACACACACACACACACACGCACACGCACACACGCAGACCCAGACACACACACACACACATACACCGCGCCGCGCCTCGCGACTGTTTATTCGTTCCAAGGCAAAAGAAAAGAACAAAACTGTTTTTGACGTTCTGTGGGCAGAAGTGCAAGCTATGCGCGGTTTCTTCAACTCTGCGATCCCTGCCCCGGCTCTTATAGTAAATTAGGTTCAGTTACGAATGCGGGCAGGAACGACCGTTTTTGACAATACTTGATAACGAAACTCCCGTTCAGTGAACCATACTCGGTCCTGTGCAGTGTATTAGATCCCTTGGCAGTTGATGCGTCGAGAATGACTGATCAATCAATCAATCAAATTTATTAGTGACGCTATCGGAAACTAAAACTCTTTCAGTCAACAGATACACAGTCTATATATACACACACACAGGGTGTCCGGGGAGGAAAAGTCGAAACTTCGAAAATAAGCTCTTAAGACAATTCTAAGCATATTTTGTCTAATGAACTAGATGGATATTTCAAATGGTTGAGCCGCAATAAGCACTTAAAATGTGCCATATAGAAGCATAGAAACTCTCCAGAAACATGTAAATTGTTTATTATTCACAAAAGAATTTTTCTATTTGTTCAGAAGGAAAAATTAAGCGAGAAAAAAAGCACTCAATTTACACAATTCGACTGCTTTTTTTCGCTTCATTTTTTTCTGAACAAATATTTTAATATCTTTTATAAATAATAAACAATTTACATGTTTCTGAAGTGTTTCTATGCTTCCATAATGCAAATTTTTGCCTAGAAATCATTTTTTCAAACCAACTTTTGAGTGCTTATTGCGGCTCAACCGTTCGGAATATCCACGTAGTTTATGAGAGAAAATACGCTTAGAATTGTCTTAAGGACTTATTTTGGAAGTTTCGACGTTTCCTCTCTCTCTCTCTCTCTCTCTCTCTCTCTCTATATATATATATATATATATATATATATATATATATATATATACTACACAGTTCCAATTCTGCTGGCACCTGGGCATAAGATGGCGGGATCGGTGGAACAATGGAATGCGCTGCTCTGTGTGTCTAGGGGCTCTAGTGTGGCTGAGGCGGGCGCCGCTTCGGGTGAACGGCCGCCGCCGACGCCCGTTGGGCACGCCACCCGCCCCGCCCCGCGCCGCGACCGTCTGCTATTCTGGGCGGGGGAGGGGGGCGGGGAGCGTGGTCCAAGGCGGAGGAGACCGCCGCCGCGGCCAGGGACGACGACGCGACCCGACGCGACGCGTGGACGCGTGTGGCACGTGCCAGAGCGCGATGTATACACAATGGAGGGAACGCATTGAATTGAATTGAATTGATGCCTGAATTTACGTGGCGAAACTCAGGCCATCAGGCCCGCTCTTCCGTCGTCTGACCACGCAAATTTCGCTACACTCCTTTCATCAACTAGCGGAGAAAGAAGGTATTATCTCGGGCGACGAAACAGGCGATTTGAATTTAGCTCAGAGGCTTCATTTAGGCTTGAGGATCTTTTACATGCAGTAAATCTACTAACATGGAACAGCCGGCTTTACTTCCCCCCCGAAGGAAGGTGATTGAAGGATTTTTTCGCTCTTAAAAGTCAACTGTTTCGACCGGATTTGAACCCACGACCTTGGGCATAACATTCCGATACGCCAACCATTGCACCATCCACGCCGCAAAAACAGCTGGTTATGCGCACTAATGGCCTAGCGTTAGGGGACACTAAGATGCTGAGCATCCCCACGTGAAATATTAATCAAAGAAGCCTAAATATTGTTTTGATAATCTTCCAAGTGAGCGAAACACTTTTTGTATTAATTTTAAAGTGATTTCCTATGATTGAATTCCGCGCGTGTCACACTGTGGCCACTGATTGCTTGGACGCTGAAATGCTTTTAGCGTCTGCTGCGAGATTACGATGAGCAATGACGCATGCGTAGACTGTGAGGTTCTCCCCTCCCTTCTTCACCCCTGCCCAAGGATTCTGGAGTCCCGAAAACCTAGCATACAGGCAGCATACTGCTGGTGACAGAGGCTTATGAGAACAAGTTGCTGGTTTGTGCACGAGAGCGCAGCACAATTGAGGTTGTCAGAGAAATATTTTTCTCTGCTTGGTCTGCTTGGTAATTCTCTGCTTGGTCATGGGCACAAACAGGAGAAATAGTGCTTGTCTACTAATTCTTAATTAACATCTAAGAAGATGAACTCTACCTTAAATATATTAAATATCATTTTGGTCTGAAATGTGTAAATTCAGAAATGATCTCATTGCCAATCGCGCATGAGAATTAAAGCCGACCTTTCGAGAAGTCTCCTGACGTAAATCTGTTGAAGTATTGTAACATTTGTTTCAATTGTATAGATTCTACAGAACATTAAAGATCATCCTGTGTTCAGTTCGAGTTAATTTTGAGCATCCCCAAAGCGCGAGTCACGATACGCCACTGATGCGCACAGATACTTGAGGTTTGTCGTTGGACGAATACGTGTACACACTTCACTGCAATGCCTATGATTACCTGCAGGGGGAATCTCTCCTGCGCAGGTGATCAAGATGTCTGGTGAAGAGTTGTAGACGGTCACCCGGACCCTTGGTTTTATGGCGGCACTCACGTCATTAGCTTCAAATTGGAGGCGGTGAGCAGGCGATGCTAAGCTCCTGGTTGACGGTTCAACCCGGCAACCCACCAGTTGGGCCCCTGGGGCTTCGACCTCGAGGCAGGATTGGGTGAAGGAGACCCCTCGGGGTACTCAGGAATCCACATATATCCCACGGGACCCTGAGACTTACCGTCAGGTTGCCCAGGTTCCGGCGGTACCCACATCGCTAGCCTAAGGGTGTAGGCAGTGGGGACACAACGGAAATACGCGCCTCCTCAAACCGAAAACGTACTTTCTTTTCCGAAACGTCCGTCCGACTGTCCATTCGTCCCCACGCAGCGGGGAAGATATTGTCTGCGTAGGGAGGCAAGGTCTCTGCTGTACAGATACAGACAGCCACCCGCACCCTGAGTCTTATGGCGGCACTCACGTCGTTAGCTTCAAGGAAGAGGCAGTGAGTAGGCAACGTTAAGCTCCATGTTGCCAAGGCTTGTCCGGAAACCCACCAGTTGTGCCCCTGGGGCGTCGACCTCTGGGCACGATCGGGTGAAGGAGAATCGCAGCAAGAGAAAATCGCAGCAATTCCTCGAGACTTATTTCAAAGGGCAAATCAGAATGTGTTTCGGAGGTGCCAAGAATGCATTCGAGCCGAAGGACACCGCTTTCAGCATCATCTTTAAGATACGTTAAGCGGCGCAGCGATAGTTCTCGGATAGCACGGGAGTTGAGTCAGCGGTTTGCCGGCGAATGAGCCCTCGACTGCCCGGGCGACGCGGCCGGAATCTTCGGCGAACGATAAAAAAAACACCCGGGTAGAAGTCTGACGGGACACTGAGACTGACCGCGAGGTTGCCCAGGTTCCGGCGATACCTACGTCGTTAGCCTCAAGGTGCAAGCAGTGGGGAGACGGGATGGGGGCCCCTAGCCGCCCGGAACTTAGTTCGGCTGACCGCAGGAGGACTCTTGGGTTCGTCGTGGCAGTGGCCCAGTACTCTGGGCAGAGAGGAGGGACTTGGGGTCTCGGCGCATGTGAGTGGCGCGTTGTCATACAGGCAACATTGACTCCGGTACTAGCCCGGATAAGTGGTAGCTCTGAGCTGGCAGGGCGGCCCCAGGCATTGTATGGGGAGGTTGCTGTGAGGGCTAACTACGTGCCGGCGGGATCCGGATGTTAGCAGAGGGTGTGCTTGTACACCCAACAAGGGTGCGGGTAGAGGCTAACGCCTAAGTGCCCACCCTGGGGTTCCGGTTACCGGCCTGCCAGCGTACTTGTGCGCCGTCGGGGTTTGAGGTTATAGCTCAGGGACCAGCCCGAGGGAGTTGTTCCCCCTGGAACAACAAGATTATGTGTGGGGTAATAGCCCACGCTGGGTATCACGAGTGCCGATGATTGGAAGGTTCTAGGGTTCCAACCCCCGACTGTGGCAGGATTTTCAACGCTAGAAACATGACTACGTCGAATTCAATGGCTGTCTGGAGGAGAATTCTAGCGGCCGGCTGCACTCATCGGTAGTTTTCCGTGGTTTCTCCGATCAACACCAGGCGAATGCTGGAGCAGTACTCTAACAAACAGGCCACGGACCGCGCGCGATCTTTCCTTCCTCTTCCTGTCCTATCCTCTCCTCTTACACACACACTTACACTAACATGCACTACACTACCACACATGTCGGGAGTTTAGAGTGTGTCCCGGCTGGGGCGGTGCCCCGCTGGTGGGAGATACCTAGTAGGGAAAAACTAAGCTATCCGACGTAGGCTGGACCGGATCTCATGATTCAGCAGAGGAAGATCACAGCCACCTCCCTGGTTTTTAACATTCACTAGACAAACTGGACTGATGAAAATAGCTCTAGATCTGATATTGTTATTAATCATTTTATAGTATTTACTTATTATTTCACATTTGAAGTAGATTGTAAATGTTCGTTGAATAAAAAAGAGTATTACTGAAATATATTAATATATCTAGGGAGCAAATTTTGTTGACCTAAAATATCGGCAAAATCGATCAATAAAATACTCTTAAAATGTGATCAAAATGCCTTAAAAGCAAAGAAAATCGACGAAAAAAATTGATCAAAACCAGTTCAGATGAACTCAAATTGACTTATTGCCAATGTCTCTTTTTGGAGGCTTTTTCCTTTTGTTCTAGTAAACGCAGCTTGCAAACGTTTGGTGTGGTGTGATCTTTACCAGGAAATCAGCCTTTAGTTATTCCGAAATCGGCCGAACTGACAATGGTGCCCATAGGCGTCACAGAAATCTTAGACGATATACTGAGTACATACAAATGGCAATAGAATTTCTGAGTGAAGGATTTATTAATCCTCGTTCCACTTATTTAGAATTTCTGAGTGAAGGGTTTTCATATTTATATAACTATTTAGCGATCGCCGTCATGTAACACTTCGATGAGAATATTCCATGCCGCAGTGATTGTTTGCTGGTCGTAGATTTCGCCAATTTGTACATGGGATTCTATTGCGTCTAGTCTGGGTACTAAACTACATTCCTGGATAACTATTTGTGAAGGTTTTACTATTGATGGGAAAGTTGTGTAGTGCAAGTGTGCATCACCTTGTGCTTTCCAAACGATTTTTAAAACGTTTGCATTGTTTCCAAAATTTGTACAGGAAATTTTTTATGAATGTAAGTTCGTATGATGTAAATGAGTTTTATAATTAGAGTATTTTAATATTACATATTATATCCGATTTTACATATTTATTACATATTCTTACTGTTTTCATTACATATTTATGTACATATTTTGATATTTCTTACTAAATATTTTTCTGGTCTCTAGTCATAACATAAAAATAATGTCTATACCAGGACTTTCCAAGTGGCGGCCCGCCGGATCTTTTTGTGCGGCGCCCGACTGCTTTGAAACATTTTCTTATACCAACCAAGTACAATACAATTGCACAATTCATTTTATTTTTATTTAATGATATATTCACTTTCTGGTATGTACATCAATCATTAACTATGTTGAATAAAAGTCCCATCTAATATATGTTTCAGTATAATCTCAGTTGTTAGTGTAAACACCGTCTCAAATGACGGTGCGGCCCGCGGCTTCACTAGAATTTGATATGTGGCCCACAAGCCCTTCTAAGTTGGACAGCCCCGATCTATACTAAAACGCGTTGTTCTAAAGCGAAAAAAAAAATGACATGTCATTGCAATCTGTCCCTTAAGCAAATACTATAGAGACAATACAGGACAGTTCCCCGTTCTTCCACGCAGCCCATGGAAACAAGTTCCCACTAGCGATCCTAGTGTCAGAACCTGGTAATGTAGCGCCAAATAGAAATGTCAATATGATTCTTACTGAAGAAACAAATATATATTAATCTACCTAACGAAATAAGACTTATTTTTACCTACTCTCGCTGTAATTTAATTATATTGAAGGACTCAAATTACAGAAAATTATAATGTACAATGTGTTATAATGGACATGAGAACATTGAACATTTAATGAACATATAATTAACATTATTTTCACGAATAATGTTACAAAGTATTGAAAGAACAGTATTGTAAAATATGTTTTCCAGAAATCGACCAGAAAGACAATCAAATGAAAAGAAATCAAGCAGACAACAAACACTAACAGAGCACTGAGGTTAGGGTGTAAGAGTTATTACCAGGTTCTGCCACCAGATGCATGTTTCTCGATATATCGCGAAGCGTCCTGTATTGTCTTTATAGTATTTGCCTTAAGTAATAGCGTGGTTGCGCGGCGGGCGTCGGCGGTTGTCGGTGGGCGGGGCGCGGCGGTGGCGCGCTCCGCCGGCAGACAAAGGAGCGGCGGCGTGCGTGAGGTCAGTGACCCGTCCCGCCGCACGCAGCGCCACAAGTGGGTCACCGCGGGGCGGGCGCGGCCGAAATAGCTCGCCTGGCGTTATTGGCGGGTTCGCACGGGCGGTTGGTTAAGGAGAGCCGGAGCGGGGGGCGTCATCCTTCAAAAATATCGATTTTTGTGTTTTTGATTTGAAAAAGAATTTAATTGTTGCTCTTTAAAATGCAATTTACACGTCTGGTTTACGCGCTCTAGAAATTGAGATATCGTTATTTTTATACATCTATGCTCCGAATGTGGATGGTGACTTTCACGATATGGTGTTCTAGATGCGTATCTCATTTATGATGGCGCTTCTGAAGGGTTAAAATTGATGGAGTAATTGAAACCATAATGTACAAGTGCTCCTGTACAAAAATTTGATTGCATTAACAACAATTAATAGAGAACAATTAATAGCGGGGGTGAGACAGATAAAATCGAAACAAACCGTTGCTACTTCAAAAATGGGAAAACAATGGGGTTAGATGTCGATTCACTGATAAAACAATCGACAGTTTGCACAATTGTTACGGATACGTCGTAAGACAAAATACTGTCTGCTGAAGACGCGAATAGGGCAGTATGGGCTCTGTTCTTCTACGTGGCATATGAAAAGCCAACCATAGCGCTCGCGCATTGCTGAATCCGTGCGCCCAGTCATTGTTGGAGCTTCCTGGTTGCATGTTTTTGCAACTTTTAGTGCTAATACATTCTTGTGTTGCGAATTGAAACTACGAGAGCACTACAAAGAGCCAAAAGTTGGGTATATGATCATTTTTTGGTTACGAAACTTTCACAGCCATTTCCCGAAAGTTTCAGAATTTCATGTTTATGGAACATTTTCTCCGAAACTGTGAACAGTAGATCACTGAAACTTTTTGACAGTATAGCTAGCTCTATTTTATTCATTTTTATAAGAAACTGTAAAAGTATATTGCACGAATCAAAAGGTATAAAATAAAAACATCTGTTTTTTCTTTTTAAAAAAATTGTGTTTTATTAAAAAAATTGTATAACAAAAACCAATCACTATTTATTAGAAAAACGGTGCACATCCGAGTGAAAAACTGTCATTGCAGGGCCCTAGGTACGAGAAAGTGGATAAATACAGCTGCTAAATTTAGGGGAAAAAATCCTGTAACACGTGGTGCAGCCAGAATCTGTGTTGTTAGGTCCTTGATACCGAAAACTTGAATGACGGCAAAACATCTGCATGTCCGTCCGTCTGTCCATTTGTTTACAAAAATTTGATAAAACACTACTTTTTATCATTTATTCTTAATTTAATAATGTTGGCAAAGGAATAGGTGTACGTATTCCGGGACTCAAAAAAACGTGCACGTTTAGTACGTAATACGTTGTAATTAAATATCACATTTATTGGAATACAAGATTATTGTTATTATTAATACAAGAAGCACAGCCGAAATTTATGTATTATTTATTACGAGATTTTTGAATTTGCATTCTTTTGAATCAACTAATTTTTTATTTGCGGGGAGAATTCCTGAAGCGCTCATACTACCACCTTCGACCATGTATCATAAGGTCCAAGACTGCCACTCACTAGCTTCTTATCCACGTGGCGTTCTCTGCAGAAATTGTATCCACTGAATGTCAATAAAGCCCAGAAAGCACAGCAATTTTGTGCTTCAGTAGTGCCAACTATTGCTTCCACGTTACATGCCAGGGATACTTATGCCATTGGTTCAACTGCGCTTGTAGAATGCCCAAGAACTTATACGAGAAGGGTAAATTTATTCCACGGATACGGAGACCACGGTATATACTCTATTTGTAGAAACGGCCCCAGGAAAATATTCACCAAGAGGTCCACTGACCCGATATTTCTTACTTTAAACGATGTCACCAATTTAACCGTATTATATAAATCAACCCAAGACTGCACGAAAGATCATTTTCGTAATGAGAATATTAGAAAAAAACTAAATGCTGAAGGAAGTGGAAGCAAAATAACTAAATATCGAAATAACTGGTATCAACACACGCAAAGGATAGATGACTCAAGACTACCTAAATTAGCTTTACTCTATCAACCGCTTGGAAGGATAGACGTCGGCAGACCCCAAAAACGATGGAAGGAAAACTTGTGAAGAAGAAAGAAGAAGATATAAATCAACAGTATTTCTCTAGAAGCCTAGAATACGAACATATTTAATTTACGTCTTTTCCAAAGCCTTTTCTGGCCGTTTCTTTTGATTTCATAAAAAAATTTAAAAACGGTTGTTAGTTAGTCCGCAGACAGGGCATGTTTCGCTGCAGCCAACGGCAGCTTTCGGTTGAGCACACGCCCAAGGAAACGGCTTACTTTATCTCCTTCCTTCGGGACTGGAATTCCAGGCAAGCCTTGAACTTTACCCTTCACCAAATTGGAGCATCCAAGCTGGTTATTCAATAGCCGACCTCATTGAAATGGAGGTTACCACGTTTTATTATTTATCATTTTAATAGTGTTTGTGATGTTTCTTTATCGTGTTTACTCTGTTTATCTAGCTTATATTTTTTTGCTACTTTGTTTTTATTCATTTAATGTAAAAACCATTTAAAGCTTATGTATCGTGTGGGTCAGACGTACAATCTCTGCACATTTTCTTGATCTCCGGAACTCTATAACCCATCTTTTGGGACTATTCAGTGGATTCTTGATAAGAGTAACAATAAGTCTTGTTGACAACGTAAGAAGAAAAGTTCTCTCCCGTTGTATAGAAATTATTTGCTTTTGGGCAAACTATCCACGGGTTTTATTTGATTGAACCTATGACGAAATAAGTGAACTCCTCACTATTTA
The DNA here is from genome assembly GCA_031308135.1 of Acheta domesticus. Lineage (NCBI taxonomy): Eukaryota > Metazoa > Arthropoda > Insecta > Orthoptera > Gryllidae > Acheta > Acheta domesticus. The sequence continues at coordinate 92,613,776 of JAHLJT010005437.1, read as the reverse complement.
TTTATTTTACGTCAAAAAGTTAAAAACTGCGTGTGACGTGCTATGGGTAGAAGTGTATTCTGTGCGGATTTTCTTATTCTGGGATCCCTGCCTTATGTCGTATACAAGTTGAATTCTGAATACAGAAAGAAATGAGAGGTTTTGGCAAGAACTCTTAATAAAATATTCGCTCAGATGTAAAAGATTTATTTTCAAGGGTAAATCAGCTATAGATATGCGGTCTTATCACTCATCATGTCCTTCGCAAAGGAATAAAACTTCCTGCCGCGACAACAAGAAGAACGATAATTTGAATAACTGTATTTCCCACTGAACTCTAGAAGACGTGCGCAGATAATGAAGTATCATTTATGTTCACAAGCAAACCAAGGTATCATCTCAGCATTTGCTCAATTGAGCAGGGAAACTGGACGAAAAGCCTGATCGCGATGGGAATCATCGACCCAGAAGCTGTGGTACAGTACTTGTACTTTATACAGGTACTTTAGAATTATAGTCCAAATGGTCAACAGTGCATTAAATATAATTGTTAAAATTAATATTGCTTTCCTTTTTGATGCTAGGTATAGTCTCTACTTGTATAGAAGCAGTTATGCAACAGGAAAGATTTTACATGGGACACAAACCTTTTAATCGAATTTGATCGTTTAATGTCATATGACAAAATGTTGTAAAATAAGATACATGTATTGTGTGTAAATTTTTGTAGTGATCTGTTATACTGTCATCTGATGAATATGATTACAACGTTGGGTGTTAGACTCGCATCCTACGGGGCTCAAAAAGACGACCGCAAACAGATAAACAGGCTGTCCCAGAATAAATGTAACAATATTCTAGATCAGTGAACGCCAAACCCTCGATCGCAAGCTTTTAGCAGCTCGCGGAGCAATTTTCGGTAGATCGCGGTCATGCTCAACGTTGGCTAACCTGGACTTATTCTACAAAAAGCACAAGAGCATAGAAACAGACCATTGATAAACATTTGGACAGCTGTATTCGAATGTCAGAGACGGTCTACTCTCTCAAAACAAAAAGCTTGTTAGTGACAAAAAAGAGTGCCATCCTTCTCATTAAGAAATGTGATGAAAAATCGCTTCTGACATTTATAATTTGTTACTAACTATATTTCATTCTTTTTGTAATGTGCAATTGCTTTTCAATTTATTTTTCTTGAATACAGTTTTATTAAAACCTGTTTCATATTTAATAAAAGTGTATGTTTTGTAGACAAACAAATTTTAAGATTTAACAAAAAAAATCTGTCATTGTTTCTTGGTAGCTCACTGTAGGACAAACAGTCGAAAAAAGTATGGTTGCTCACAACCTTCATAAATTTGGCGACCGCTGTTCTGCATATGTCGAGAGGTCGAAATTGATCACCTTTTACCAATGAACGCGTGGTCTGAAATTTCTTTTAGAGAAGTTACAACGACGTCAGATGTTCTGATTGTTAGGCAACCTTGTACGCACTGCAGTTCGGCAGATACAAGAAATATGCGTCAGAACGACATCTGCTTAAGACTAGTGCATGGAAAGTTGCCTAACAATCAGGAGAAATTTCGTGTAACTTAGTTATATGAGATTTCCTACATAATTTTTACTGGTAATGAATTATTGCGTCTTTGATGTCTCTATATGCCCTAGAAGTTTGTTACATTTTTTCCGACAGACGCTGTATTTAATGCCCCGAATGAAAGAAAGCAACCGTATTTTCCTTATAGTACGAGTACGTATGTTGTGCTTACCTATAGTAACTTTTCTGCAGTTATTTCTTTTGTGCGAAGTAATGGGAGAGGTTCAGCTAGTACTAGAACAGTGTGGACAGCGCCTGTCCGCTAGGCAACCGGCTAAACACGTATGTGACATGGGTTGCTTTGGTCAAGTGAGAATTTGCGAAACATTTACTTCGCTCTCTCGTATTCTCTCAAAAGGCCCAGGAAATCCCTTTAATATGGGTATTCGCTCCATCTTCCTTGGTATATCTTCTTCTTCGTTTTCTTCTGCTTTTCTAGGATTAGACATGTTTGCCGGTTTCACCATCTTCGGTGGGCCAGCATTTCTTCCGGGTGGTTTGATATTTAGACTCTTTTCTGAGATTCTTTCTGTTGCTGTTCTTACATCTTTCTTTGTAATCGGTTACAATCGATGTAATTGTTTCGAAATTCATATTTTTTTCTCTGAATCGTGGTTCTGAGCATGTTCGACATCGACTCCATTTGGATCAATACATTTTTGAAGGGGTGAATGAAGATTGCCGAACAATAGATAGATAGATATATAGTTTATTTAGCCTTCTCAGCTATTTTTTACATAAAATACATATTTACATGCATTGCTTACATCTATAAATATACTCTATTAACTATTTACAAAATGAATTTTCTACTTTGATGTGTTTTATCATTTTTCTTTTAAATTCTTTAATTTGTTCACAATTTTTTTTATTTCTAACGGTAATTTATTATATAATTCATTTCCTTTGTCATACAGTCTATTTTTTGCCTGTTCAGTTTTACCAAAATTAATTGCTAAATGTTGTGCTTGTCTTGTTTCCCTTGTTGTTTTATCTTTCACTCTTTGGATGTTGCTAACTAAATCTCCTGTTATATGGTTTTAATTAATTTAAAAATAAACATTAGTTCTCTCTTTTTTTGATATAAATTTCAGAGTGTCTAACATGTCTACCACTGGAGTGTATACATTGCATTGAATTATTACTCGTTCACTTTACATTTGCAGACAGCAGAATTAGGAACTAATATTGTTTTGAAAGTGAAGGCCCGAACACACAACCGAGAATACACGAATGGACCCGATGTCAGTCAGCATCTGACCAATCAGCTGTCACCGAAGGTAGCACAAGCGCTACGGACACAGCTGACGAATTATGCCTTACTGACAGTGAGCTGGAGTCGTGCTCTTAAATGATTAAGACATTATACAATAAAACAGATCACACCACACGCTATTCACAACATTCACGTACAATTTTTTTGCACTTATCTACTGCTTAATGGTTATGTTCTTGCCCCGCCGGGGCTGTGTGTGCTGCTCACCGCCATCTATATCATATTAAACGGTCAATATATACTGCAGACGCGCGTTTCTCATTCAGTCGGCGGTGACCTCATGTAAACAGATCGCAGCGCTCCGTCTGCAAATGTAAAGTGAACGAGTAATATTACCCTCATGGCTCAATATGCGGGTGCTATGCGCGCAAAACTACCTTGTGCATTATAGGGTCAGTGGCCGCGTGTGTGCCGATGCTGTCCAGGGCGGGAGTGGCAGGTGGGGCTGGCGTTGGCGTGGGAATGGAAGAGAAAGGAAGTTTCGGTGGTGGGCGCAGGTGGTGCGGGCCCAAAGTTCAAAGGTCGAGCACAGCCTGCACCCTATACTGCGATTATTCTAACTTTGCCCCTCAAGGCCCGCCTTCACGATGGAATGTCTCACAGTATATCGCGACGTTCTCAGCACAAATTTTTATGTTGATCATTCGCAACGTTTCAAGTCCTTTTTCCGACCCATCTTCAGGATCTGACATTCAAAATATCCCTCTCAATACATTTCATATTTAATTTACATATTACCATCAAATTGTTTTTTATATATGTAAAGGTGACTTGGAATATTTCTCTATTACGAATATTACATACATTAAATTTAAAGAATTTAAAAGTGCTTAATTTTATAAGCAATGGAAGCTCACCTCCTGTTTTTATACATGTATATATATAATGTTAAGGAACATGAACTTCCCTGTCGGAGTTGGCGAGATTCCGGCCGACTGATGTCAGTAGCCTCGAGGGGCAGGCAGTGGGGAGACGGGATGGGGGCCCCGAGCCGGCCGCACCTTAGTTCGGGTGGCCCCCAGTTGGGCTCTTGGCTTCGTCGTGGCAGTGGCCCGATACTCTGGGCAAAGAGGAGGGGCGAGAATGGGCGCGTTAGAAAACCGAGGGGCTTCATGTAAAGTAACCCCCAAAATTAAAATATCTATTTCAAACTCCAGGAGCCTTGACATCAGATAAAACGATTGCGGAATATCAATTTTAAAGAAAATCAGCCGAACGGTTTAGGTGCTAGCATTGACACAAATCGACAGACAGACGGACGTTTTGTCGTCAATAGATTTTTCGGTTTCAAGAGCCATCAAAACATGGATTCTGGATACACCGCGGGTTAGAGGATTTTTTTCTAGATTTATCAACAGGATTTATCCACTTTTTTGTTACCAGAGCCCAGCAATAAGAGGTTTCCTTGCAAAAATTCACAGTTTTCTGGAGCACGATAACATAACTTCCTCGTCTTACGAAGTATTAGGGGCGAGAAAGGGAAATGAAGAAAAATGAAGTAACCAAATTCAAGGAGTGAATGTGGTAAAATGACTGAAGAATGAATTCAGGAAGGCGAAGAAAGGAATTTGATATTGTGGAAATAAACGAAGAATAGACAAGAAGGAGAAATGGTTTTGTTCAGTGAAAAGAGAAAAACAAGAGGTTTTCGATGTAAAGAAGATTGAATAGTGTTCTGATTGAAGTAAAGGGATAATAAATATTGCACGTTTTACTGCAACCTAACATCACGAATAATTTTCTCTATATTTTATTAGTAGTACATTACATGTCCATGAAAAAGGAAATTCTTCTCTCAAAACAAAGGAAGTGGGAGCTGAAGGAGAAGAAGAAGAAAAGAAGGAGTAGAATGAGGAAGTGGGATATGGAGAGACATAATCATTGAGGGAGAGAGACTAAGAGAATTACGAAGAGGAGACAGAAAAAACTGAGAAGAACGATACAAAGGAAGGATGAGGAGAAAAAGATTTCAGAAGGGAACACGAAAGATGTTGGGGATGGAGATGTCGGGATGGAGAGATGGGACAGACAATGAAACGTTTAGAGAAAGGAGAGGGAAATAAAAGTATGAAGAGAGAAGAGCGATAATGACAGGATGGAGAGAGGAAAGTGAAGAATAACTGAGAGGAGTGAGAGAAAAGCGATGAAAGGAGGAGAGAGACAAAAATAATGGAGAGAGGAGAGAGAAAAGAAAAATATGGGGAAATAAAAGAAAGCAATTGAGAGGAGTGAGAGGAAAGCGAAAGGTAGAAAAGGGGAGAGAAAAGTCCCAAAAATGCACTGTGTGATTTTTTTCATCGGGAGGTGGCGGCGATTTTTCCCCGCTGGATGGTGAGATTCGGCGCCGACATACCTGTCGGCCAGTGGTATCTCCCACCAATGGGGCGCTGCCCCAGCCGGGACAAGCTCTCAACTCCCGACCGCTCTCGGGCGGTATGTCTGGTAGTGTAGTGCATGTTAGTGTATGTGTGTGCAATGGGTAAGGATAGGACAAGGAAGAGGAAGGAAAGATCGCGCGCGGCCCGTGGGCCCGTTTGTGAGGGTACTGCTCCGGCATTCGCCTGGTGTCGATGGGAGAAACCAAGGGAAACTACCGATCAGTGCAGCCGGTCACTAGAATTCTCCTCCCGACAGCGACTGAATTGAACCTAGCTATCAGTGGCGTAGCGTGACTCACACGTTTGGGGATGCTCAACAATAACACACAAAATGTCACTATCAACTACTTCGTCTAACAGGCGAACGCAACACAAGGCAGATACACTGGGACCGCACTGGGACTACTTCCACGATCTCGATTGCTTACGACGGTGTAGGCGCTTCCCACAAAATCCTCACAGCAGTCAGGGCTGCCGATGTCTTGAAAGCAAATTATACAATGGCTCAGCTTTAATTCTTATACGCGAATGGCAATACGACCATTTGTTAATTTATACATTGCAGACTTAAATAATATGTAATCTATTTAAGAGATAATACAATTTCTTGGATATTAATTAAGAAATAGTAGTCAGGCACTATTTCTACAGTTTGTACCCATGACCAAGCGGGGACTCCCGAGTGAGAGAGAGAAAGATAATTTACTGAACGCCTGAAGTGTGCTGCGCTCTCGTGCACAAACGAGCTTCTTTCCGCAGTAGACGCTAGCGTAAAGCAGTCGGGTTTCTCAGGGCCAGGGGTGAAGAGGGGAGAGGGGGACCTCGCCATCTGCGCATGCGTCATTGCTCGTCGCAATCTGGCGGCAGACGCTGAAGTATTTTAGCTTCCAACCAATCAGAGGCCAGCTTCAACAGCCCGCCGAATTCAATCATAGGAAGTCAATTTTAAATTAATACAAAACGTGTTTCGCTCAACAGACCTCTTGTAAGATTATCAATACAGTATTTAAGGTTCTTATATACGGGGATGCTCAGCATCTCAGCGTCCCCTGACGCTACGCCACTGCTAGCTATGTCGCTACAGTAGCGGCAGCGTGTAAGCGACTCTGGCCGTTCTCTCGCCACGTGCTGAGGTACGTCATGTGACCTCCTTTGAAGCAATCAGCTTGCGAGGATTTGTTTACTTTCTCACAGCAAAGGGTTGAGCATTGCCGCTCATCTGTATGGGAAATCCTGACACAGTCGGGACTCGAACATAGAACCACCTGGTCAGAGGCCTTGCAGTGACATCATTTGATGCCCTGAGAGACCTCTCGCGCAGAGACATAGAGAGGGTGAAGGCGAGGGAGAGAGTGAAGGCGAGGGATATAGAGAGGCAGAGGGAGAGACAGGGAGAGAGAGAGTCAGAGCGTGGGACATAAAGACAGAGGGAGAGATAGTCACGGCGAAGGGAAGAGAGACAGAGGGCGAGGGAGAAAGGGAAAGAGAGATAGAGGGAGGGAGTGACCGGGGGAGAGAGAGACAGGGAAAGAGAGATAGAGGGAGGGAGTGACCGAGGGACACAGGGAGAGAGAGACAGGGAAAGAGAGTCAGAGCGTGGGACATACAGAGACAGGGAGAAAAGTCAGGGCGAGGGAAAGAGACGAAGGGAGAGAGAGTTAGAGGGAGGGAGAGAGAGTCAGAGCGAGGGGTAGAGAGATAGAGGGAGAGAGAGACAGAGCGAGACACATGGAGAGAGAGTCAGGGTGAGGAACATAGAGAGAGAGTCAAGGCGAGGGAGAGAGAGACAGGGAGATAGCGAGGAAGAGAGAGGGGGGTGAGAGGGCGAAAGAGAAGGTAGAGAGAGAAGGAGATGGAGGGGGAGAGAGAGACATGCGAACGGGCATGGTGAGAGCGAGCGAGCGCTGCGCGGGCGCGGCGGAGGGGAAGGCGCATGCGCAGATGCATCCGGCCGTGGGTGGGGGGGCGGACGGGAGGGGAAACCCCCGTCTGCCCTTCGTCTGCTCTTCCCCCTCCCCTCCACTCCACTTCCCAACCCAACCGCCGTGGGGCAGTGCCAGCCTGTGCCAGCTCGGAACCGCCGCCCACGAAAGCTCAATAATACTTCGATACTCTCCAAAACAATACATTATTATATTTATTTTTTAAATAAATGTACGGGTGGTACCTTTTACACAGTAAAAATACAAATTCAATAAGAATTAACAAAGTAAAGCGTGTGTAGATACATATAAAATATCAAAAAGATCTCAAGGTTGGAAAGTAGGACAAACATAAACGCAAAAGAATGAAAATAAAATAAATTTTACAGAACTAATTAAGATTGAAAGCATTATTTCGAGTAGTCAAAATATCGTAGTCAGCGCCCATGCTAATCACCAAACCACAAATGCCATTCATCGTCTCATTAGCACAATAGTTACTTCCAGAAGTGTCGATTAAAAAGGAAGTCGTTCTCCTAAAGATTCGCTCTGGTAATCTAAACGGTACGCAAGAAATAATGCGCAGTCTATTCTATCCAACAAAATATCACAAATATCTTTAATGAAATATCTACATATTTCTTCACTATATCTTTAATGAAAACGAGAACAGTGTGTCGAAAGACGAGCGAAAAAATACTCGAGGTCTCTGCCTTTACTCCATGACGAAGTCGGGGATTCCACGCAGAGAAGCCAACCTTTGAAACCTAAAAGCTCTGGCGGAAGGCATAACTACGCTAACTCGCGGCAACGCTATGCACCAGAACGATACGAGACGAAGAAAGAAAAACAAATAATAATAAAGCGAATGTGTTGCTGTGAGTTCTCGCTCTGTAGTAGAGTGTTAAAGCCATTTGCTAACAGTGACAAGGACGCGAATGATTCGCACGCAACTGCCTCCATATCAAATGCCGCAGCTGCAATGACGTCGAGAACAAGCGCAGTGATTGGAACACAGAGCGACTTCACGTCTACGCTGAAGAAGCATACGTAGTCTACGTCTACAGGCAAATAACCAGTGACGTAGCTTCAGTTGGTGTCACCCGGGGCAAAACTAATGATATCACCTCCCCCAAAAAAAAACAATTGATATAAAAAACTATTAACGAATAGTGTACACATTGTTTAATAAAAATATATTTACACATGACATTTATTTATAATATATTAAAAACTGAATTTAATTCAGAATAATTGAAATTTAATTTTGAAGTAAATAATCTAAAATGAAGTATAACTAATTAACAAGTGCGTGTTTTTATAAAAATATTATTTTTAAATAAATCATTAAAATTATATAATTCAATTATACAATTTTCTAATTTGTGTCACCCCTAAAATGGTGTCACCCGGTGCGGACCGCCCCCCCACCTAGCTACGCCACTGTAAACAACGCGTAGACATCGTATTCTGCGTAGACAAAGGTAATCTATGTAAACAACTGTAATCTATCTTTTTTGTGGGGCAGGGGCGAATCTACGAGAGCCATGCTCCGTCCCCAAAATGTATTTATTATAATTATTAAATATTAATCAATTGAGTACAGTAATCCCTCGACATCCGCGAATTCGCTATTCGCGAGTTCCGAACATTCGCGATTAGAGAAATGCTACCGGTTTTAACATTCGCGACTTCAACATTGGCGAGTGCGTCTTTTGGTCGTACTGCACTTTTTTTTTCATTTCATTTCCTTTATCAACGTCATCTGGAAAACGATCTCGGCAGACACCGGAGATGAAAGTATCACATTTTGCAAAAAATTCAAAGTTAAAATGTGAATTCACATTTGTAGAATAACCCAATTGTAAAATAAATCAATTCATTTACGTCAAATTGAAGATAAGGGTTTTGGCCACATGAACGGGAAATCCATTCAGGATCTGAGCAAATCTCATTATAATGAGCTCATTGTAGAGGAACTCATTGTAGGGAAATCATCAGTGAAGAAAAGCTCCTCAAAAGTAATGATGAAGTAACGAAGGCGAAACTGCGTCCTGGAGCAACTTCAATGACAAAAATGTTAATGGCGTTCTAAAACATCAACAAGATATGGTGGAAAATTCGAACGGGATCCGAACATCGAAATAACTTCTAAATTTAAAAGAGAAATAGAAGCAGCAACTCTTCCATATTTGGATTTTAGAACAGCGAGAAAGGTGATGAAACAAAAAAATTAGCAAATCTTATATCCAATCATTTTCAACTTCGAAATAAGTTTCAAACATTATTTTATTTCTTCATTTTGGAATTGTGAATTATATTCAATATGAAATATGAATTGTGAATAATATATGAAATGTGTTAATTGTGAATTCTGTTCGCAATAGCGCTTACTCAGTTGTACTGTATTTGATTGTCAGTTTTTTTCTTTATTTTTTAAACAGTTTTTCGATATCCAGGAACCTAACCCATCTTTTTTCATTAAAAGATAGACTCAGCATTCGCGGATTTAATATTCGCGATGTTTTTGGGAACCTAACTCTCGCGAATGTTGAGGGATTACTGTATAATTATTATCCTCAATTTATCCAAAGTAATATTACGTATTGATTGGATCACATCCAAAGCAGTTCTGCCATTATGAATAAACATTTTTAAAATTTCAAGTTAACATTGTTTTGCTTCGAAAATATTTATGTGGGGGTTGACATTGTGACTGGAAGTGCCTTCCTCGGTTGTGAAACATTTATTGGCTTTGTGTGTCGTGCGGGAGCCAGAGGTTGGCGACTTGATCAGTGATCTGCACAATATTTCTGCGCATCGGGTTGGTGACACTGCACTGGGAGGAAGTCGGATGCAGAGTGGTCTGATGTGCGAGTTGAAACAAGTTTCCACTTATTTCATGAGGTGGTTTCGGAGATTCTCACTTCTTTATTAGGAGTGGCATATTTTGTTTGACTTTTTGAATCGGAAATAAAATTTATAATTTTACATTTCAACACCTTTCAACTATTACTATTCATTACAATTTTTGGGGGTTATTTGATGTGGAGAAATGTACTATACAGATTACATTGATTACGTAGTCTTCACGTAAAAGGAGTCTTAAAATATGTACATTACGTGTAGAAAACGCGCATAGACGTAAAATTATAGTCTACGGCACAACTCCGTTTTACTATGGAGGATGCAACATCGCCTCAAAACCATCGATGTCCCCTCCGTCCCCTCTGTCCCCTGTCCCCTCTGTCCCCTGTCCCCTCTGTCCCCTGTCCCATCTGTCCCCTGTCCCCTCTGCCCCCTGTCCACTCTGTCCCCTGTCGCCTTCGACCCGACCGGCCACGCCCAGTGCCTTCGACCCTGAAAAAAAAGGTTGTAAAACCATGCTCGTGAGTGTACTCATCAAATATTAGTGTTCTAACATCTTTGTTATTATGGATCAAATTAACAGCTTCGAAGCTGTACATCAATAGATTAATGAAACGCTGCTTCTTTCCTAAATAAAAAACATTGTTAACGATGACAACGACGTGAATTAAGGATGTGACATCGCTGACGATGTTTTTAAGATCGATTTATTGGCGTCCATGTTTCTTGATGGATGTTTTTACGTTGTCGATTCTTCATTTTCGAAAGAAAAAGTGCCATTCGGAACAAAGATCAAAGCGTCCAAAGGACGGTATAAATAAAATGGAGAAAGTTGACTCTAGTTCGACAAATGTGAACCAAACAGGATCCTCTGTTTCAGCTGAGTAAGAGAACACAATTTCAATTCTTTTCTTTTTTTTTTGTTTTGTTATGTGTGTGTGTGTGTGTGTGTGTGTGTGTGTGTATGTGTGTGTGTGTGTGTGTGTGTGTGTACTGAACAGTGGTTAGTTTTGAGTTCGGCAATAATACACAGGCTCCTAGTCGCAAAGAATGTAATGAATCCACCGAAATCCACTGTTGCCTCAAAAATTTTAAGTCCCATTTTTAAAACCCTTGATGTTTCAATACATCGATGGTTTTGGGCGATGTGTTATAAACATTGCTGTTTTGATTTTGAACATCGAATCGATACGTTGAGGACATTGACTTTTTAGCTTAAGTCGTATCTCTGATGTGAAAACCTCAACATGGAATGCAACATTTGCGGTCGCTTCGTGGATGTGAAGCGGACGGGTAGTGTAGCGTCTGGCGCTACCTAGCGGTGTCCCCCCGCCGCCCCATCTCTAGCCAACTCCTCCCCCCTCGCGGAGAGTGAAGCTTATGACTAGAGACCGGAACAATATGTAGTATAAAACGTCAAAATATGTACATAAACATTTAATGAAAACAGTAAGAATATGTAAAATCGAAATAATATGTAATATTAAAATACAGTAATTATAAAATACATTTACGTAATACGAAATTAGATTTATAAAAACTGCTCCCTTCACATCATACAACCTTCTCGTCAGTAGTAAAAGCTTCATCTATTGTGATCAAGGACCGTAGTTTAGTAGCCGGACTAATCGCAATAGAAGCCATCGCACAAACTGGTGAGATCTACGACCAGCAAACATACATTGTAGCATCTTCATCGGAAGTTTTACACGTCAGTGATCGCAAATTTTTCTCGGAAATTCAGGTTACAGATCACAAAGCGCGGTGTCAATGATACTTTGGACACCTAGATTTCCCCAATAATGTAGAAACAATGTTGATTTAAAAAAAATACATCTTTTAATAAAAAATATGGAATTAAATAGAAGAAAGTTGAGAAACTAAGAAAATATGTTGAGAAAACAGCAAAATATGTAAAATATGTTATATAGTACTAAATATGTAAATATATGTAACGAAAAAATTCGATACTGTGTTAGGAGGGCTATGATTAGCCAAGATTACAATTTTAAGAGCGGTAAGTAGAAAGACAAAAAATATGTAATTACATAAAAATTCGGTCTCTACTTATGACAGCAGGACAATAAATGCACTGGTCGAACTTCTTTCTTGTCCATCAAAGTAAGAGATTTAGACGCTTAAGCACATCAGTACAACAATGTAAACCCGCTTGTTTTTCTCTTTCTACTTGTTTTTCTTCTTTTTTTCTTTTTCTTCTTCTTTTTGTCTTCTTTTTCTTCTTTTCCTTCTTCTTTTTCGTCTTATTTTTCTTCTTTTCCTTCTTTTTCGTCTTCTTTCTCTCCTTTCTCGTCTTCTTTTTCTTCTTTTCCTTCTTCTTTTCGTCTTCGTTTTCTTCTTTTTTTCTCTTTTTCTTCTTCTTCGTCTTTTTCGTCTCCTTTCTCTTCTTCTTCTTCTCTCCAGGTAGTTAGATTTTCGCCTGACACGCCTACCTAGTTCCATCTTTCTATCCATCTTGTCCCCGGGCGACCGGGATTGCATGGGGGACGGCAGTCATGTTTTTTCTGGGTTTAATATCAATGACTGCCTCTTGTGAACCGCCTCCACGTGGTGTCCCCTGGTTAAAACTAAAGGTTCACAAACCAGTGTAGCATCGCTTCCACTTTCTTATGCTATACTGCGATTTTTCGAACTTTGCCACTCTAATCCCACCTTTGCGATGGAATATGTCACGGCATTTCGCGTCTTTCTCGGTCTTGCCGGTAGAAGTCACATGATCGCAAGCACTGCTTGATACGGTCGCGATCATGCGAAATCTAGCGGAACGACTGAGAAAGATGCGAAATACCGTGACATATTCCACCGTGAAGATGGGGCTTGAGGGGCAAAGTTAGAAAAATCGCAGTATACGCTACTATCATCTTTCTATCTGGTCTCTTCCGACCCCTTGTTGTTTTTCGACACCAACGCTATTACATTTCGAGGGCTAGGGAGTCTTTCATATCTAACTCTACTTCTTTTCTAAATTCTATAGTTTTTTTTTTGCTCTTCTTTTTTTCTCTTCTTCCAACTTGCACTCTCTTCGTTTCCTGAAAGTGTGACCGGAGACCTCAAGTTACCAGCCCTATCACTGGTCTTACCTGCATACGGGTTAGTAGCCCTATCAGGAGAAAAATAATTTTCAATCTTTAAAGTTATGATTAGGGCTCGAACTTTTTGGTAAATACATATTTCCCCACTTAATCTTGAATGTTGAAAGTTTAGTGGAAATTCAAGTAGGGTCGCCTGTACTGAATTACATATCACAATTACATAGTTTCCATGTACTGAATTATCATCTACAAGTAAATATTTTGATTAAGTTACATAAAAACATATATTTTTAAAAGTTACCCTAAATTTTATATGAATAAATGAATAATTTGAGTATTTTCAAGTTTATACTTGGCTTATTATACCTTAGCGCGTGGGGTCTTGTATTCACGATGGAATATCTCATGGCATCAGAGGCGTATCTAGGTATGCTGGCGCCCATGGCGAGCATAGAATTTGCCCCCCTGTCGGGTTACTTCAAATTAGGGTGGTTGTTATTTATTTCAGCGGATATACTCTAAACAGCCCCCCTTGTGAGTGGCGCCCATGGCAGGTGCCATGTCTGTCATATCGTAGATACGCCTCTGCATGGCATTTCGCGTCGTTCTCGTTCGTGCCGCTAGGAGTTGCATGATCGCCAGCACTGCTCCATACAGTCGCGATCATGCGACTCCTGGCGGCATGACGGAGAACGATGCAAAGTACCGTGAGGTATTCCATCGTGAAGACAAGACCTCATGCGCCAAGAAATAAAACCCTAGTATAATACTTCAGGGTCATCCATAAATTACGCAACGCTAAATGGAGAGGGAGGGGGGTCTGAGGCAGCGTTACGCTGTGTTAGATAGAGATAGGGAAGTGCGTTACAAGGAGGAGGGGGTATTGAAAATACTCGAAATTTGCGTTAGGTGATTAATGGACGGCTCCTTACAAGTTTTTGAAAGTACTCTCTGAATCTGAATCAGTGAAATTGTCACAGATTCAATCAGTGAGAGCCGAAGTCACTGATATCTTCAGTCGAAATGGGTAGTTTCTCTGACAATCAGAGAAAATGCGAACTTTTCACAATGACCACCAGCATTTCACTGGTCGTCAGTGGTAAAAGTGCGGCGCCACCATCGCTCACTGATCGTTCAGTCGTTCACGTTCAACTAGTGTCACAGGTTTCACTGATTCAAAAAGTGGACCCAATTTTCACTGATTTGTTCAGCTCAATTCACTGATTGTCAGTGGCAGGCTTATTACTGACACCATCAGTGAATAGTCACTGTCAATCAGTAGTTTCTCACTGATTCAGACAGAGAGTATGATGAAACGTGCCAGTTTGGAATGCTGTGGTTCGTCACAAGTCACGTGTTCCCGTGGGACTTCCCCGAATGGAATGGAGTGAGTCTGATTCAGGACCTGTCAGAAAGTCCAAGGGCCATTTCTAACACTATTATCTATTCACTCCGAGCGATAGCACACACTCAGAACACGAGTAGGCCCTCAACTTCTTTGGATTGCACAAACGAAATACGCAGAGTGATAAAGTGGATGACGTAAAGTTTTACTACGAGACTTCTCCCGATCCTGATTACTGATTTTCTTATTGGTAAAAAATAAAAATTTTCGTTGTTTTACCACACACTTTTTAAACAAACAAAAAATTAATATTTTTGAGTTTTTTAGCATCTAAAAGTCCTAACCCGTGTTATGATGTACGGCAGGCAACTCAAGGTCGCAAGCAAGGTAACAAGCTTACGAGAGCTCGCTGGCAATTTTTTTTAAAATTATTTCTTCTCGTTCGACATACTTGTCTTTCGAGGAGGTTAAATTATGCAGTACACGTCACTGGATACCTGGCCCATGACAGTCTTTGGGAGAAGTTACTTGATAGTTATTGTCACAAATTTAACTGTATTAGTTCCCATTTTCTCTTTAAAGCAAAGAAATGTTCCATTACAATGAAATCATATCAGTCCGATTTCAAATTTTCAATTGAGAGTAAAATTTAAAAAAAATTGAATCAAAATAATGTTGATTTTGTAATCCTGTTTACTCCAGAGTGATATAAAAGCGTGAACTTTCTACGTTCAGGTTAGAAGGGCTAACAGACAAATATTCTTGTCTGTTAAAGCGCTGTCCGTTCGTAAGCGAGAATTGTTAACTTACAGAGACGTGTTAATTTATTTCACATTACTGCTAAATACAATAAATAACTTAATGATTGAATAACAACACAAAACGAAAGCAAGGAAAGAATTCGCCATTTAAACACGTTCCTGTCATTTAGATAAGATGTTTATATAAGGGACAATTTAGTAAGAAAATAAACATCAAATAGTAATAAGTAGTGAAGAACATAAACATAATACATTTCTCGGTTATTTGATAAAAAAAATATGGTACATATTTTTGGAAGCATTCTCAAAAGGGCTCATGGCCTCAGAAATGTGCTTACTACTGTAAAAATGATTCATTTCATGATGCAGAAGGTGTAACAAGGCTCATGTAATGAGCCATCTAAAGCTAGCAGCGCCCAGAAACCAATCTCAACCAAACTATATCCAAAATTTTAGGCTAATTTTAGGCTAATTAAATGCTCTATTCCCGAATTTTAGGCTCCTCTAGATTTCCGAAAATCGTGGGCGCTGCTAGCTTTAGTCTAAAGCTAGCAGCGCCCACCCAGAATCTATCTCAAAATCAATTGTAAAATCTGAAACCCATCCCAAAATTTAAGAATAATTTTAGGCTCTTGGAAAAAAATTATCCCCGCCTTCAAATTCCAAAATTCAGGGCTGTACAAAGCGAAACAATTAACATTTGGTTCTTACGTGCGAATAATCGCAACTCACTATGAAAGAACTCACTATGAAGAAAAAAGTACATTTGAAGGAAAAATCTCCATCTGTAATTTTGTAGTTGGAGGAAGACGTTGAATAAATTCAAAATTTTGCAATTTTGGAAAATTTAGAGTTTACCGTGAACATCGTACCTATGTCACCATAATATGTGCATTTTACTCTGTTCTTACAAGAAATTTAAAGAAAAATTTGGAGCAGTTTTTGAGAAAAGTTTAAAAACATCCGGGGAGCTTCATGTAAAGTACCCCAAAATTTTATAGAATCTTTTTCCAAATCTCAAAGCTTTCACTCAAACCAGATCGTGCGGGGAATATCCATTTTGGCAGAAATCGTACGTACGGTTTAGGTGCTAGCAGTGTTGACGGACGGACGGATGGACGTTTTCCTTTCAGTTGGTTTTTGGGAATCAAGGACCAACAAAAAACGGGTTCTGGCTACTCCACGTGTTAAGGGATTTTTTTTCTTAATTTAGCAACTGAATTTATCCAGTTTTTTCGTCATCACGACCAGACAACTAATTTTTTTTTTGCTGGCGAAAATTCGCCATTTTCCCCGCAGCATTATATAACTTTCCCTATACTACGTATATTACTCTGTATTTAAGTAGGGTTTATTGTCGACAGAACAATTTTTATACATGGTGGTAGTTTTGCACTACATAGCATATATATATTGGATGGTTGGAGAGTTCAAGATTGCTTTGACCTCTCTTGCGTTATTTATAATAGTCTGAGGATTTTCCTCTCTTCTGTAACTGACGCACCTGTTTTGTTTTATTTACACTATCATTACTTCAACAACCTACATCTAATTACAATTACTTCATAAGCGACTTTGTCGCGTCCTTATTGCTTTTATCTTCGAAATTCTCTTATCCTGAAATGACCTGACACTAAGCACAGGTGTCACTGTCACGTCCTTGTTGTGCACTGATTACTATTTACATTATTTACATTTTAACTGCTCCATCACTGCACCATCTTCTTTGACAGGGTGTAGGGGCATCGAGGGGCTCCGGGTGGTGGCGCGGGAGTTTTTAGGTGCGGATTGGCCTACGCCAGACGATGCCCGCGGCTGAGGCGGCCCCCGCCGGGCACAGTTTTATTTATTTACACACACGGTGGTATTCGGCAGGGACCAGGTCTGGACGGTGTGCTTGTAATAGCAGGCGCCACTACGTCGGTAAAGCTAGCACCCCCACTTTCTCAAAACTCAAAAATGCTTGCGCCATAATTTTGGGCTAATTTTGGGCTAATTTCAGCCCCCTTCTAAAAATTTTGGGCTACCTCCCAACACCTTGAAATTCCGATTTCAAATTTTGGCCGGTAAAGCTAGCACCCCCACTTACTTAAAATTCAATTTTTTTGCACGGTCAAAACAAGTGAATTTTGGGCTTCTGGGGGCCACTTTTCAAAATTTCGAAACACACCCCTAAATACGAAAACAAAAATCAAAACCACTCCTAATTCTCAAATTTCAAAATTTCTCCCACCATAAGTTCGGGATATTTTTGGGCTCTTCAGTGACACCAGAAACATTATTTTGGTACCCTACAATCTCCGAAATTAAGGTTAAAAATTGTGGGTTGTTAATTGAACACCCACCCGTACTGAAAATTCGAAAATATTTGTGTGGTCGTAAACGTGCGAAATTTTTGTTCCTTTTCAAAATTTCGAAACTCACCCCTACGTACAATAACAAATATTTAAAACCATCCCAATAGCATCTCAACTCAAAAAATCTTGGGCCATAATTTTGGGTTCTTTAGTGTCATCAAAAAACACCCCGAAATCAACTTAGCAAAAACGAGGATGGAGAAGCTAGAATCTCACTATCTCAAAACTAGGAAATCCGGAGAAACTTCACATATATTCTGGGAGAATTATACCGTACACGTGTATTTCCAACATTAAAAAAGAAAAAAAATGTATTTGTTGAGAGTTTTACCATTTATTCGGACAGGATCAATATCAAGCCTTGAAATAATTACTTTAATTCATTCCTATGTAAATATCCAATATGGACTTATTAAATATTTCATACAAGAAAAATTCTCTCCAAAAAGCAGCGACGAATTAAAAGATAAAATAGTTATTTAACTATACATCTACAATTCTAAAATCACAATCAATAATAGAGAAATCCAAAAATGGGAAAGAATAATGCCTAGTATAAAAGGCAAACTACATTTTTTCTCAATCTTTCATTCGTCAAAAAAAAAAAAAAAGAAAACAAACTTAACTAACAAATGTAAATATGGAATTTACTAACAATTGAACACATACCAACAAATAAGATGCGATCTTGAAATAATTTGGGCATTGCCATGTTTTTCATGAAAAAGAAAAGCAAAGTAAAAAAAACTGTCCGAAATACTTACCGATCTCAAATATTTGTTGGGTTTTTTCAAAACTAAACTACAGGTATTTCGCTTCAATCAATTCAATGTTCTACAAATAACATGCACATTATGGCAAAAAATCGCGACACGCATATCATTTTGGGGTAGATGCATTCTTTTTGAAAAGAATTGAATATTAATCAAAACACCCTATTTTCCTGCAAAATTCAATATTTGTGTTGTTATAAAACCTAAACTACAAGGATTTCGTTCCGGGCAATTTAATGTCATATACAACACATAATAGGGAATACGGCTGTACTCTCTAATAATTTTGGACTACTCACTTTGTTTTAAAAAGATTGGAAAATTAGTGTAAAAACTATTATATAAATTTTGATCATATTTTGGTTTATCACTAAATAAACTCCAAAATACTGTACTAATTCAGAAGAGGAATTTATTTAGAATTGCTCATACATTGGCCATCAATATGTCAACTTCAAATAATTTTGGACTAGATTCGTTCTTATTGAAAATGAAAGGAATATTAATCAAAACAGTCCCAACTTTTTTCCGATATTCAATATTTGTGTTACCTTAACTACAGGTATTTCGCGTTTGATAATGTCATTTTCAAATACATGATAAGGATTACGGCTGTACTCAGAAAAAATTTTAGGCTCCTCTCTTTGTTTACCAAAAAATGGAAAATTCTCGTGAAATCTACAATATACTTCTTGACCAATTTCTCATTCCTCACAAAATAAACTCCAAAATACTTTACTAATTCAAAAAGAGAATTTATTTACATTTGCACATACATTGCTTCTCAATTTGCTAATCTCAAATAATTTCGGGCTAGAAACGTTCTTATTGAAAAATAAAGGAATAATAATCAATAGAATAACTTTTGTTTTTGCTATCCAATATTTGCGATCTTATAAACCCTGAACTACAAGGATTTCGTTCCTGGCAATAAAGTTCCATATACAACACATGATAGAGAATACGGCTATACTCATGAATCATTTTGAACTTCGCGGTTTCTTCTCCAAGAAAAGAAAAATTCCCGTGAGAACTACAATATACATTTCACCACGTTTCCACTTCTGAAAAAGTAAACCCCAAAATTCTGTACCAATTCAAATAAAGAATTTATTAACAATTGCACATAAATTAGCTAATAATATTCAAATCTCAAATAATTCTGGGCTATATTAGTTCGTATTAAAAAAGGGGATATTAGTCAAAACCAGTCCATATTTTTTTTTTTTCGATATTCGACATTTCCGTTCTTATAAAACCGGAAGTACTAGGATATGGCTCATGGCATTGGAGTGTGACATACAATACATATTAAGGAATATGATTATACCCACAAATAATTTTGGGCTTCTCTTTCTTTTCCAAAAAGTGGAAAATTCTCGTGAGAAATACAGTATAACTTTTAAATAATTTTTCATTCCTCACAAAATTATTTCTGAAATACTTTAACAATTCAAATGAGGAACTGATTCACAATTGTTCATGCATTACCTATCAAGATGCCAATCTCAAATAATTTTGGGCTAGAACCGTTCTTATTGGAAAAATTTGGAATATTCATCAAAACACACCCAATTTTTTTCGATATTCAACATTTGCGTTCTTATAACACCTGAATTACAACGATTTGGCTCCTGGAAATTGAAGGCCATATACAAC
This sequence comes from Acheta domesticus, assembly GCA_031308135.1. Classification (NCBI taxonomy): domain Eukaryota; kingdom Metazoa; phylum Arthropoda; class Insecta; order Orthoptera; family Gryllidae; genus Acheta; species Acheta domesticus. The sequence goes on along the minus strand of JAHLJT010005437.1, from coordinate 92,593,811 downwards.
ACATGATACAGAATACAGATATACTAACAAATGATTTTGGCTTCTCTCTTTCTTTTCCAAAAAAATGGAAAAATTCTCGTGAGAACTAGAATATACCTTTTTACTAATTTTTCATTCCTCACAAAAAATTGCTGAAATACTTTACTAATTTAAATGAGAAATTTATTAACGATTGCTCATACATTACCTATTAATATCACAATTTTAAATAATTTTGGGCTAGAGCCGTTCTTATTGGAAAAAATTAATATTACTAAAAACTTTCCTAATTCTTTTCCAACATTTAATATTTCCGTTGTTATAAAACCTGAACTACAAGGATTTGGCTCCTTGGAAAGGCGCGTGACATACAACACATAATAAGAAATATGGTTATACTCAAAAATAATTTTGGGCTTCTCTCTTTCATTTCCAAAAAATGGAATCTTCTCGTGAGAACTACAACATACCTTTCGATTAATTTTTCATTTCTCACAAAATAATCTCTGAACTACTTTACTAATTCAAATGGGGAATTTATTAGCAATTGCTCATACATTACATATCAATATGCCAATCTCAAATAATTTTGGGCTAGCACCGTTCTGACTGAAAAAAATAGAATATTAATCGAAACACACCCACTTTTTTTTCGATATTCAATATTTGAGTTCTTATATCACCTGAACTACAACGACTTAGCTTCTGAAAATTGAACTTCATATTCCACACATTATAGAGAATTCTATTAAAACCCACAAAAAATTCTGGCCTTCTCTCTTCCCTACCCAAAAAATGGAAAATTCCCGTTAGGAATACAACATACCCTATTCACCAGTAAGAACCAATGTTAATTGTTTCCCTTTGTACAGCCCTGATTTTTGGAATTTGAAGGCGGGGACGATTTTTTTCAAAGAGACTAAAATTATTCTTAACTTTTGGGAGAGGTTTCAGATTTTTCCTAAGGTTTTTTGATTTTGGTGTTATTTCACCCGTAAGAACCAATGTTAATTGTTTCGCTTTGTACAGCCCTGATTTTTGGAATTTGAAGGCTGGGATGATTTTTTTCCAAGAGCCTAAAATTATTCTTAACTTTTGGGAGGGGTTTCAGATTTTTCCTAAGGTTTTTTGATTTTGGTGTTATTTCACCCGTAAGAACCAATGTTAATTGTTTCGCTTTGTACAGCCCTGATTTTTGGAATTTGAAGGCGGGGTTGATTTTTTTCCAAGAGCCTAAAATTATTCTTAACTTTTGGGAGGGGTTTCAGATTTTTCCTAAGGTTTTTTGATTTTGGTGTTATTTCACCCGTAAGAACCAATGTTAATTGTTTCGCTTTGTACAGCCCCGATTTTTGGAATTTGAAGGCTGGGATGATTTTTTTCCAAGAGCCTAAAATTATTCTTAACTTTTGGGAGGGGTTTCAGATTTTTCCTAAGGATTTTTGATTTTGGTGTTATTTCACCCGTAAGAACCAATGTTAATTGTTCCGCTGTGTACAGCCCTGATTTTTGGAATTTGAAGGCGGGGTTGATTTTTTTCCAAGAGCCTAAAATTATTGTTAACTTTTGGGAGGGGTTTCAGATTTTTCCTAAGCTTTTTTGATTTTGGTGTTATTTCACCCGTAAGAACCAATGTTAAATGTTTCGCTTTGTACAGCCCTGATTTTTGGAATTTGAAGGCGGGGTTGATTTTTTTCCAAGAGCCTAAAATTATTGTTAACTTTTGGGAGGGGTTTCAGATTTTTCCTAAGGTTTTTTGATTTTGGTGTTATTTCACCCGTAAGAACCAATGTTAATTGTTTCGCTTTGTACAGCCCTGAATTTTGGAATTTGAAGGCTGGGATGATTTTTTTCCAAGAGCCTAAAATTATTCTTAACTTTTGGGAGGGGTTTCAGATTTTTCCTAGGGTTTTTTGATTTTGGTGTTATTTCACCCGTAAGAACCAATGTTAATTGTTTCGCTTTGTACAGCCCTGATTTTTGGAAGTTGAAGGCGGGGTTGATTTTTTTTCCAAGAGCCTAAAATTATTCTTAACTTTTGGGAGGGGTTTCAGATTTTTCCTAAGGTTTTTTGATTTTGGTGTTATTTCACCCGTAAGAACCAATGTTAATTGTTTCGCCTTGTACAGCCCTGAATTTTGGAATTTGAAGGCTGGGATGATTTTTTTCCAAGAGCCTAAAATTATTCTTAACTTTTGGGAGGGGTTTCAGATTTTTCCTAAGGTTTTTTGATTTTGGTGTTATTTCACCCGTAAGAACCAATGTTAATTGTTTCGCTTTGTACAGCCCTGATTTTTGGAATTTGAAGGCGGGGTTGATTTTTTTCCAAGAGCCTAAAATTATTGTTAACTTTTGGGAGGGGTTTCAGATTTTTCCTAAGGATTTTTGATTTTGGTGTTATTTCACCCGTAAGAACCAATGTTAATTGTTCCGCTGTGTACAGCCCTGATTTTTGGAATTTGAAGGCGGGGTTGATTTTTTTCCAAGAGCCTAAAATTATTCTTAACTTTTGGGAGGGGTTTCAGATTTTTCCTAAGGTTTTTTGATTTTGGTGTTATTTCACCCGTAAGAACCAATGTTAATTGTTTCGCTTTGTACAGCCCTGAATTTTGGAATTTGAAGGCTGGGATGATTTTTTTCCAAGAGCCTAAAATTATTCTTAACTTTTGGGAGGGGTTTCAGATTTTTCCTACGGTTTTTTGATTTTGGTGTTATTTCACCCGTAAGAACCAATGTTAATTGTTTCGCTTTGTACAGCCCTGATTTTTGGAATTTGAAGGCTGGGATGATTTTTTTCCAAGAGCCTAAAATTATTCTTAACTTTTGGGAGGGGTTTCAGATTTTTCCTAAGGTTTTTTGATTTTGATGTTTATTCGCCCATAAGAACCAATGTTAATTGTTTCGCTTTGTACAGCCCTGATTTTTGGAATTTGAAGGCGGGAATAATTTTTTTCCAAGAGCCTAAAATTATTCTTAAATTTTGGGATGGGTTTCAGATTTTACAATTGATTTTGAGATAGATTCTGGATGGGCGCTGCTAGCTTTAGACTAAAGCTAGCAGCGCCCACGATTTTCGGAAATCCAGAGGAGCCTAAAATTCGGGAATAGAGCATTTAATTAGCCTAAAATTAGCCTAAAATTTTGGATATAGTTTGGTTGAGATTGGTTTCTGGGCGCTGCTAGCTTTAGATGGCTCATGTAATGTCATCGGCCACTATAGGAAACGCGAAGTCTAATTAAAACAATCAATAATAAAAAACGATGACTGCAGTCATGTTGTAAATTATGTATTTTACAGACTTTTCGACCTCACTCGCGAGTGCCTCTTCAGTATTGTACAGAAACAAGTTTAAAAAAATATATTAACAAACAATAACTAATTACAGGTATAATTTATAACAATTGTTAATTTATATTAAGGTTGCATAATATACTTAATGAGAAAGAGACATATTACCTGTTGACTTGTGAAGTTTTATTACGTACTAATGTTCATTTCTAGAGAGGCTGCAAGTTGCGGTAAACAGTGGATTAACCGTATCAGCATTTATAAACACTAGGAACTATGTTAGGAATAGATTTGTTGGATTCGAAGAGTCTAAAACATTTGAACGAACAAGTCATCATAAAACCACTCCGTACTACAATATTGCCAACACCAGGATGGGATTTGCATGATATGTTCAATAGGGAAACTGGAAAGAGTATGAATATGGGTAAAAAATGAAATAAATAAATTGCCAAAGAGGAAGGTTTGAGGAATCCAAAATTCGAACAAGGTAAGTGGGGTGGTAATTAAGGTACAGACCAATTAATTATTAATCATAAATAAAACCATTGCCAACGATGGCAAGGACCTTGCTATGGACTCACGGTGTAAGATAAATAGGTGTGTCAACTAGCCGCCTTTGGGGCAAATTTTCTGAAGCCAGTTTGAGGCTAGTTTCTCGCTTATCCGTACGATGCGCACGGTCGGTTTAGGTCGCGGTGTAAGATATACATCTTGAGATGACATCTTAAACTGTGGTTATTACACAGTTTTACAAAACATTTCCTACCCATTTTCGTAACTGTTCGCTTTAAACTTTACCAATTCCACCGCAATGCGACAAATCACTGATTAGAAATCAGCTGGCCACAGAACTGTCGAATGGATCACGACCAATCACGACCTTGCCCAAAGGAGACCCAAAGGTCGCAGCGCTTATATGCGAGAGCTGTGAGAACTATCCTCACATAAGCTTCAGTTTTAGACTGGGACTGAACACACCTATATCTCTTACACCGTGTATGGACTGCAACAGTTGTAATTGTTTCGAGAAGGAACACGATCCCTGGAGCGCACGGGTTCTGTGGCGCCTGGCGCTGCCTAGCGGTGAACGTTTGCATCGTTCCGACTCCCCTCCACTCCCGGAGAAGGAAGCTTATAACTAGAGACCAGATTTTTATCTAATTACAAATTTTTTGTCTTCCTACTTACCATTCTCAAAATTGTAATTTTGACGAATCATCGCCCTCCTAACACAATATCGAATTTTTCCGTTACATATTTTACACATTTAGTGCTATATTTCATATTTTGCTGTTTTCACAATATATTGTCTTATTTTATCAATTTTCTTCAATTTAATTTCATTTTTTTTGAAAAGATGTCTTGTTTTTAAATCAGTATTTTCCCTACATTATCGGGGAAATCTACGTGTCCACAATATCACTGACACAGCGTTTTGTGATCTTTTACCTTAATTTCTGAGAAAAATTTGCGATCGCCAATGTGTAACACTTCGATGAAGATGCTACAGTGTACGTTTGCTGGTCGTAGATCTCGCCAGTTTGTGCGATGGCTTCTATTGCGATTGGTCCGGCTGCTAAACTACTGTCCTGGATTAAAATAGATTACGCTTTTACTACTGACGAGAAAGGTGTGTGATGTAAAGTGAGAAGTTATTCTAAATGTAATTTCTTGCTACATAAATGAATTTTAATAAGAGAATTTTAATATTATATATTATATCCTATTTTACATATTTATTACATATTCTTAATGTTTTCATTACATATTTATGTACACATTTTGACGTTTAATACTACATATTTTCCGGTCTCTAATCATTAGCCCTCGGACTTCTGTCTCGTCCATCAAACTAACAGCATTCCAAGCTCAAACACGCAAACATCAGGGGCGGATACTGAGACAAATTTTGGGAAAGGAAATTAAACATGTTCTGGTCGAATGTGTCTATTTGTTTATTTGGTCAAAAAACAGTAAAAACTGTATATGACGTGTGGGGAAAGAGACTATCTGCGCACATTTTCTTGAGGCACAGAATTAAAAAAACCAACTAGACACAAGAATTTAGAAACATAATTATTTTAGAAAAATAAAAATTTGAAAAATGTTTGTTCCCGAGTTATATAAAATCAATTTCAACGGTAAATGAACTGGTGATTTGATTTTTCTGCATTACTAACAAAATAGTAACTCACTCTCAGCTCTACTCCTACCACCAAAAGCAAAAGGAGTGCTCAAAAAAACGTGCGCACAGTGGAGCTACATTTACGTCCAGAAGCAAAATAAGGGGCCATCTCAGCATTTGCTCAATGGAGCAGGGAAACTGGACAAAAATCTGATCGAGATGGAGGTCATTGACCCGGAAGCTGAAGTACATTACTTGTTAGAGGTGTATTTTTTTTGTTTAAATGTATACAATACAAACGTAAACTAATTCATTATTTATCATTGTTTTGTTACAATAAACAATATTTTTCTTTTTGACGGTCAGTATAGTCTCTAATTGTATAGAAACAGTGTCATATTACAGATTATGTAGAATGAAGCAGGCTAAACTCAGGTCATGTGATACAATTGTATTCGTTTCAATGATTATACGAAAATATTTTTGTTTGAAAGTTTCGTGACGAGTTACAATTAATAGTTATAGAAAAAATGTAGGTGGAAAAATTCCCTCATTTCCTTCCTCATGAATCCGCACCTGCAAATGCAGTAATGAAAAGTGTCTTTCTCATTATTTATCATTAGGGAGCGGATTTCTATGATTTTGCATATTTTTCTCCATTGCTTTAAGACATAGCCAAGAGAAATTTCTTGACATATGGTTAGAATTGGATGCTTTGTAGATTACTTTGTTAGTGCATATTTGTGCATATTTGAACGATTTTTGCTGTTAGGGCATATTCGTGTAATTATGAGAGTGTATTTTGCATATTTCGTTAAAACAGAGAAAATGTTTTGTGTTTTCATAGAATCTAATTGTGAGCGCTCATTGTTAGCAAAGCTTGTCACAATTTTCTTTTCTTCTTTCTTTTCTATAGATGATAAAACACTTGGGCCAATGTAGGATATATTTCTTGATATATTTTTTTTAACTAGGCAGAAAAAAGTAAAAGAAGGACTACAATGAAGGTCTTCTTCTTCTTCTTCACTTCCAGGATTAGGCGTCTGCCTGTTCCGGCCTCACAGAACTTCTCTCCACCTCTTTTTCGGCCTCCCTATATCTCTTGTTCCTCTTGGTTTATATAGGAAGGCCAACTTCGGTAATCGAGAATTATCCATCCTTTGTACATGTTGTAGCCACTTGTTCCTGTACTCCATCATTCTTTCATTGAGGCTCTTCACATTCAGTTCTTCTCTTATTTCATCATTCTTAAATCTATCTTCTCTTGTGCAACCTTTAGTTCTTCTAAGAAATTTCATTTCTGCACTTTGTAATTGTGTGTAAGTGCTCTTTTTAGGGACCCAACTCTCACTTCCATAGAGGAGGACAGGGATGGCCATTGTGTTATAGAACTTTATTCTTGTCTCTTTCCTTGTTTTGTTTTTCATTGTCCTATGAATTATACCACATACTGATTGAAATTTTGACAGTTTCTTATTGGTATCTTCATCATGTCCTATTTCACACCCTAAATAGTTGAAAGAAGAGACTTGTTCAATGATTTTGTTGTCTACTACAATCTTTGTTCTAACAGGTGATTTTCCACAAAAGGCCATAACTACAATGAAGGTACTTCACTCAAGTGCACATTTACTTCAATTATTTCTCCCGAGAAGTAAGTTATTTTGTATTATGTTTGTAGAAACATGTTTTTTCGTTCCAAGCGTGCTTCCCCTTAATTTTATCAAGAAAGGTTTTACAGAAAATGAAATATTGTTAATTATAATTGCACATAAAAGTTCGTAAATTAATAAAATTTAATAAATAAATTAATAAAAATGCATATTAAAGAGCATATTTAAGAAATTTTAAGTTATAAATACATACTTTAAAAAGCATATTTCAAGATTTTTTAGGGCATAAAAAACCGCTCCCTATTTACCATTTTAGCGTCTTCATCATTTCTCCACCGTGTCATCGGCCACTGTAGAAATCTCGAAGTATAAATACAACCATCGCCAACTATCGCAGCGACCTTGGTGCGGAATGCAAGAGTTGCAGTCCGTGCGTGGGCAACCGCGTTCACCGAAGCACAAGGTGACTGTGGCACCTGGCGCTACCTAGCGGCGACTGGCCTCGTTGTCCGCGGCAGGTCGTTTTTACATCTCCTGCCTTGTAAGTACAGACCGGAAAAAGATGTAGTACGAAACTTCAAAATATGTACATAAATATGTAATGAAAACAGTAGGAATATGTAATAAATACGTAAAAGCGGATATGATATGTAATATTAAAATTCTCTAATTTAAACCAATTACATAGCAAGAAATTACATTTAGAAAAACTGCTCACTTTACATCGTACAACTTTCTCGTCAGCAATAAAAGCTTCATCTATTGTAATCGAGGACCGTAGTTTAGCAGCCGGACTAATCGCAATAGACGTTATCACACAAACTGGCGAGATCTACGACCAGCAAACATACACTGTAGCATCTTCATCGACGTTTTACCCGTCGGAGATCGGAATTTTTTTTTTTTCGGAAATTAAGATTACAGATCCCAAAACGCGGTGTCAATGATATTTTGGACACCTAGATTTCCCCCAATAATGAAGGGAAAATGCTGATTTAAAAAAAATACAACTTTTCATAAAAAAATATGCAATTAAATTGAATAAAATTGATAAAATAAGAAAAGATATTGTGAAAACAGCAAAATATGTAAAATATATAATATAGTACTAAATATGTAAAAATATGTAACGAAAAAAGTCGATATTGTGTTAGGAGGGCTGTGATTCGCCAAGATTACAATTTTGAGAACGGTAAGTAGAAAGACAAAAAATATGTGATTACTTAAAAATTCGGTCTCTACTTATAAGATGAATGTTTTTAATTCATTCGCGAATATCCTTGTCAACGGGGCTCGTGGCCTCAGAAATGTGCTTAACACTGTTTAAAAGAATCATTTTATAAAGGAGGAGGTGTAACAATGACTTAGTGCCACTACTGAAATCTCGAAGTATAAAAACAATCATCGCCAACGTTGCCAAGTACCTTGGTGTGGAATGCTGTCGGTTCGAAGCCTTATAAATGCACCAGTCAAACATTACCCCTCCGACAAGAAATGGGGGGTGTTAAAGCATTTTTATATTACAGTAATTTGAATATAAATGTGCTTTAACACCCCCTATTTCTTTCCCTTTGTTTCATTTCACAAAATGTTAATTCTGTTTTTTAAATTATTAGTAATCTGCCATTCCTAATGTTAATCTCTTGTTTTTATTTTAATATCTTGTTTTAATTGTTTACTTGTTTGCCTATTTCTTGAACTAGAAAACTGATGATGATGGCTAAGCCATCGAAAGCTGTGCTTGTTGAAATAAATAACTTTGTTGACAACGACAACACCTGGGATCATTTAATTTGGAATGCCGACGACACAAAACCAATATCGAAGTATAAATACGAGCGTCGCCAACGTTCCCGAGGACCTTGGTGCGGAATGCAATAGTTGCAGTGGCTCCGCGACCGCTTGCGATCATTGAAACAAGCTGCGGCGCCAGGCGCCTCCCCCCTCCCCCTCCCCTCCCCGCCGCCACTTCCGCGGCGCCACGCCGCGCCACGCTTATCGACCGCCCGCTCGCCGCCGCCTCCGCCTCCGCCGCCGCGGCGGCGGGGGGGCGTGGCGGGGCCAGGGCGTCTGCCATTGGCCGCGGAGCCGCAGTGGAAATTTCCACGCGCGCCGAGGATCGGGGTCAGCCGCCGACGTCGTTTCGCGACGCCCGCCCGACGCCGCCTCGGCTCCTCCCGCACGCGTCTCGGAGTCTTCGCCCGTCGAATACGGGGTTCCGCAGGGTTCCGTTTCGGGCCGTATTCACTTTCGTCCTTGTGGAAACGATATTCCATTACGCAGAGGGCGATTCAGGGGGCCGTCTATAAATTCCGTAACGCAAATTTGAAGTATTTTGAACATTGAACCCCTGTCCCCACAGTAACGCACCTGCAACCGCGCGCTTCAACTCCCCATAAAAATTACGTAACGCTTGGGACCTCCACCAATCACAAAATTTTAGCAATGACAATTTATATTAATTTTATTGTGTTGTATATTAAAATTAACGATAATTAAAGTGTGAATTAATTAGTGCTGCTGACTGCACGTAACAACAAGATTTGGGACAGTTTGTACGTGAAGAAAAGAAGGAAGGGAGCATTTTTTGGCGAGAAACTTTCAGACTAGTCGTCGACGACGCATGGGCGAGAATCCACAATACGTCGGTTTAATAGTATTCCGGAATTTACTATAAATCAGTTTCAAATATCTTCTCCCAAATCTAAGATTCAATCAATATAAATGTATTTTCAATTATTGTAAACAAATATCAGACCTTATTAATCTATTTGTATTTTTAATTTAGTTTATTAATATTTTAATGTTAGTTTGAATAAAAGGCATTATTTCACCAAATGTTGAAAAATAAAAATAAAAATTGTATCAGCGTAACGTAACACTAAAGTAACACCCCCTAACTAAAGTAATAATAATAGTGACTTAAATAAAGTCACTATTATTATTATTATTATTAAAGTCACCCCCTTACCCCCATGTAACGCAGCGTAACTCTTCCTTCATCCCTTCTTCAGTGTTACGTAATTTATTGGCAATCCCGTAGCAGTGTTCTCTCGAGGGGTGCAATCAAAACTTCAGAAGGGAACGATCAAAGAATAGATAATGCAACAAATGCCATCTTCACTTATGAACACAACTTGGATAAATCCTAATATTCCTCTTAAGAAAGTTTTCTTACCCGTTTTTGTCATTTGGATTTCCTTATCCGTTGCTGCCAATTAAAATGTGTATGTGAAGTTCGTAAATAAAAGACCTAATGTGGATTAAGGCAAAGAGAAATTAACGCTTCTCCAAAAGCTTTGTAATAAATACCTCGTTCTCTCAAAAATACTGGTTGCTCAGCCCTCCAAACAGTGCTTTAACCACCTCCATTCTAGGAGTGTACACCATATTATTAATAATCACACTCTATGAAAACCTAAAAAAAACACACTCTTTCAAATAATGTCAACGTTATTGTGTTCGAAGTGTTAAAAAAATGCAGACCTAGACATGTGAATGCAAATAAGTCTTGAAACCATTTATGTAATAGTTCATTTAGCATTTTTCAGGCACGACCCGACACACTAACATTTTGTTTACATCTGAAATGCAGTAATAATGGAAGAGACTGCCTGAAAACTTTAAATTTTGGAAAGGGACATCCCTTAACGTGACATAGTGTTCAGAAAAACAATAATACGAGCATAGTGGTATGTACTGGATGTACGAAACGGAATGTTCATATCGTTGACATTCCTGAAATACATTCGATGTAAAATATAATTGCGTTTCTTGAATTACAACTCCACTGACGTCAGTTTTATGGGACTGCCCCAATAGATTGTTCTCAGGCTCTAACAGTATTTCCGTGTAACCAGAAAATATTGCAGAATAAACTCGTTACCTTGAGTTTGTAATTCAAATTCTTGAAATCCTTCTCGTTTAAAACTAAACCAAGCAATTCGTTTACATTGCTATTACTTTCAACCACGTCGTTACAGAAAGCTGACCTTCAGTTTTTTTAAGATAAGGATACACGTATTTATGGTTATTTCTATGATGTTGAAGCATCTTGACGTATTGATAATAAACGGCAATTGAAAAAAGGAGACTGAAGCAAGTTTTTTTCATTTGAAGAATTCCGAAGGAAATTATTTGCAGAATCAGAAAGTAACAGAAACATTTAGCGGAAACCAGAACATCTGTAGAATAAAAGTGAATTTCAACAGCATTTCACTCGTCATCTTTCCTTAACATATATTTTCTAAGTTTGATAGAATCTTCGTCCATTCATTTGTTCTTTCTCTTTCTCTCCGGTTTCTTCGTCTTCTAGCGTCACGATATGTAACATGAATATTCGTGGAAGTAAGTCTCTTAAGCATTTGTCCTTCAAGTTCAAAGGAATTTCTCTTGTTCGCAGAATCACGTGAAGAGAGAAAATGACGGACTTCCTTCTAAGAGCAACGTAAGGTTTGCAGTGAATAGTTGTTGGAAGGTTACCAGACATTCCCACTAATTCCTCTGTGTTTTCCCTACGATATATTGATCTAGAAACATTTGAATATGATTATAAAGGTTTTTAATTGTCCTTTGCGGAAAGACTCGTGACCCGAATAGACATATTCACTTACAATGAGACTTTAGTAATTGAAACATCATCATCATTTCATTTATTTATTTTATTCATTTTTTATTTATTTACGTCAAAAGCAGTTAAAATTATGTGGGGAGAAGTGCACGTTTTCATAATTCCGTGCACGTTTTCATAATTCTGTGATCTCTATCCTAAGCCATTTTCTAGTCGAATTTTGAACACAGAAGAAGAGCGTTTTTTTTTCAAGTTTTGTAGACAAACTATTCGTTCCTATACAATACAATCTATAATTCGAAAATATGTTTTGATCCCTTGAACTTTATATCTAGTCAGAGAAAAAAATCGTAGATAATTCGAAATTTATCATCCTTAATTCAAAGTATTTGTACAGGGGGTAATACACTTCCATATACAAATAAAACACGTATGCAAGCCAAAAGTTACGAAAACTATCTGATATTTCATAATTCCTTGTAAAACAAATATTTTCATAATGCACGTTCTGTTATTGTACACTCGATAATACAATACTTGGAAGCATATTTGTTTGATACATTATTTGCAATTTTATTTTTCTTCAATATGAACTACGTATCGTGTACAGAACTCTTTTTCACCTACCTTTTTAAATATATATTCACTATTGGCAGCGTGGCCGTTTCAGGTATTTAATGGAATCGTAAGGAAACCCAAAAGATAAAAGCTTCTAACTAGATTAATTTGAATAATTAGAAATTTTTGTTGATCCCTTCAGCTGCGAATTATCCAAGTCCCATTGTACTTTTCTGGGTTGTAGATGAAGGAAAATGGGCTACCTAAACGCATATTTTGCATATTTCGTTAAAATAAAGACTTATCTCTAAAATATTTCATTTTTTTTGTAGAATATATTTATTCGTCAGGGTTCATTGATTCGAAAGAGCTTGACACAGATTGCGTTGTTTTTCATTTCTATGGATATTAAAATACTTGAGCAAATGTAGGATACTTCTCGATATAACATTTTTAAAAGCAGACAGAAGAAATGCAACAAGACATACAATGTACTTGACTAAGGTGAATATTTACTTCAATTATTTCTCTCGCGAAATTAGGTAGATAATATTATGTTGGCACAAAAATATGTTCATTCCAAAAATGCTTTTTCTCAATTTTGTCAAGAAAAGTTTATGAGTAAAGTAAATTTTGTTAATTTGTATCACATATTAAAGGGTAGGCCCTATATTTCAGAATTTTTAGGTCATAAATGCATACTTTTAAAAGCAGATTTCAAGATTATTTAGGGCATAAATATTCACTCCCTAATTATACCCCCCCCCCTATCACCCAAGTTAACAAATCTCAACTGCGTATTTTATTTGCTTTTGCCTCATGACGTTAATAACTGTGTCGTTCTATTTTTTAACTATACTGAAAAGAATGAGTTTTTAAGTGACTCTCATTTTTCTGTGTGACGTACGACACACGACATACATTCTTCCTCAAAGAAATGTCCGCGTGTTGTATACAAACTGCTCGCATCGTTTCGCCACGTGGTGCAACTGTCTGCGTTATCGCTTCCTCACGTGACGTGTGCACTGCTACGAGGGGAAATCTGAACGTCAACTGCGCGTGATTCAAAGCCACCTGCGCGGGACCGAGCAACAGGATCCAGGAGGCCGTTACGTAACTATGCCCTCTCCTCCGCCGAGCGCCACTGTCGAGCAGGCAGTGCCGGAGCTATACTGCGATTTTTACTTTCCCGTATACGTTTTCTTTTTATTATTATTATTATTATTATTATTATTATTATTATTATTATTATTATTATTATTGTTTTACCTGTGATGACTAGAGACCGGAAAAATATGTAGTATTAAACGTCAAAATATGTACATAAATATGTACTGAAAACGGTAAGTATTGCGATGTGTCGGGGACCATCGCAGTCCTCCACCCTTGCGTCACGCCAAATTACCGGACGGCAGGAAAGAACTACGCGCCCCCGAATTAGATATGCCCAGCCGCTCAAGCCCCCCATAAACTTTCAACTATCAATTATACCCTTTTTCTGACAATACCGCGATGCGTCGGGTGACCATCGCACCCTCTCACCCCCGCGTCACGCCAAATTACCGGAAGTTGGAAAGGGCCACGCGTCCACCGCGACCCGATTTAGTTCCGCCCAACGGCCCAAGTTCTCCAGAAGCCCCTAACAATAAATCTTACCCTTTGTCCAACAATACTGGATGATCGACAGCCGGAACAACCATTTTAGCGACTTGGCGATCGCACCCGGCTCAATAATCCTATAAAAGCCTATAAAATCATCACATGCCAAAGCAGAAGGGACACGTGCGCGCTCCTCCGGCCTAACAATGCCGGCCAATGAACAACCAGAAGACACCGTTGATGAAATAGAAGGTTCGAGAAGTTCAAATCCGACCAATAAAATCACTAGGCAGGAAGCACGTGAGCACTTTGAGATTTTTTCGAAAAAACGAAAGGGACAGACGGGCGAGCGAGGCCAGAGAGAAGACGGGCGACAGACGCTAGAGAGGACGGTCGTGCAGGGGAAGTCGTATGGAGATAGAAACCAACAAGTAAAGTTTTGAGTAGATTAACAGTGGTAGTTAAGAAAACCACCGAATATTAGTCAGTTAATGAAACCTGCGGTAGAAAGGGAACAGCAGCAGTGGGGTAAGGCACACACTGAGCCGACCACTGCGAAACTTGCTCGGTCTTCACGGAATTAATTCCGAATAGCCAAAGTTTGGCTTCGAGCGTCATACGCGGTCCAGGTGTCGTGTGACGGCCTGAGACGCGCGCGAGCATCACGTCGCCACCGCCCGGTCATCCACCGCCGACGTCCCGTGCGCCGGAGTCATCACCCCGGAGGCAATCGGAGGCCAACCTTGCAACGTTCCGGCGTCGCCTCCTGAGGGTCCGACTACACTTCTCCGTCGCTCGGCGAGCAATCCAGTCGCGGTGACAGTACCATCTAACATCACAGATTGTAAGTTGTCATCACCATCATTCATTAATCGGCTACTAAAGTGACAATAACCCAGCATCAACCTGAACAGTTTCTCTTCGTTTAATTTGTTGAATAAATTAGTCCCCGCCATTTGGTCGGGTGAACCAATTAATACCATAGCAAAGTGTTATTATTCTAAATCTTAAGAAACCACCAAATGCAACCCTTCGACCCAGGGCGCTCACCCCTGAGACGCTCAACGCCGGCGACATTAAGCAGGTAAGTGGGCATGCGCTTGGCGCCCTTATTAAATAAATTCAGCGCGTGTCCCCTCCTGCGACTTGGGACGACTGTCACACCATAAGTGTGTCGGCGCCTCCATTTTGTGAGCAGTTCCATCACATAAATTGGACGCCCAACGTGGTTGTTTTTATACGAATAATTGAGCTTGTGTAGACTCAGATCATAAATTGGACGCCCAACGTGGTTGTTTTTATACGAATAATTGAGCTTGGGTAGACTCACATCATAAATTGGACACCCAACGTGGTTTTCTATTCACGAATAATTGAACTCGTGTAGCGGGCATCTCATAAATTGGTCGCCCAACTTCGTTTGTTTTTTCACGTATAATTCAGCTTGTGCAGCGTGCAGAGCATAAATTGACACACAACGTGGTTTTTAACAAGTATTTTACTTTGTGTTACTCGCACCTGTGTATTTCTTATTGAACTCACTAATTCTTTCTTATCCATTTTCCGTTTACGCTTGCTCAATTATTGCCCAACTGAAGATTGCATTTGGTTTTAATGTGTGTTTCTTTTGATATTTTGTATTTTATGAAGTTTTCAATCACTTTGCTTGCGTGTGAGACTTAAATTTTATATTGAACTTCCGGTAATTTTTACATATTTTGTATCAGTGAATGCTCAGAGTATTACAGTGATTCTCATAACTTAGAAGCCCAAAGTGTATTTATAAGAACATTTCACTCTCTTTTCAGACGCATTATTTCATTTTATTGTTATTTTCTTTTTACAATTTCTTAATGCGTCATATAGTGTTTAAGTGTGGTTAATTGAACTCTATTTTATTTTTTTTCCTTTTTCATTATACGTGCTATTTCCGTCACGTAACAATTATATGTTTACTTAATAGTGTTTACTTTCTATTTGAAATTTTATGTTTATTTCTCAGTGTTATCCTCTAACATTTCATTGTGTGTGTTTTGTACTTTTCTTTTTATTGTGTTTGATTGTGTACTCATGTGTAACGCGCTGTAGGCGTCATTATCGTACTTACGTCACTTCGAGGATTGCTCGCTCCACGATGGCTGAAAATAATCCCATTCAAAACCCCGAGGTTTCTGACCCCGCTCCCGCAAACGCCGACGCGCCTGCCGAGCTCACGCCCCCAGCTGTTCTCGCCCCTACTGTCGGGGTTTCTTTAGAGCAGGTACTCGAGACGAGTACCGCCGAGGCCGGACCTACCCTCGCCGCGGCCGCTCCGACGCCACCCTCAGACCAAATGTCTCAATTTTTCAGCACTCTTATCGCAAAATTTGACGAACAGCGTCAAGAATTTTGTCAATTTCGATCACAATTTGACGAACAGCGTCAAGAATTAAATTCTAAATTTCAGGACTTGAATTCCAGATTTGATTCGAAATTTTGTGCCCTTGATAGTAGATTAGACGAACACCTCACTAATTTCACCCTTTTTCAAAGTGAGGTGTCTCAACAACTAAATTCGGTTAATTCAAAGGTCGATAAACAGAGCACTAAAATCGCCTCTCTCGCCTCTGCTGTTGAAAATAATTCTACGCAAATTTCTGACATCAAAGAACATTTAACAGGCCAACTAAAGAAATGCGAATCGCTCCAGTCTGAAACAGTTCAACAAATGACAGAATTTAAAGACAGCATAAACAAGGATATTGCAACCGTTTCAGAAAAGCAATTAAATTTGGGACATTGGGCTCGTGATAAATTTAAAGACAATGAATCCGAAATTTCCAACTTGAAAGGCGAGGTGACTAAGAAACTAAAAGGGGTTGACAATAAGATTGAAGGACTTCACGACTCCCTGAACAATAAAATTGAAACAGCAAAATTAGTTATCCAGGCACAGGCGGAAATGGAACGGAAAGAAATCGAAGTCAAAATAGACGAACTAGAAATTAAAGTAGCGGAAAAGACTATTTCAGCTTTCCCGGTTAATGCTATGCCACTGTCAATTCCTCCAAATTTAAAATTCTCTGGTAATCGCGGTGAACAGCCCATTACGTTCTTACGTAATGTTGAAAATTATTTTGCTTTAGCGAGACACATTCCTGAATCTTCTAAACCGAAGGTTATAGCCCAAATGTTGGTTCACCATGCCCAAGAATGGTTCCAAACATTGTTACCAGTTCCGGCTGATTTTCAGGATTTTCGTTCCAAATTTATTAATCGTTTTTGGG
This sequence comes from Acheta domesticus, assembly GCA_031308135.1. Lineage (NCBI taxonomy): Eukaryota > Metazoa > Arthropoda > Insecta > Orthoptera > Gryllidae > Acheta > Acheta domesticus. The sequence continues at coordinate 92,576,809 of JAHLJT010005437.1, read as the reverse complement.
ATAGAAACACCCAATACAATTTTAAAATGGATTTGGCTAAAGGTAGATGGGACCAGAATGGTAACATGTCTATGCGGGATTATGCAGTGTCTCGCATTGCCCTACTTAAACAATGCGAACCTACTCCCCCTGACGACGAAATTATGTGGCTATTAACTCGTCATTATCCATATGTCATTCAAAACCTCCTTAAAACTAGTTTTGTAAAAGATCTTGAGCAATTTCAGATCTTATTGGGCGATTTCGACCAAACGAATGTGCAATTCGCTTCTTATCAAAATCAGAGTCAAAACTCTTCACGCCCACGTAATGGCAATAATAATAATCAGAATCGAGGATTTCCCCCACGCCATTCGCAAGGTCAAGAGCGTCCTTTTAACCACGGCCCTTCGCCGCACTTTCCCCCCGCCCCCTCCCCCCCGGCGCCGACCAGTTTTCCGCCTCCCTTCAATGCCGGTCAAGGCCAAACCGCGCCCCTTCTAGCGCCGCCTTCGACAGCCCCAGGTCAACCACCACAGAGGCCGTTAAACCGCTCAGGTCCGGAATAAATGGGAACACAGTTCTGGACCATTACCTAGAGGAAGATGTGGATTCCGCCATATCTTCGTAGTAATAGATGTGTTTACTAAATATGTTAAGTGTTTTCCTATTGTTAAACCTACTGCAAAGTCCTGTTTAAAACACCTAGTGCAAGGTTTCTTCAAAGAATGTGGGACGTATCAGCGTGTCCTCAGTGACAATGGCACGCAGTTCACGAGTGACCTTTGGCAGCAATCGCTAAATGATTTAGGTGTCCAAACAATCTTTTGTTCTATTAGGTCACCGAGATCAAACCCAAGCGAAAGAGTCATGAAAGAATTATCACGTTTGTTTCGGGTTTATGTGTCTCACAAGCATACCGCTTGGCCCGATTTACTACCGAAGATTAATACGTGGCTTAACCACATCCCCCATGAATCTTCCAGATTTACACCTTTCGAGGCTCAATTCAATAAGAAGCCGAAACCATTGTTTCCTATTTTAGCAAAAATGGCCACTCAAATTCCAATTTCCCCTGAGGATCGGTGTCAAATTATTCTCTCAAATTTAAAGAAAGCTGGTGATACGAGAAAACAACACCAGAAGAGTAAAACCCATTTATTCAAAGTCGGCGATAAAGTTTTAATCAAAGCTCTCAGAGTATCTAATCAGCCTGAAGGCCTTATTAGTAAATTCTTTCCTTTATTTGTAGGTCCTTACCAAATTATGAGGCTTGTAGCCCCCAACGCTTGCACTTTACGTAGCACAGTTGGTTCCGAGGTTGGTCCTCACAATTTTTATAACCTTGTTCCTTTCAGAGATTAGACTAGATTAATTGGCTGAAAGAATAAAAGCCCTCATTTATGTCGCTCTGATTAGGTAACCTTATTTTAATTATATTCTTGTGGATCCAGCCCGGTTGCCCTGGCACGTCTTATTATTAATTAATTTCGTGGGTTCGCTACTACTTCAATGCTTTGGTTAAGTGATTGTTATAAGTGAACGTCGTTGTTGATTAAAAAAGAGAGAGAAATAATTCAGATATCCCTTAGATATACTCTGTCGAGAGTTGACGAGAGTTATAGCCATTGACTTTAATTAATGAAACGAGCTCCATTCTGATATTATGAATTTAATGTTTTTGCAACCCAAGTCCTTTGTTTAATTCATTGGTTGTTTTCTCACGTCTACCATTCTATTTTCAATTCTCCATCGTGTTGATATTTTGTTTCCCCCTCTTGTGTTTTAAATAATTTGGCCACTGTTGACTATTATGCTTATCTATTATTTTGCAAATGTCACATTTATTCCACTTGTTTTTATACCTCTAAAATCGTATTAAAAGAGCGTCAAATATAATAATGATTAACAGGGTTCCCACTTTTGGCTCTTCACTTTGCACAATTATTCAATTTGCAGTAGCGTTTAACTAGTTTTAGGTACCCCATTGTTTCATTTTGTCAGTCTTTCTAAGTTTTGTTTCCAATTATCCCTCTATGTTATCTTCTTAATTACTTATTTAGTGCTTAGTTTGCTCTTAGTTTGAGTAGGTGTTGCTAATGGCCCACCACCATTTCTTATTTTTGAAAAATGATAAAGATTATTTTCATTCATTTTCTTATCATTAATGTGTTTGTATTACTTCTTAAAGATTTTGTGTCCTAAATTTATTGGTCATTTAGTTTTTTAGAGATAGCTTTAGTGTTGTTCCTCTTCATTAATTTTATCCTTTTGCTTAATTAACTAGTATTGTCTTATCATGTTAGAGTTGTCATTGAAACCCCTAATTTTCGTTCTGGACATGCCAGGTTTTTGTGTTTTCACCTCTTCATCTGTCGGCACATGCTCCCCAAATTTATTTATCATCTATTTTTGTAAATCTCTTTTTTTTGTTCTTAGATTAAAAAAAACATGTCCCATGCGTTTTTTTTAATCTCATTGTACGGGGGGGTAATGCGATGTGTCGGGGACCATCGCAGTCCTCCACCCTTGCGTCACGCCAAATTACCGGACGGCAGGAAAGAACTACGCGCCCCCGAATTAGATATGCCCAGCCGCTCAAGCCCCCCATAAACTTTCAACTATCAATTATACCCTTTTTCTGACAATACCGCGATGCGTCGGGTGACCATCGCACCCTCTCACCCCCGCGTCACGCCAAATTACCGGAAGTTGGAAAGGGCCACGCGTCCACCGCGACCCGATTTAGTTCCGCCCAACGGCCCAAGTTCTCCAGAAGCCCCTAACAATAAATCTTACCCTTTGTCCAACAATACTGGATGATCGACAGCCGGAACAACCATTTTAGCGACTTGGCGATCGCACCCGGCTCAATAATCCTATAAAAGCCTATAAAATCATCACATGCCAAAGCAGAAGGGACACGTGCGCGCTCCTCCGGCCTAACAATGCCGGCCAATGAACAACCAGAAGACACCGTTGATGAAATAGAAGGTTCGAGAAGTTCAAATCCGACCAATAAAATCACTAGGCAGGAAGCACGTGAGCACTTTGAGATTTTTTCGAAAAAACGAAAGGGACAGACGGGCGAGCGAGGCCAGAGAGAAGACGGGCGACAGACGCTAGAGAGGACGGTCGTGCAGGGGAAGTCGTATGGAGATAGAAACCAACAAGTAAAGTTTTGAGTAGATTAACAGTGGTAGTTAAGAAAACCACCGAATATTAGTCAGTTAATGAAACCTGCGGTAGAAAGGGAACAGCAGCAGTGGGTAAGGCACACACTGAGCCGACCACTGCGAAACTTGCTCGGTCTTCACGGAATTAATTCCGAATAGCCAAAGTTTGGCTTCGAGCGTCATACGCGGTCCAGGTGTCGTGTGACGGCCTGAGACGCGCGCGAGCATCACGTCGCCACCGCCCGGTCATCCACCGCCGACGTCCCGTGCGCCGGAGTCATCACCCCGGAGGCAATCGGAGGCCAACCTTGCAACGTTCCGGCGTCGCCTCCTGAGGGTCCGACTACACTTCTCCGTCGCTCGGCGAGCAATCCAGTCGCGGTGACAGTACCATCTAACATCACAGATTGTAAGTTGTCATCACCATCATTCATTAATCGGCTACTAAAGTGACAATAACCCAGCATCAACCTGAACAGTTTCTCTTCGTTTAATTTGTTGAATAAATTAGTCCCCGCCATTTGGTCGGGTGAACCAATTAATACCATAGCAAAGTGTTATTATTCTAAATCTTAAGAAACCACCAAATGCAACCCTTCGACCCAGGGCGCTCACCCCTGAGACGCTCAACGCCGGCGACATTAAGCAGGTAAGTGGGCATGCGCTTGGCGCCCTTATTAAATAAATTCAGCGCGTGTCCCCTCCTGCGACTTGGGACGACTGTCACACCATAAGTGTGTCGGCGCCTCCATTTTGTGAGCAGTTCCATCACAGTATATGTAATAAATATGTAAAATCGGATATAATATGTAATATTAAAATTCTCTAATTAAAAAAACATTTTCATAGCAAGAAATTACATTTAGAAAAACTGCTCACTTTACAACGTACAACTTTCTCGTCAGTAGTAAAAGCTTCATCTATTGCAATCCAGGACCGTAGTTTAGCAGCCGGACTAATTGCAACAGAAGCCATCGCACAAACTGGCGAGATCTACGGCCAGGACATACACTGTAGCATTTTCATCGAAATGTCACACGTCGGCGATCGCAAATTTTTCTCTAAATACCGCCGCCTGTCTGTGGCGCCCATGGCACGTGCCATGTGTGCCATGTGTGCCATACCGTAGATACGCCACTGCGTACGTATAAACGAAGTAATATACGTAGTATAGGGAAAGTATGTAATGCGGCACGAAAAAACGGCCAATTTTCGGCAGAAAAAAATTAATTGCCGGGCTCTGATAGCGAAAAAGTGGACAAAACCAGTTGCTAAATTAAGAAAACAAACGTCCCCTAACACGTGGTGTAGCCAGAATCCTTCTTTTGTGGATCCTTGATACCGAAAAACCAATTGAAAGCAAAACGGCCGTCCGTCCGTGTCAGTCTGTGAACAACACTAGCACCTAAACCATATGTACGATTTCTTCCAAAATGGATATTCCCCTGTCGATCTGCGTCCACTCGAGGCGCCGCGATTTTGAAAAACTTTCTTCAAAATTTGGGGGTACTTTACATAGCCCTCCGGACATTTTCAAAATTTTTCTCAAAAACGGCTCCAAATTTTTTCCTTAAATTTCTTGTAAGAATAGGGTAAAATACACTTATTAGAGTGGCATAGGTCCAATTTTCTTAGTTAACTCGAAATTTTCGAAAATTACAAAGGTTTTGGATTTTTTCGGCATCTTCCTCCAACTACAAAATTGAAGATAGAAATTTTTCATTCAAGTAAAATTTATTCTCCATAGTGATTTCTTTTATTAAGGTCATGTACATTCTTTTGAACATTTTAGTACTTTTTGCACAATATTGCGTGCAAAAAGCGCAATTTTAAAAAATTAAAAAAGAAAATTTTCTCAAAAATGGCTCCAAATTTTTTCTTTGAACTTCTGGTGAAGATACTGCGTAGTCTACTCTATGAGATGACATAAACGGCATATTGCTCTATTCTTTTGTTTTTTCTTAAAAAATTACAAAACTGAAATGTTTTTGACTTTTCTCTCACGTCGTTAATATTTACATTAGCGGCGATTTGATTACATTATTATATTTATGATTTACATTATGATATTATGATTATTATGATTACATTATGATATTTTAAATAATAACCTATAAACTTTTCCCGAAAACTCAACCTTTTTCTGTGAAAACTAGCTCCATATTCCGCATTTTCAGAAACGCTTAAACGCCATTTTCTCATTAATTGTTCCAAATTTTTTCTTCAAACTTTTCGAACGGATAGTGCAAATTACACTCTTTAATATGACATAAAGTTCATTTTGGGATATTTTTGTGTTTTTTCAAAAATTACACAAATGTAATTTTTTTAAAGATACCTCACACCGTTAATATGCACGTTTCCCACAAATTGTAAACACTATTGTATGTGTGAGTTAAAGTGTATTAAAACAAAGTTTTTCGGAAACACTAAAGATTCCTGTGAAAAAGAGCTTCAAATTTCGCATTTACAGTTGCGCTGAAACGCTATTCTCTTAAAAACGGCTCCAAATTTTTAAAAGAAAATTGCCACTTAGAATGAGTTTTCACTGTTCTTTAATATTCTTAAAATAATATTTCCGTTCTACTATTCAGAAACCGAAAAATTAAGAAAATGTTAAAAAAGTAATTAGGATGGCTATAGATGGCAAGTGGGAAGACTTATGTCAAGTCCGAATAGCTGGCGGAGACCAAAGAAAATAGAATACGGGAAAGTCTGTGCCATTCTGTAGCACCCGTAGTTATAACTTTGCCCGTCAAATAAATAAATCATCAGCAAGAAGTCTCATTTGAAAACAGAAACTGCCCTATCAATATTTAAATCAATTGTAACACCTTCAGTGTCATATATGCGATGTGCATGTGCGATGCAATGTGCGATTTGGGGAGGAGCTTCCAAAACATCGCTCAAAAAATTACAACTAATTCCAAACAAATTCCTCGGACTGGCTATTAAAGCGCCTTGGTATATTGCAAACGACCAAATTCATCATGAATAAAAATACCTCTACTATCTTAATTCCTATCAAAACCTTTTTTAAACAACCTAAGCCAATGCCCAAGCAGAAACATCTTGAATCTCAACAGAAATGGCCCAACAAACCTAGAATTAATTCTGAACTTTCCAAAGATGTATTCCTTCTCCCCTAATTAAAGAGTTAACGTAAATCAACTGGCGTGAGGAAATTCACACTTCTCATCCACCGTACCAATCCCCATTTTGTTAAAAAAAGTAATTGTAAGAACCAGTATTAATTTTATATTTTTTGTACCATAAATTATTAAATATAATATACTTAGAATGTGTTGTAAATTATTAGCTCCAGCATGTGAATAATGTAAAGCATGTCAACGAAATAATGTAAAGCAGCAACTAGGTGCTGATCTTATTGGAAAATAAAATTTCAAAAAAATAAATAAACAAATATTTTTATTAGTGGTGAAACTCAGGCCATTTAGTCTGCTCGTCCGCCTGACCACTTTCAAACATTTTTATTACAATTTATTTTATGATAAAAAGGAGATCATTCAATGAGAAATACGTATGCAATTTAGAACGCATTAGATACGCATGCAAGCCTGAAGGGTCGTCTTCACGATGGAATATGTCACGGTATTTCGCGTCGTTCTCAGTCGTGCCGCTAGATATCGCACGATCGCGACCGTATCCAGCTCTACTGACACTTGTTCATTCGTGCAATAAGTTGTTTTTTTGTTTGTTTTTTGTTGCTGTTTTTTTCCTGATTGGATATGATCTTTTCCCCATGTTCACTACTTCAATTTTTGAATTAGTGAATCAGAATCAGAAATAGTGAACAGTTCACTCAAATAGTGAACACCTGGCAACCCCAGTCAAGAACCCACAGAAACACCTTCACCCCGACCGCCCGTGACACCGGCAACACTACGCAGGGACACCACGAAGGTCGCAGACACTTGGTAAACATTGCACAAGCTTACGAAACGAGCCAACACGCGGCGATTATCATATCAATAACGTAACCGCCTCTGCGATCGAGTAATCAAGTCGCACCAAAAATAGCTCCGCCATCAGGACTCGCGTCTATCTATAACCGCTCGCCGCGAGATGTAAACAGATTCCGAAGTGCTTTGATCTCCGTGAAAGGCTCGCCGCGAGCTAGCGTTGCACGGCCTTGCGACGCGGTGAAAGCGGTCTGGAGGCAACGCCCGGCGCTGTCAGCTCAGAGCCAACGTCTTTTACAAAAAAAAAAAAATTATTTAACCCGTCGTCCCTCCTAGCCGTAAAATTCTATTCTGAAATATTAAAGATCCCTTCGATCATTCACTTTCATATGTACTGCGATTTTCATAAGTTTGTCCCTGACAGGAATCAGCTGTTTCGCTTTCATCCAATCTGGAGCTTATATTTCGCGACAGTGACGTCACTATGGTGACGTTCAAGCTTCCGACTGGATGAAACCGTCAACAGCTGATTCCTGTCAGGGGAGGAGTTAGGAAAATCGCAGTATAGGTAAGCAAAATCCTCATCGCAAACGATTAAAAAGAAAGCTACCAAGAGAATTTTTCGATTCCCCATAGACTAGAACTGATGAGTCTTTTCTCAAGATACATCATATAAGGACTATATTGTATAATATCTAAAACTAGAATATTGTCTATAAAGTATCAAATTATTCTTGTATGTATCTCATACTAATGTATATATCATATGCGGCTGCAAACGGCCCAATGGCCAAGCTAGAACAAAAAATAAAAAATAAAAAAAAACCTGTCGATGCATCGAAGAAGAATATTACACTTAAACACTTAAGCGACCACTGAGGCCCCCACTTCTAAAATTACTAGGCTCGAGGAAAAAGGTGAAGTAGTTTTTAGTGGAATTTAAGATAATGTTATTTTATGTATTTATGTAGTTTAGAACAGTAAGACTTTCATTATGATGTAATTTTTATTTGCAATTATTGCAACTAATAAAATATTTAGTGTTTTCTCCTCAAATATTTCTTTCATATTTTGTACAAACACTCTAATTCCTTTTGCCCATTTTGTGCGGTCATAAATAATGACGGAAAATTATACACAAACAATGATAAACCAATATACTTCTTTATATATATATATATATATATATATATATATATATATATATATATATATATATATATATATAATTTAAAAAATCACGAACATTGCTGGCTCCTGTGGAAATACTAATGCTGGCTCCTATGGCTACAGTTTTGTGGATGTCGAAAACATTTTGGCAGTTCAATGTTCATTTCTGTGTTTTGTGATTGTTAAGGTCGCTTTTGAACAACAGGACCTTAAGCGACCACGAGTATCGTCTCCTGTATTATTTCAGTAGTATATTTTTCCTTTGCGGCTTTCACCAATCTTAATAAATTAGGTCTCGAAAGAAAGAGGATTTCACGGAGACATGACGGATTATACTTTGACTGTAAAAATATTTAGAATTTGTTTATAAAAAATCTAAACCGTCATGTAAAATGCAACCCGCATTGCATGTCAGACTTTTTGATTTTATATCGTTAAATAACTCCTAAACAAATCGTTCGAGGGCCTTAAAAACTAAAATTTTGAGGGCCAAAGCTTCAAAGAAACGTTCCTCACTCCGTAATCTACAGAATGAGATCTTCTTGAACATTCTATTACATTCTTGCTGGTTCGACCCATCTGTTCAGAGCCTACAGAATCTGCAACTGTATGTTAAATTACTAATTAGTTGATTTTCTATGCGATTGAATTACACGGGTGTACCTCTTTGCTCGATAATAAAATTCAATAAGAATAGTTCGTATTGACAAGGGTGTATTACATTGTTATCAATTACAAGGTGACATATAGAACAAGTGACGTAGGATAAGACGGTCTTGAAGAAAAATATATCTTACAGGCTTAATATGGAAATGGAGAAATAAGGAAGAGGGTGGGGTGTAGCATGCGAGAGTTCTCGAACGGGGACGCTAGTGATGTGTTTACTGGAGTATCCTTCTTGACTCCGAGTAGCGTGGGTTGAGGTATCCATTCACAAAACCGAGTAGTCGAGGTTCCTTTTTCCGGGTTCGTTCCTCGTCGTGGAGCGTGACGTGGCCGCGCGCTGGCGGTCTCTAGCGGCCGCTTCGGAACTAGAGGCTCGGCCGGCTGGAGGTGCGGCCGGTGACAGCGCGCGGGACGCGATGTACTACTCGTTCACTTTACATTTGCAGACGGAGCGCTGCGATCTGTTTACATGAGGTCACCGCCGACTGAATGAGAAACGCGCGTCTGTAGTAGATACTGACCGTTTAATATGATATAGATGGCGGTGAGCAGCACGCAGAACCCCGGCGGGGCAAGAACATAACCATTAAGCAGTAGATAAGTGCAAAGAAGAAGTGAAAATATTGTACGTGAATGTTGTGAATAGCGTGTGGTGTGATCTATTTTATTGTATATTATCTTAAATCATTTAAGGGCGCGACTCCAACTCACTGTCAGAAAGGCATAATTCGTCAGCTGTGTCCGTAGAGCTTGTGCTGCCTTCCGAGACAGCTGATTGATCAGATGCTGATTGACATCGGGACCATTCGTATATTCTTGCTTGTGTGTTCGGGTCTTCACTTTCAAAACAACATTAGTTCCTAATTCTGCCGTCTGCAAATGTAAAGTGAACGAGTAATACCATAGGGAGCTTTCTAGCGATTCACGCTCGCGGCCGGTTTGAGTCACAGTACGGTCCCGCGCTCTCCAAGGCCGCGCAGTAAGTGATCGCCACGGACAAAGATACGAGGGTTGGACCAAAAGTAAGGTTCCCATATTTTTTAAAAACTAGCTGAACCCGTGCGATTACATCGCACTGAAGGGAAACCTGTAGGACGTTAAAACAGAACGTAGATATCACATAAAAGATATATAAGAACATACACAAAATTTTACATTGAACACTTACAACACAATTGATAAATAGTCGCACACATGTTTGTCTTAACGGAACGCACAACAGATTTCCGCTTCCCGCCGCTTCGATTCACATGCGACAACCACGTGAGTTCTCCTGTGGCGGATGGTGTGCGCATAACCGCCATCTTGACAGGCAGCGCGCGGAGGGCACGCTAACTATCCCAGCCGCAAAGTTCAAACAACAAAAGTTTCCTAGCATTTTATTAATAACGAAAAGCTTCGTGATTTGCAATATTTAGTGACCTCCATTCCTGATTTTTTTATCTTTTTTTGGTACCTCATTTGTTAAAATCCGTTCACTATGAGCCGAGTAGGAGGGACAACAAATTCACGGTTTTAACGAAAATAATATATATGATAGAACGCATGATTTATTGTTATTAATTTATACATCGGTTCATACATATGGTTCATTTATTAATAGAACCATAGAAAATTGGAACAAATTACCTGCAGCAGTGCTAGAGACTTTCCCTCAGAATGTCAAAAATTCTAAAATTAGATTAAATAAGTTGTAATTTTTTTTAGAATATATTAACATTAAATTTTTTTTGTGTTATTCTTGTTATTTTATATTAAGGTTAGCTTTAGCATAGGGTTAATACATTAATTTTATAAAATTGTATTGAGTAATGTTGTTTGATGTTCATTTTGTATATTTGTTGTATTTATGTAGTGGTTTGATGTTTGTTTTATGTAGATTAATTGATTAGAAAACGCTACCACCGGAATTATTTCATGTATCCTAAGTAGCGAAATAAATATTCTATTCTATTCTATTCTATACATCGTTGAAAAGCTTACACTGTTGTCTGTTTTTCTACATAGTCTCCAATTTTTTCGACACGCTTTTGAAGACGGTGCTCCAGCTTTTGTATTCGTAAGTCGAAGAAGTCTCCCGCCAATCCGTTGAGGAAGCGTGTGACCTCTGCTCGGACTTCATCGTCGCACTTGAAGCGTTTGCCACCTACGTGGTGTTTTAGCTTGGGGACGAGGTGATAATCGCTGGGAGCCAAGTCCAGCCTGTACGGGGGATGGGGCATAACGGTCCACCCAAATTTCTTCAAAAGCTCTTTGTGTTGGACGAGTGATGCGCCCTCCGTCAGTCGTTCTCTCCGGTGATTCTGGATTGCTCCTTCTGGATTGTGGAGAGAACTTCCTTGCGTGGAGAAACCGGATTACTGCTCGAACCTCACACTTGGCGGGAGCGGCGGTCAACACTTCCATCTCTGACGGCTGCCATGCGAACACAGAGCGACGTAGCGAATCGCGGACGGGCGGGCTCGAGAGTGGGGGAACCACTGCGCACGGCACTGTTGTCGGATTTAGCCTAGCACCTTCCCTCGAGGCTGTAGCTCATTGGGAACCTTACTTTTGGTACAACCCTCGTGTATAGGTGTGTTCACTCCGAGTACGAAACAGAAGCTTACGTGAGGCTATAGTTCTCACAGTTCTGGCATATAATTGCTGCGATCGTTAGGTATCTTATGGGCAAGGTTGTGATTGGTCGTGATCCATTCGACAACTCTGTGGACAGCTGATTTCTAATTTCAAGATTTTAGTAACCAATAACAGGAAACCTCTAATATTCTATCCCAGTAAATTTCTGATCAGAGAAATAAGCACAGAAATTTGGAATTGTGGAAACACTTATGAAATGATCATTCTTATTTTCTCGGTACACACCGGGAGAGATGGCTCAGTGCATCAACTGATGTCACTGCGGTCCCTCTGACCGGGAGGAGGTTCGAGTCCCGACGGCGGCAGGATTTTCGACACTACTTTGTCAGCTAGGTCGAATTCAGTCGCTGTCTGGAGGAGAATTCTAGCGGCCGGCTGCTCTCATCGGTGTTATTCTGTGGTTTCTCCTATCAACACCAGGCGAATGCCGGAACAGTACCCTAACCAACGGGCCACGGACCGCGCGCGATCATTCCTTCCTCTTCCTTGTCCTATCCTCTCCCTGTTACACACACACATACTTACACTAACATGCACCACACTACCACACATCCCGGGATACCGGTCGGGAGCTTAGAGCTTGTCCCGGCTGGTGCGGTGCCCCGTTGGTGGGAGATACCTGGTTGAGGGGAAACCACGCTAGTCGACGGTAGGTCGACGCCAGATCTCGCCATCCAGCGGGGTAAAGATCATCGCTACCTCCCGAGAAAAACACGCAATACACTTACGAGACTAATGACCAAAGTAGTTGACGCGCCCGGAAACACGAATCAATCAAACAATTCTCGGTACATAATGTATTATCGCTGAATTTAGTTAAATTTAAGAAAATGAGTTATCTCGAAGAGAATGGTGATTAATTGATAAGTACCTCTATCATGTCTAAATATTTATGAAATAAAATTACTAAGATGTCGAAAAAGATGACAATTCTACGAAGTTATGATTATTTACAATATGCATTAATTTAAATTATATTTATTATAAAGGTCATTTATAATTATTAATTAAAAACAATAAATTTATTGTAATAATCCGTTCTTTCCTTATCAAATTTCACGCCCCCACATTAGGCTTACCACTGTAATACCCCGTCTCTATTTTTTTTTTTAATTTTAAGAAATCGTAATTGGAAACGTGAACGTGGTACATGTGGGTGCCTAGCTCAACACCACGTCCCCTGGATGCTCCTGAAAAATAAGAATACTTACTTTCTGCATTTCTCGTGGGCTGAAAATACCGCTCTACGAGGACTCGGTCGATGGATCTTATACTTACGCTTTGGTTACCAATAATACAAAGGGAATAATTTTGAAATACCTAATTTCTATTGAATGGAACGAGAATTTATATATGCACGTAACGACATGAAGTCTCTTTTTTATTCTTAGAAATTTTTCATCAATCTCTTACATGCATTATCATATTATTTACTTGACAATTAATTTTCCCTATTGTTGGCCATCTACTAATTATTACAATTTTAAATTTTAATTATTGCTTTAATCAGATTTTTAATTACTCTTAGGGCTTGAACATCAAAATTTAACTGTTTTATGTCTTTCTCAAATTCGGGCTTCGCGGAAATAGTTGCGTCAGCACACTTGGCAGTTGAATACCAGTTCAGCTTCACAGCACCCTCTCTTCTCCTGAATTCCGGTGTCCGCTTCAATCCACACTCGGTTAATTAATTATTCTTAGAAAACTTCCTACGATCCCGATACTCCTGAATTTTAACTATGTAGTTCTTGCACCGAGTTCCAATCTCAAAATTAAATCTTAAAGATGACGATTACTGTTCGTACTTCTTGATCCTATCACGCGCCAATCTCGAGGAACTATAACTTCCAAGTACACAGTCCGATCGCTACAAGATCCTGACACGAAGTGTTGTAAAAATTCCAAAATGTTCTGCCTCGTTCTTTTTAATTTCCCGTATACGTACGTATACACGGAGTGATATACGTAGTATAGGGAAAGTTATGTAATGTTGCGCGAAAAAATGGCCAATTTTCGGCGGAAAAAATTAATTGCCGGGCCGTGAAAACGAATAAGTGGATAAAACCAGTTGCTAAATTAAGAAAAAAAAATCCCCTAACACGTGGTGTGGTCAAAATCCATGATTTGTTGCTTCTTCATACTTAAAAATCGATTGACGGCATTCCGTCCGTCTGTCCGTCTGTCCGTCCGTCCGTCTGTCCGTCTGTCCGTCTGTGGTCAACGCTAGCGCCTAAACCGTTCGGTCGATTTTCTTCAAAATTGATATTCCCCAGTCGATCTGATTCTAGTCGAAGCTTTGTGATTTTGAAAAAGATTCTTTAAAATTTGGGGGTACTTTATATGAAGCCCCCCGGGGATTTTCAACATTTTCTCAAAAACGGCTCCAAATTTTTTCTTTAAATTTCTTGTGTGAATAGAGGAAAATACACTTTTTAACGTGGCATAGGTCCGATTTTCACGTACAGCTCTGAATTTTCGAAAATTGTGAAAGTTTGAATTTTTTTCGGCGTCTTTCTCCAACTACAAAATTGAAGATGGAGATTTCTTCTTCAAATAAAATTTGTTCTGCATATTGAGTTCTTTAATAAAGGTCATGTAAATGTTTTTCACAATTTTGGTAGTTTTCGTGCAATATTGCGTGCAATATGTGCAATTTTAAAAAATTACAAAAACAAAATTTTCTCAAAAACGGCTCCAAATTTTTTCTTTAAACTTTTGGTAGGGATAGTGGTAAATGTACTCTATCAATGACATAAAAGCCATTTTGGTCTATCGGTTGTTTTTTTCAAAAATTACAAAAATGTAAATTTTTTTACTTGTCTCTCACGTCGTTAATATTTACATTATCGGCGATTTTTTTACATTATTATATTTACGAGTATATATGCTTTAAATAATGTCAAGTAAAGTTTCTCGAAAACACTACCGTTTTCTGTGAAAAGTAGCTCAAATTTCGGCATTTTCAGAAATGCTCAAACGTCATTTTCTCGTATATGGCTGCAATTTTTTTCTTGAAACGTTTGTAACGGATAGTGCTAATTACACTCATTAGTATAGCGGGAAGTTTATTTTGAGTTTTTTTTGTTTTTTTCAAAAATTATATAAATGTAAATTTTTTGAAAGATCTCTCACATCTTTAATATGCACATTATCCGCAATTTGTAAAGATGATTATATTTGTGAGTGTAAGTGCTTCCAATAACTTCCAATAAAGTATTTTGAAAACTCAAAACTTTTCTGTGAAAATGAGCTTCAAATTTCGCATTTTTAGTAGTGCTAAAACGCCATTTTCTCTTAAACGGCACATAATTTTTGCCATTTACGGCTAGGTTTTTGTGTTCTTTAATATTCTAAAATTAATGTTTCTGTTCTACCAATAGGAAACCGAAAAATTAAGAAAATGACAAAAAATGTACTTTTGGCGATGATAGATGGTAGCTGGCAAGAAAGAGTATGTGGCAATTCCGAATATTGACAAATAAATAAATAAAATAAATACGGTCATGCTTAATTTTTTCAAAATACGAGTAGTTTTTCTTTAATTTTGTGACAAACGTAATAGGCCGCTGTAAATTTACTGCGCTTCGGACAGCTGGATGCGTCGTAAATTAGAATGTGCAATTTTGTATATTATTTCTTTCTTCGTTTCTTACATTCGAACTTTGTTATAGACTTACACATTAATATTTTAGAAATTGTTTATTTTGAAATATTTGAAATAAGTAAAAAGAATTAATAGCTCTCAGAATAGTGACAATGCAGGGTCTGCAACAATGGAATTCACTTTGCGCTCGCGAATATCTGTGAATTAGTGTCATTGTTGTGACCTAATGGAGCTGTATGAAAAGGAGTTATAATTGTCTAATTTATGTTGATATTTGCAGGCAAATATTTAGTTTTGCACCAAATGCTGTACCATTTGTAGTGAGTAGAGAATTTGTTGCATGGTTTTAAAATACTCTTCCCTAATCATGGCCCAATGGAAGGCATTTCTATATTTCCAGGGTATCAGGCTTCTTTTTCCAATACAGGGTTACAAAACTTTTGCATTCTATTTTTGTGAAGTTGTAGAATTCACATAGTTCTGACAACACTGCAATGGAAATAGTGAGTTCCAAGCGAAGATGTTAGTAGCGCATAAAGTGCAATATTACAGTACTACTTAGCTGTTTCCTCTAATACGGGAAAGTATGTGCTGTTGTAGCACCACTAGTTTTCAAAAGCCTCTTGTTTCTATTCTTATCCCATAGTCTTTCTCGTGTTTGTAATCCCTATGTTATTGCTAATCCATCAATAAATGACTAATCTCTTCTTGTCAACAATGTTCCTATTTCTTTATGCTATATTTCGTGATAATTTATTAATAAAACAATTTTCCCCATTCTCCAATGAAATATACATCATTTTCTCATATTTATACGTATTATTTCTCACGCCAAATTACTACGTACTGAAATGCACGAAAATTGAGGGCTTTTCCGATGCACCTCATTATATAAAATTAATCAATTTGTCACGCGTTGCGCTACCTAAAATTTTAGAAATCAAGCACTGGATACAGGGGTAATACATTATTCCACGTCTTTCTAATTGCAACGGAAATTAGAAGTATGTTGGGGTAACGAAATATTCCTGTTTGGGAGTATGTAGATAGGAACGTCTCCCTTTCCGAAAATAATATGAATCTCTCATTTTGCACTTAACCATGAAAACTGTCTTCATACACTGTACTATGAACTCTGATAGAAGTACAAACTAGCGTTCGAGTACAGCGAAAATAATTGAATGTCTGAAATGAAATGTCAAGCTCAGACAGTAATAATACATGCGAAAATGTAATGTTTCAGATGCAACAAACCTATCTTCCACGAACACGGATTAGACATGTTTTTCAATATCAACTCATTATAAATGAAACAAAACTGCTGTGTATCTCTCTCTCTCTCTCTCTCTCTCGATATATATATATATATATATATATATATATATATATATATATACACATAAAACAGGATGTTGGTATGTATATAACAGCAAAACTCCGACACCGTTGGACCGATCTCCATGAAAGTTGGCACTTCTACGTGTTTTTTCACGGAGAAGGTTTATGTGCTGTTAAATCTGTTGTAACTCCACTACATGGCGCTACATATTCAC
Source organism: Acheta domesticus (assembly GCA_031308135.1). NCBI lineage: Eukaryota > Metazoa > Arthropoda > Insecta > Orthoptera > Gryllidae > Acheta > Acheta domesticus. Next base: position 92,560,098 of record JAHLJT010005437.1, on the reverse strand, counting down.
TACATGTTCACGTCAAATGCAACCTGAAACCCACTCGGCAGCATTTTTATTCTATATCGTTAAATAACTTCTAAACAAGGCATTCTAGGGTCTTAAAAACTAAAATTTTGAGGCCGAAGGCCTCAAAAAACGTTTCTCACACCGTAATCTACAGAATGAGCACTTCCTTAAACATTTTATTACATTTTTTCTGGTTCGGCGCGTCCCCATATTACCTCACCAGCTCAGAGACGTGCAGAATCTGCAAGTAAATGTAAATGAGAGGGACAGAGAGCGGCAGAGACAGAGACACACAGAGACAGACAGATAGGGACAAGGTAAGGGAGGGAAGGAGAGACAGCGAGAAAATGAGATGGGAGTGGAAAGAGGGTGATGAAGGGCAGAACAACGTCTGCCGGGTTTTCCTAGTTTTAAATAAGTATTCAGTAACATTATATTCTGTTATTTGATTCTATACTTTGTCAGTTTTCCCCACGTATTCATCCACCGGTGTAGCTTTGATGTATCCACAAGAGAGTTAACTGTCCTTGGCCGTCGGGTGTCCTACGGGTGACATAAATCAGAATGAAGATGTGCATGCAAATGGACAAGGTGCGTCCACGGATGGCGCTGTGCTCGGAATTATGTATCGTGTTTGTTAGACTTCGAAACGTTCGATCGATGTGTGGGAGAGCTTCTGACGATAATATAAAGCAGTTTTTCTACTCCCATTGTGTAATGCTGTCATTGGATGGCTGCAAACAGAGGCATAATGATATCCATTTCGATACAGATTTCACTATGATACAGGTACTCGACCAATCACAGAGAAGATTTCAAACCAAGTGTTGAAAATTAATTATTAAGAATCGTTCTAGTAAATGTTTCTTTCGATTGTGTACATTGAAATTACATGTGATGTTATATTATGCTTGTCAGTTTTAATTTTTTTATTATTAGTATTTTTAGTGGAATATTATTTAAAATAAATTGGATCGTAATTTCACTTCGATCCTATTTGACTAGCGCAGTACTCCCTCGCAGACGGACAAGTAACCACAGCCACCTGTGGCAGCATGCGAGGGTAGGGTTAGGGAGCTATCCGCTAGGTGGCCTTGGCTGAATCAACTGCATCTAAAACTATTCAATTTAAAAGTTTAACTTGTAAAAGTCGTATAAAAAGTACCCGTATGAAACTCGATGTAACGGGTATTAATACACTCGTATGAAGTTTACGATACTAGCTCGTTTCTTAATATCACACTCGTGTATTAATACCCATCATTACATCATCGTTTCATTGTGAACCTTTTAAGACAACACGCATATTCAGATCGCATATTCGCAACATGTAGCTTCACCACGAACACGTTTTGTTGTGCTCTCCTTTTGCTAGTTGTGTTAGGAGTAGAGTGAGGGGAATGCATTTCTATTTTCTTGTAAATACTAACAACTAAATTCTGTAGTTTCAACGCAAACAATTTTTTATAGCTCCGGAACAAATTTTTTTGTAAATTTTGGTCGCGACTGATCGGTGGCGTAGCTAGGGGGCGGCAGGGGGGGGCGGCGCGCCCCGGGTGACACCATTCTAGGGGTGACACCAATTAAATTATTATATCCACTATTAAATTATTTTATTGTAGGAATTATATAATTTAAATCACTTACTTAAAAAAATCATATATCAAGAGTTTTCGTAGTTTTAGTAGTTTGAAAATTTTATTGTTGGAATTATATAATTTTTATGGTTTAGTTAAAATTATTTATATTAATTTAATAAGTATACATTTAAATCATAAGCATACATTATGATTTAATTGCAATTATTCTTAATTACATAGAATTTTTAATATATTATTAATAACTATCACGTGCAAATATATTTGCATTTTTAATAAAATAATGTACAATCAATACAACACTAGATATTTTTATACTTAATTTATGGGGGGGGGGGTAGCATTAGCTTCGTCACAAGTGACACCAAGTGAAGCTACGCCACTGCGACTGATTTCCCTAAACATTGTGGATGTGAACTTCCTTGAGTGAAATTCATACCTTGTCATCGTTCCACCGGACGTACACTATTTAGTGATCCTTTTGCCAGACCAAGCTATTTTAATTATGCTCCATTATGGAAGATGTGTCGAAGAGTTTTCCACCTAAATTTAGCAACTGGATTTATCCTTTTTCCCGTTCCCAGGGTCCTGTAATAGGAGTTTTTTTCTGCCGAAAATTCCAGCATTACATTAGTCCACAGCGAGAAAGTAAAAAGTTTGATTTTGTTCGCGTCACAACTACACTCGGGATATTTGTTCTTCTGCAAATGATGAAACGAAAGATTTTAGATGAAAGTTTGTGATTCAAAGACTCATAATTTTCTTTAACATAACTCCGTAGTATTACGAAGAGATTCCGCAGGATAGCGTAGGTGGAAATCAGTGTTCGCAAGTGCGTTTGCTGTTGTAGTCAATTTGCGAAAACGCAACTCCAGAACTTCGGCAAACGGCGTTGACGTTTCTCGGGCAAGGTTACTCAGAAAAGTTTCGAAAGGTTGTACCAAGTTAGAAATCTTATTACGGCGAAATCTACTTGGAAGATGGAACACGATAAGTCACTCTGAGGTGTGATATTCCAGGGAGAGTATTTAATGGCACTGTGGAAGCAAATAGTCCTGTTCAAAATTTAATTGAGCGGTTTAGTAATAGGAAAGATCTAGAGGTACTGTGCTTATAAATTATGGTAAACAATGATATTTTATATGGCATTATTTTAATGCACATTTTTTACTGCATAAATGCATATGCATTTTGTGGATTATTAGTTCATATAAATCGAGTCCCTACGTAGGCTATGGTCAGAATGCATCGGTATTCCGCCGAATTCGCGTTCGGCTGAAGACGGCCGTTGACGGCCGAATATTTCAGTCACTAGAACGCAAGCACGGTCATACTGCCTGGCAGCTCAAGTTTCGCATCGCTTTACTGCATCTGCGCATGCGCAGAAGATCGATAGTGCTTACCGTTCGATTGATTGATTCGTGTTTCCGGGCGCGTCAACTACTTTGGTCATTAGTCCCGTAAGCATAGTGCGTGCTTTCTCTCTCTCGGGAGGTGTCGATGATCTTTTCCCCGCTGGATGGAGACATCTGGCGCCCACCTACCATCGACTAGCGGGGATTTCCCCTCAACCAGGTATCTCCCACCAGCGGGCCACCGCCCCAGCCAGGACAAGCTCTAAGCTCCCAACCAGACTCCTGAAAATGTGTGGTAGGGTAGTGGATGTTAGTGTAAGCGTGTGTGTGTGTGTAATGGGAGAGGATAGGACAAGAAAGACGAAGGAAAGATCGCGCGCGGTCCGTGGCCCGTTTGTAAGGGTACTGCTCCGTCATTCGCCTGGTGATCATCGGAGAAACCACGGAAAACTACCGATCAGAGCAGCCGTTTGCTAGAATTCTCCAGACAGTGACTGAATCCGGCACAGTGGGGCGCAGGCCCTGGGCGGACGGTGACAGACCTACTATACTGCGCGATTTTTCTACGAGCTACCCTCTAGGCCACTCAAATCCCATCTTCGCGATGGAATATGTCACCGCATTTCGTATCATTCACAGTCGTTCCGCTAGATTTCGCACGATGGCGACCGTATGAAGCAGTGCTTGCGATCATGCGACTTCTACCGGCAAGACCGAGAAAAGACGCGAAATGCCGTGACATATTCCATCGCGAAGATGGGATTTGAGTTATCTTGAGAGCTCTTCCTACAAAAATCGCAGTATATACTGCGAGCAAAATTTCTGCCGACTTGACAGCCGGGAGTGAGGCAGAGCGATGTTGCCACTTCGTCGGGCGGCAGACACGTGTTCGTTCTTGCGTCAGATCAGCTGTTAAGGCATACACGTCCAACTTATTGTATTTTTGGTAGAATTGTAATAATGACGCTAGTTTATTTGATTCCGTTACACAATTTAATCGCATTCCCTTACACTATAATCCTGCCTAAGCAAGGAATAACGAAACACTCTTCCCAGAAAAATCGCAGTATAGTGTCGCTAGTGCTTCACGTTCGAGGTGGCAAAAACTCCCTATGGAGGTCCGGCGTCCGTTGGGGAGTGAGAGGCCTGGCGCCTGTCGTCCTTGCGCGCGCCTTCCAGGCCAGCGCTGCCCGCCCGCGTCACCGCAGCTCTTCTGCGAAGCCCCGCCCACGGCCCCGCGCCCGCGCCTCGACGCCCGCGTCCACGCTTCGCGCAAGGCGGGCCACAGGGAGCGGCCGTCACCGGAGCGGCTTCTCAGCAACCAGATCTGCCACTTCACGCCCCTCCTCATGGGCAATACGTGATGACTAGACATCGGATGTTTAGGCACTGAAAAAATCGTCTTTTAGGCGCCTAAAAGGGCACTGAAAATGTCAAGAATAAGGGGAAAAAAGGCACTGTCATAAATTACAATCACAATAAAATTAAAAATTATTTGTAAAACTCCATACGTATTTACAACTCTTCTACATTTTATTCTTAATAGTTGCCATTGCAATATATTACTAGTAACTTTTCAAGGATCGCAATATCAAATCTGCAACGGTTGGGAGACAATATCAGTTTGAATACAGAGAAAGATTTGTGAACATCTACTGATATGTCTGGCATATATTTTAGATGTCCAACATTAGCAACACTGAAATCTTCTGGGAATTTGCATTAATTTCCACTCAGAAGGTGCCCTCGGTGTATTGTCAATCGACCATTTTCTCAGAACATGGCTTGTATTTATGAAATAAGGAAACGGAGAAAAATATGTCGGTATACTTTCAGGAATTGTCTCGTATTTCAAAATGCAAATAAGTGAATTGAAAGTCTTCTAATGAATAGTCAGATTGGACCATGGACGATTTTCTGATATCTTAGCAATGTATATAAAAATAATACTTAAAAGGCAAAAACGTGCAATAATTCTAAAGAAAAGGTATTTATACAAAAAAAGGCATTTATGCTAAATAAGCAAAAATAAGCATTATAAAACTTGGTCATATGTCATCATTTGTCATGATTCGTGCACATATGTTACCAGCCTTTAAATAAGTTCGCTAGAAAAAAATAGACATTTCCCTAAACATCCGATGTCTAGTGATGAGTAGACCTCTCATGTTATACGTGGGTTTTTCTTTCTTGGCGCCTGGGGATGTGTTATCAAAACGGAATATCTCATGGTATTTCGCGTCGTTCTCGGTTGTGCAGCTATACTGCGATTTTTGTAGGAAGAGCTCTCAAGATAACTCAAATCCCATCTTCGCGATGGAATATGTCACGGCATTTCGTATCGTTCACAGTCGTTCCGCTAGATTTCGCACGATCGCGACCGTATGAAGCAGTGCTTGTGATCATGCGACTTCTACCGGCAAGACCGAGAAAAGACGCGAAATGCCGTGACATATTCCATCGCGAAGATGGGATTTGAGTTATCTTGAGAGCTCTTCCTACAAAAATCGCAGTATAGGAGTCGCATGATCGCCCGCACTGCTCGATACAGTCGCGATCACGCGAATGGCGGCCGAAACGTTGGCATCAGTGCGTAGTCTCCCAAACACCCACGTAGATAAACCCGGAATTATTGTTAAGGTCCGATTAAATTAAGAAGGTGATTGACAGTTCTGTGTGACGTCAGGACGCCTCTCCCGTTTCCGTGGCAGCTGCCAACCAGAGAGACAAAACGTGACGTGTCGGGTCGCTCAGTTGCCACTGCCGAACACGGGGAACATTTGAGCATCGCAAGCGACTTCCCTGCCGCCGCGCTGCCCGCGCTTCTGCCTGTGCTGCGCGCGCAATGTGTACTGTGTTGTGATGAGTTGCGTTGAGGTTAGGCTTTCGTCGTATTTTTTACGCTTTTACACGTATTTTTTGAAGTGTTTGTTTTCGTGTCCCGGTAACACGTGCTCAGTGGTTTGCGACCTGGCAACGTCGCTCCCCTCCACTCACAAATGTCAATCACCTTCTTAATTTAATCGGACCTTAGATTTCCTCTCGCAGCTCGAGTAACGGTGGAATAATTACGTAAGCGCGGTCGCAGCTCCATCTGTGGGTTGGCAAGGCCGAGGAAGCCGCTTCTCCTTCGCTGGGCGTGCGAGGCAGGGGGGCCAACCGCCGCCGATAAGCCGGGGCTTCCCCTCGCGGTGCAAGCAGTCGGAAGCGGCCGAGACTTCACTAGGATGCGGTTGGCGGGGAGGATAGCCGCCGGTGGAGCACTCTGCAGCCCATTCTGGGAGGCAGATTGCGTGGGGATGCGCCCTCAGATAAAGAGAGATTCCTATAAGAACGAGCAATTTTGACAGCTAGTGCTGGCAACATAACCGAAGGTTCTGTGGTCGTTGTGTCCTTGATCCCATCGAACTCCCCTTCCTCGATTCGTTCGTTTGCAGTTGGCTAACTTGTAAATGGCTGCGACGCTTCCTTTTTTGATGTCCTCGTCCGCCGAAAATATAGTGCGTCACGAGAAATGATTGAAATTAGGAAGCGCAGTGCTATGTGCTCTTCTGTAAAAATTTCTTTTTTTATACACATTATATGGACTTTACTTTTTGTGGGATAAGTATTATGTTTATTTTAAAACCGAGTCTTGAATGTAAGGTGCGTACTGGTGCACGTGTTTCTGAACAGCTGCCGCGGCGGAGGGATACTTCTCTGAATTACATGTGATGTTCACTTGTTTAGCGAACTGTCACTTTGGCTTGTTCTTACTCGAATTCTTCTATACTCTACAAAGCACAGAGAGAGAGAGTGAAAAAGAGAGTGAAAGAGAAAGTGTGAGAGAGACAGTGAGAGTCAAAGAGAGAAAGTGTGGGAGAGAGACAGTGAGAGTGAGAGTGTGAGAATGTGAGTGAGAGTGAAAGAGAAAGTGTGGTAGAGAGACAGAAAGAGAAAGAGAAAAGAGAGAGTGAAAGAGAGAAAGTGTGGAAGAAGGAGAGAGAAAGAGAAAAGAGAATGAAAGAGAGAGTGGAAGATAGTGAAAGAGAGAAAGTGTGGGAGAGAGACAGAGAGAGAAAGAGAAAAGACAGTGAAAGAGAGGAAGTGTGGGAGAGACAGTGAGAGAGTGTGAATATGAGAGTGAGAGAGTGTGTGTAAGAGAGAGAGAGAGAATGAAAGAAATAACCAAGAAGAATGAAGCAATTGAACATTAATTAGTATTAAGAAAAAATGTTCAGGGTAGGTATGGGAAAGAGATATATAGTAACAGTTAAAATAGATTTATGCTAAAATTAAGGTAGTTTCAGTTAGTTATTTAGAAACATCCTCCCGTCTCTAGGTGCTTAAGCTGTAAGGCAGAAGCTCTATGTAGCCGAATCAAGAAAATAAATTCCTTCTTCTACACGGGTACTGTGGGTGGGAAATCGTAAAAAAAATCCAAAGGGATGGGCTACAATCGCTGTTACAAAAGATTGTCGGACAATCCAAGGCAACTCACTTCTAAATAACTCACAACTCATTGTCATTCGTCACAAACCACTCATAAAAAAAAACAGTACTAAAAAGTCATTATTTTTCCTGAAACAAGAGCAAGAATACTGATTATTGTATCCGGAACATGCACTAATGACTGTTTCCTGTACATTGCTGGAAAACAATCTTACATTGTGTATTAACAACATTGTAGTTCATTCGACCTTTAAATATATAATTAAAAAATACTCCGTGCGTATTTTGTTTTCATTCGTGAGGTAATATAATATAATATAGGTTAAGAGATATTCTCTGAGCATTTTTTCTCATATTTGTAGCCTTTTCCGGTCACACATTTTGGAAAAATGGTTCTGAATGACAAGTCCCTATATCTGGTACTTGTAATTTTTTTTGTAAGGGGTCGTCCATAAATTGCGTAACGCTAAAGGGGGAGGGAGCGGGGTCTGAGGCAGCGTTACGCTGCGTTACATAGAGATAGGGAAGTGCAATACAACGGGGAGGGGGTAATGAAAATACTCGAAATTTTCGTTACGTAATTTATGGACGACCCCTTATTGAAAGTCACAAAGCAACCTTCTTCAAGTTAGCATTCTCCGTAGTTGAGTTCTTTGTGTAAATCGTGTTTGTCCACATTGCACGCAGAGGCTGACATCAGGAATTTGTATGAAGCTGTTCGGTGCCCAGAGTCTCGTAATGGGGAACCAAATTCGGTCAATCCTAAACACCTTCGAGAATGCATAATCTTTCACCGAAAATACAATCCTGGTTATTTCAGTTTCTGGAAGGGAATTTATTCAAATACTGACACTGAGATAAAATATGTGTCTAGGAATGTTTGAGTATTTTTGTGTGTTTGAATTGTTTTATAATTCATTGTTAACATAATTGAATTTTATTGTAATTTAAGATAACTTTCCGATCCTGTTAATTTTTTTGTCATCGGTAGTTCTAACGTTGGGAAGAGATAATACTCTACCCCGTTGTGTAAATTTCCTACACTACGATCATAGTAACTGCATTGGACAAAATTTTGTATGAGTGACTTTCGTGGAGCAAATGTGTACTCTAAAGGTATGGCAATTTCCAATTCACAGAACCGATTTGGAGAAATAATTTATACATAATTATGCACTTTTATACATAATTTAATTAGAGACTTTTTAGACTATATTATTCGTAGTTTTCTATTGTTTGTTTAATTTTATTTGTTATTTATATATATATTATTTTAATTTTTATATTTTATTTATAATTATATTTACGCATTTTTTTCATTTTTTACTTAATCTTTGAGCTTTATCCAATTATTCTAATTTTCGGGTATTCTACTCCATTCGGACCCCAACTAGTTCGGGTGAGTTGTGCCATATCTAGCAATTGTTAACGTTTTTCTTTATTTTATTTATTTGGTCAAAAAAACAGTAACAACTGTATGTCACGTGTGGGGGAGGAGATTATCTGCACACATTTTCTTGAGGTCCATAATGAAAAGGAAAAAAAAGCGCGAGATTAGAAACATTTGAAAAACTAGACATTTTCGTTCCCGAGTTACCGAAAACATAATTGCAACGGTAAACGAACTGCAGATGTGATTTTTCTGCGTTGCTAACAAAATAGAAACTCACCCTCAGTTCTACTCCTACCACTACAAGCAAAAGGAGTGCTCAACAAAACGTGCGCACACTGAAGCTACTACAACGTTCTATTGCCGCCGTCATTTACTCGTAATTCATAAAATTTCTTGTTTTTTTAAAAATATTTAATACCACGAAGTGCTGTTCGGAGATGTTTATTCTCGTTTCGGCGGAAGCAGCCATGTTGATAAGTTGCTGCGAGAAAGTCCGTGCGGTTAACCGGAGTCTATCGCAGTGAATGGAAGAGTACTGGGCGAGGAAGCCGCGGCCCGCCTGCAAACATTGGCGCCTTCTGCGAACAGAAAGGCAGTTCCTGTCCCTCGGAAAGTGGGCATCATCCACACAAATGACATTGACAGGAAAAGACGACGCAAATTTTTGCAAAAGAAAACACTTTCACATTCAATGATAATGACGAAAGATGATAAAAATGATAATAATTTAATAATAATACTAATTTCATAATACTAATATTGATTTAATAATATTAATAATAATAATAATAATAATAATAATAATAATAATAAGTAGAAACCATTGATCATATTGCCTCAGCTTGTCCAGTTCTAGAAAAGACCGAATATTTCAAAAGACACGACAGGGTGTGTAGCTACCTCCACTGGCAGATCTGTACCGCGCTCGAAGTTCCAAACGCATGCTCCAAGTGGTACGAACACTCACCGAAACAGGTGACATCGGTTGGACTCTGTACAATATTGTACGACCAACAAATTCAAACGGATCGCTCAATAGCGGCAAACAAACCGGATATTCTTATCCGGGATTTTGAGAAAAAATCATGTTTACTTGTCGATGTTGCTGTACCTTGCAATCAAAACGTCGTTATACCAAGGAGGCAGAGAAACGTCTTAAATACAAGAGTTTGGAAATTGAGATCAGTCGAATGTGGGGTGTAAAAGCACAGGTCGTCCCGATAGTTATCGGAGCTCTGGGATTTGTTCCGCTAACTTTGTGTAAGAACTTGTCTAAACTCCCAGGTAATTCAAAAGACTGGGAAGTGCAAGAAATCGCTTTATTTGGAACAGCCCACGTTTTGCGCAAAGTATTGTAGAGGCACCGATAGTCCCTAGATCTACTCCTTAGGTAGCTGGTTGCAACCTGGAATAGATTTTAAATTACGCCGACACATAACATCTTTAGTCGTGATATACAGGAATAACAATAATAATAATAATAATAACAATAGTAATAATAAACGCCGGCCCTTGTGCGTTTATTATTGTACGCTTTATGCCGTAGAATTATCGGCCCTAAACAAATAAACGGATATATGTTTTTTCTTAATTCATTAAAATGATTTGATTCATTAAAATGGAAAAATTGGAACCATCCCAATACATTGTTTCCTCTAATTGAGGAGACGGCTGTATTTTTTTACCTAAACTTACCCCCGTGCGTGAAAACAAATTTTCAGTATCATTGTACCGTTGCATTGAAAAAGGATGGGATCCGGTTTTTCAATAAAACTTCAACGAGGTATCATTGGCAATCCCAGAAAACGGCCGCACAGTAAGACTTCAGCCATGTCTGTTTTCCGCCACTGATCTACGTCAACTGACGTGGCGGCACAATAACCTTGCGCTGTCCGCTCACAACCTCCAACTTCCCCCAGGTGCGACAACCGTTCCGCAAGAGAAGAATGCAAATTTGCTATCTGCCGAGGTCGCAATACCAAGGAAAGAACACAACTCCAAAGTAAATTTCTTTGTAATGTTGCTCTGGTTCCTAAAAACGTCGGAACAAGTTATACAAAATTTGAAAGGGACAAATGCAAGAAACGAATGACGAAAATACTTTAGTTTGGACGATTCTTGTGAAAATTCATTAACATTTTTTTGTAAATAATGGGATCCATAGTACAAGAAGATGAATGTATTGTACATTCAAACCTGTGACTACGTAAAATAAATTAGTGGTAGTACAGAGTGGCACAGAATTTTTATCTTTTGGTAGTTTTCTAATCTCCTTAGTCTACGCTAGTGTCGCGTGATACGGGTGTAATCAGAACACAGACGAGAGAGGGTTGTAAGAACAGTATATTTATTCATAATCTATGCCGTAGTCACAAATAATTAATTGCACTGCTTACAATTAACTAAATAAATAGAACCCATTGCTAGGAGAGAAATTTTACGGTACGGCTACTACACCGCAACATACGACCAATATTCCCCGGTGCGGAGCCCCGCTCTACCCTGAGACCGACTACACGTCTCGCTAGTTACGACAATGAACTGCCGGCCCCTTGCCCTCGTGCACCACTAGCACGAACTCACGCACAACCTGCCGCCGACGCTGCCAGGAACCAAGAAGATCGAGGCATTGTTCTCGTGGTCTTATATAGGCCCTTCGACGCTACTCGCCGCCCCCATTGCCTCCGCCCTACCACGTCCACATTTGAACGGAAAGTCCCGGTGCGTCATCGCTCCGCGCTTAGCTATTGCCTTTGTTAAACATCCGGCTACGTCCGCCGTCTGCCACGTGCTTGTCTCCGTGTTTTAGCGCGCCACGACGCTACGCTAGCTTTCCGGTATTGTCGCACTCCCTTCCCCGCTGCTAACTACGGTGCTAAACCGACATTTTTTCAACTTTCTCAAATTTTCGGGCGTCTCACAGTAGACTTGAAGTGTGTAAGAATATTATTAAAGAGAAACACTTCCAGTTAGCGACTGAATTCGACTTAGCTGTCAAGCTCGTGTGGAAAATCTTGCCACCAGGTGGATCAATTCTGAAGTGGAAAGGGTTCCCTGATGTTCCATAATCGAAAACTGCGAATTAACAATTTTGCAACAATTAACAATTGTATAAACAATTCCGAAATGTGCGCTATTCCTGCCGAGAAGTGCCCCCAAATTGTCCCTGAGTCGAATATTGCAAAATAACAATTTGACAAGAGATAACCAATTATTTCTAAATACCTAGTTTAATTGTTATTAAAATCAATATACGGTTGATCTTTGAATTTTGCTGTTTTTATTGAAATGGTACCCTAGAAGTCTTCTATCGATTCGAGAAATACCAGATTTTGCAGTTTTTGCAACTTTTATAAACATACGAACAATCGCGAACTTGAAATTATAATAGTTTTTTATCGATAAAATCTATAGTAAACTTGATTTGTGATAAAGGTTATGGATTGTGTATGAACAATAATATTGAAATTAAAATGTGCTTGAGAAACTAATTGCTCTAAAATTTGCGTTAATTTATCTCATATCAACGTAATTTTGTCAAAAAGAATTGTGTTAAAACTGGTAAAGTACATGCGTTTTATTTATTTCAGTGAATTTACTTTTACGTTCATAAAATTGCTTCCATGCATTTTTTTTGAGAATGTTTCCACATCTGAACTAGCGACGTCCGTCATTTTCTATGACGTAATTTTGTTAGTCTTAAATTTGGGGGCACTTCCCGGCGGGAATAGCGCACATTGGTTATAAAATTGTTAATTGTTGCAAAATTGTTAATTTGCACTTTTCGGTTATGGAACATCAGGGAACCCTTTCCACTTCAGAATTGAAAAAAATAGAAATTGATTGTAAATATCCAAATTTTACAAATTTTTTATTGCCTTTTCTAAACTGCGTTTAAAACGAGATGTTCCCACACAATTCCACGAGGTTGAGACTTGTTTACTTGTAGAAATTTATTATCATGGTAATGAAACTTAAATACGTATGTTTTTAATTTCAACAAGAGAGAAATTGTGTAATGAAAAAATACTTGAGGTTGGCTGCTGTTGGCTGAGTGGCTCCGCCTGTGAGGTTTCATCACTACAAGGGCTGTCCAAAGCCGTGCGAAAGCTGGACTTAAATGCAGGCGGGCGCGATCAATTTTTGTTTCCAAAACTGTACCGTAAATAGTGAGTTGGTGTCACGTAAGTTATTGACGGCGTTCTCTAACAATCATGTGATGGATCTTGAAATTACCTCGTGTTACTTTAGACTTAAGATACGAACTTGGTCCCACATAAATAGATCACGACAATACAAGTCTATAAGGCAACCTTACAAACGGCAAAATGGCCGCTGATAAATAGAAACTGTTGCTTTGTTCTATCGCTGAAAAACTGATGAGACTGACTGAAAATTTATTCTCGTATGTAAAGCTTTTGCAATTATTTCTTACTAACATCCACAACTCTGGCTACAAATAAAGGAAAATGTTCGAACGGTGATATATAAATCACTCGGGAAAACACGATGAAATCATATCTTAGATTGTTTGTAATTACAAGGAAATTCTCCAGCTGCACAGTCATCGCACAGGTTCACACAATCTAAAACCAAATGCATGATGAAGACTTGTTTACTCTTGACTCGTCCTGAGGTTCATTTGTCTTACCAGTCGTCTAGACTGATATATTACTCAACTTGTTTGTTTATCGTTTGAAATACTTCATTAGTTGGACAACAATGTACGCATAACAGTTACGCAGTGTAGCAATAGCGCAATGAGGCAATAACGCTATGTGGCAAAGCGCAATGTGGCATTATTGCAATGTTGCAATAACGCAATGTGGCTATCCTAAACTTTCTTCTTCACGCCCTTGTAACGTCGTTGGTCACGTGATCAATAGAGTATACAGTGCGATTTTTCTAACTCTGTCACTCTAGCTCCTATGGTCACCATTGAATATCACACGTCATTTCGCGTCTTGAGCTCGTGCCGCTAGGCGTGGGATGATCGCAAGCACTGCTTGATACGGTCGCGATCACGCGATATCAAACGGCACGACTGAGAACGTTGCGAAATACCGTGACATATTCCATCGCGAAGACGGGATTTGAGGGGCAAAGTTAGATTGATTGATTGATTCGTGTTTCCGGGCGCGTCAACTACTTAGGCCATTAGTCCTGTAAGTGTAATGCATGTTTTTTCTCGAGAGGAGGCGATTATCATTTCCCGCTGGATGGCGAGATCTGACGCCGACCTACAGGTACAGTCGACTAGCGGGCTTTCCCCTCAACTAGGAATCTCCCACCAGCGGGACACCACCCCAGCCGGGACAAGCTCCCGGCATGTGTGGTAGTATAGTGCATGTTTGTGTGTGTAAGAGGAGAGGATAGAACAAAGGAAGAGGAAGGAAAGATGACGCTCGGTCCGTGGCCCGTTTGTTAGGGTACTGCTCCGGCATTCGCTTGGTGTTGATCGGAGAAACCACGGAAAACTACCGATCAGAGCAGCCGTCCGCTAGAATTCTCCTCCAGACAGCGACTGAATTCGACCTAGCTGACAAAGTAGTGACGAAAATCCTGCCATCGAGGGGAGTGTAACCCTAGGACCTCCCAGTCAGCGCCACTGCAGTGTAATCAGTTGATGCCCTGAGCCATCTCAAAGTTAGAAAAATCGCGCAGTATATACTACGATTTTTCTAAGAGCGACCCTCAAGGCCACTCAAATCCCATCTTCGCGATGGAATATGTCACGGCATTTGGCGTCTTTTCTCGATCTTGCCGGTAGAAGTCGCATGATCGCAAGCACTGCTTCATACGGTCGCGATCGTGCGAAATCTAGCGGAACGACTGAGAAAGACGCGAAATGCCGTGACATATTCCATCGCGAAGATGGGATTTGAGTGGCCTAGAGGGTCGCTCTTAGAAAAATCGCGCAGTATAGTATGTCTGTCACCGTCCGCCCAGCGCCTGCGCCCCACTGTGCCGTCCAGAGAGTATATAAACATGAATGCCCCACTGTGCCGTCCGCGGCCCGCGCTGGGCTGCGGCCTCGCCTCGCCTCGCCTCGCATCGCTTCGCTTCGGTGCTCGCTCCGCCGCCGCCCGCGCATGCGCTGTGTTTCTCCGCAGCGAACGCTCGCCTCTTCCCCCTCCCCCCGCTCTCCCCGTTCGCCTGCGCCGCCGCTCGGCGCGCCACGAGCGCCGCTTCGCGAGCGTTCGCCGCAACACCGCGCGCCGCACGGCAGCGCACCGCGTTCGGCGATCGTTACTCAGCGCCGCACGACGCCGCGCCCGCCCGCCCGCCCGCTCGCTGCTCCGCGCCGGACGCCTCCGCCGCCGCCGCGGACAGGATGGAGGTACGTTCGCGGTTCTCGATCATCGTCTCTTGCCATTCTCACTACCATCGTCAGTAGCACTACCATCGTCGTTGGAGGCCTGCATGCTAGGACGTTACTGGCATTATCATTTGAGGAGGTACTATCGTCCGCTTCTTCTCGATCATCGTCTCTAGCCATCGTCACCGTCATCGTCAGTAGCACTACCATCATCATTGGAGGCCTACCTAGAAGGTCGTCACTGCCATTATCATTTGAGGAGGTACTATCGTCCGCTTGCTCTCGATCATGGTCTCTTGCCATCGTCATTCTCATTACCATCGTCATTGGAGGCCTACCTAGAAGGTCGTCACTGCCATTATCATTTGAGGAGGTACTGTCGTCCGCTTGCTCTCGATCATCGTCTCTTGCCATCGTCATTCGCATTACCATCGTCATTGGAGACCTATCTGGAAGGTCGTCACTGCCATTTTCTCTTGTCATTATCATTTCTGGAGCTACCATTTTCTCTTGCCATTATCGTTAGCTTGCTCTCGGTCATCGCGATTCTCACTACCATCGTCAATATCACTACCATCATCTTTGGAGGCCTACCTGGAAGGTCGTCAGACGTTGTAATTCTCACTACCGTTTCCTCTCACCATTATCATTACTGGAGGTACTATCGTCCGCTTGCTGTCTATCATCGTCCCTTGCCATCGTCGCCATTCTCACTACCATCGTCATTGGACGTCTACCTAGAAGGTCGTCATTACTATTTCTCTTGTCATTATCATTTGAGCAGCTACCATTTTCTCTTGCCATTATCGTTAGCTTGCTTTTGATCATCGTCTCTAGCCATCATCATCACCATCGCCATTCTCACTACCATTTTCTCTTGCACTCTATCGTCTCTAACCATCGTCACCATCACCATTCTCACTACCATTGTCATCAGAGGCCTACCTAGAAGGTCGTCACTACCATATTCTCTGGCCTTTATCTTCACAGGAGATATTTCTATCGGCTTTCTCTGTATGATCTTTATCCAGTGTCTCGGAGGCACCATCGCCGTCCTTGAACATCGCCCTTTGCTCCTTGATCTTTAGGCATCGTCGCTGAAGACACACCATCGTCACTGAACATCTTTCGGGCGTCGTCTTTCTTACTACTATTTTATCTCGCCATCATCGTAACTCGAGATTCCATCACCGTCTTTCTAAGATGGTCTCCAGTTATCGTCACTGGGGCCAACATCATCGTTAATATCATCGTCATAAACGACAACATATCGGAGTTTTACTCACTGCCACGCTCTCGACATGGTCATCGGGAGAGTTATCGACTATCTAGATAGAAGGGTGTTTTTTTGCCACCTCGAACGTTAAGCACTATCGATCTTTTGCGCATGCGCAGTTCAAGTTTCGCATCACTTAAGTGCATCTGCGCATGAGCAGAAGATCGATAGTGCTTAACATTCGAGGTGGCAAAAACTCTCTGTCTCCCTGTCTTACCATTCACGTCCTCACTTGTTATCGCCTATCACCGTCTTTCTAGTTATCATTGTTATTGGCAAAATTTTATTTTTCTTCTAGAATTCTTTCTCTCTGTCGTCATTCTCAAAATCATCTGCACCTTGCTATCTTTGTTATTCGCGGTAGTTTTATGGTTTTCCGCGTCTAATTGTGGTGCACAACGCCATTATCAATACATCATACCATCATATCATTATTGTCATTGGGGTTGGATATTGTAAACGCAAATTAAATTTTCAGTGACATGTTCGTCGTATTGCTGGACGCCATCTGCCGTGTGTCAACTGTTCGTGAGGGACCTTCGCCCGGTGCGTGGAACAATTGCTGAAAGTGACTCGGCTCTAACGTCTCTTCCCAGCGTCTAGCAGAAAGGTAATCTATTATTTTATATTGTTTTTAGTATTATTGGCCACAACTGACCACCCAATACGTTTCTCTCTTCCGAGGCCCAGTCGTATTCTATCCTGGAGAGATCAATGTGTGGAATTATGGGGATCAACCTTTCGGCTGTATCCCTTGGTTAAGACAAGTTTGTTAGCCTTGAATATCAACTATAAAGTGATATGATGTTCTCCTTTTATTATTATTACTATTACTGTTATTATTATTGTTGTTTTTATTATTATTATTATTATTATTCGGGTATGGGCCACAACCATACCTGACCACGCAACACGTTTCACTCTCCCCGAGACCCAGACGTGGAGATCAGCCTATCTGCTGTATTACTTGGTTAAGACATGGTTGTTACCCTTCAATAATCAATTAATAGGTGAAACAATGATACTATTTTTATTGTTATTATTGAGTAGGGTGATGATTACTGGTGAAAGAACTAGGATGATGGTGGGAGGTGTTAGGTAGGGTAGTGGGAGGTGTTCGTGGGATTTTGGAACCATCCCAGCATTCGCCTTGTGACCGAGGGAAACCAGGAAAACCCCTGTCAGGATGGCCCGCATGTGGATCGAACTCAGACCTCTCAATTGCGAATCCAGTGCGCTACGCACTTAGCCATTTTGCTCGGATTTCAATATTGTTATTATAGTGACTATTATTATTATTATACTTATTATTATTATTGTTATTACTTGCATATAGACCATTACTTACCATGCAACATGTTTCTCTATTCCGAGGCCCAGTCGTATTTATTATTATTATTACTTGCATATAGACCATTACTTACCATGCAACATGTTTCTCTCTTCCAAGGCCCAGTCGTATTCTATTTGGGAGAGATAAACTTGTGTGACTATGGGATCAGGTTTTCGGCTGTATCCCTTGATAAGACAAGATTGTAACGCCTTGAATTATGAATTAGTGATAGAATGATGATGATGAGGGAGAAGGGACAATCACAAATACGACCACGCCTCCGCAGGACTCGAGCTTGCAGCCTTCTCAGCATAGACGATGGCTGCCACAACCGTCTGCGCCGGGGGCTTAATAATAATAATAATAATAATAATAATAATAATAATAATAATAATAATAATATTCCTCTACATCACGACTAAAGATGTTATGAGTCGGCTGAATATAAAATCTACTCCAGGTTGCAACCAGCTACCTAAGGAGCAGATCCGGTGACTATCAGTGCCTCTACAATACTTTACGCAAAATGTGGGCTGTTCCAAATAAAGCGATTTCTTGCACTTCCCAGTCCTTTGAATTACCTGGGAGTTTAGACAAGTTCTTACACAAAGTTTGCGGAACAAATCCCATAGCTCAGATAACTATCGGGATGACCTGTGCTTTTACGCCCCACATTCGGCTGATCTCGATTTCGAAACTCTTGTATTTAAGACGTTTCTCTGCCTCCTTGGTAACGACGTTTTGATCGCAAGACACAGCCACATGTACAAATAGTTTGTAGATGTTTCCACAAAATCCCGTTTAACAATATTCTGTTTTTTTTGCCGCTATCGTGCGATCCGTTTGAATTTGTTAACCGTACAACATTGTAAACAATCCAACGGACGTCACCGGTTTTTGTGATCGTTCGAACCACTTGGGACATGTGTTTGGAACTTTGAGGGTGGTACACATCTGCCAGTGGAGGTAAGTACACACCCTATCTTGACGTTACGTCACTGGGACGATTAGCTTGCCCTTGTGGGTATTCAAGTATTTCCGACAAATTTCGGAGTTTGCGTAGATTGTCCCATACTGTCGATGAGCCCTGACCATCTGGATGATCATCATTGTTGTGCTCATAACCGGAAAATTAAGTTGAACGAATGCGAGTCCACTTGAGAATTTCACATTGTTTGAACAACGTTCTGTGATTCTTTTTTACTTGCTGAAAATGAAAAACCAAGTAGTATATGCTCTAGAATGACTAAAGTGTGTGATGTAAGTTGTATGAAACACGGAAAGTTTTACAAGTTAGTAGGACAGTTCAAAATTTGTCGAGACTTGGAGACTGACAATTGTTCTAGCTGCATTATATATATATATATATATATATATATATATATATATATATATATATATATACACCCCCTCGGGCCAATATCCGGATCTCGCCGGAACGCAGTTTGCCCTCGGTGCAACCTCCCCATACAACGCCTGGGTCTATGGCAGCTCTGCCAGCTCACAGCTCCGAGCTATCCGTGCTAGTGCCGGAGTCAAAATCGTCTGTATGACAAAGTGCCACTCACATGCGCCGGGACACCAAGTCCCTCCTCTTTGCTCAGAGTACTGGGCCACTGCCACGACGAAGCCAAGAGCCCAACTGGGGGCCACCAGAACTAAGGTCCGGGCGGCTCGGGGCCCCCATCCCGTCTCCCCACTGCCTGCACCTTCAGGCTCTGGATATGGTTGGAACCGTGACCAAGGCAACCTGGCGATGGTCGTTTAACCGCTGGACTTCTGATTGTGGGATTCAGAGCACCCCGAGGGGTCTCCTGCACCTAATCCTGTCATGAGGTCGACGCGCCAGGGGCCCAACTGGTGGGTTGCGGGGTTGAACCGTCAACCAGGAGGTTAGCATCGTCTACTCACTGCCTCCACCTTGAGGCTAACGACGTGAGTGTCGCCGTAAAACTGGAGGTCCGGGTGGTCGTCTCCAAGTCTCCACCAAAGGTCGTTCCCACTTATGTTCCTGGTCGTTCCCACCGGTCCCCCCCTGCGGGGTCGCAACAGCAGGGAAAGTCCTATTGACGGTGTTTTGTGACTCTTTAGGTGAGTTTTTTGTGATAATCTCGAAGAACAGCGTACAATAAACAGCCAATGCTACTCAGATATGCTTTTGAACAAGGTGAATGAGAGGGAGACGTCGTGGATCTCAGAGGAGAGGTGTGTGATTCCCCAGCAAGACAACGCGCGTCCTCAGACTGCTCAACAAACCCGTGAAACTATCGACAAAATGGGTTGGGAGGTACTGCCTCATCCCCCTTACAGCCTCAATTTAGCACCATGTGATTTCCATTTGTTTGGTCCACTGAAGGAGGCATTGCGTTGGAGGAAGTCCCAGGATAACGAGGTTGTCAAAACAATTTGTGAAAAGTTGATTCAAAAACCAAAATTAAGTTATTTGCAAAGGATATAAAAAACGTTGGTAACTTGCTGCGACAAGTGCATAAATGTTGGAGGGGATTATATTGAAAAGTAGGAATAGTCCTATTTTGCAGAAATGAACGTTTATTTTCCCCGTTTATTTACGTGTTATGCATGTAAGTGTGTGTTAGTAAGTGGTGAAGATAGGACAAGGAAGAGGAAGGAATGATCGTGGCCCGTTTGTCAGAGTACTGCCCCGGCTTTCGTATGGTGTTGATCGGAGTAATCACTGAAAACTACCGATCAGAACTGCCGGCTGCTAGAATTCTCCTGACAACAGCTGAATACGACCTTGTTCTCTAGCTAGTGTCCAAAATCCTAGGACCCTAGGACCTTCCGGTGAGAGGCAACGCAGGGACATCAATTGATGCCCAGAGCCACCTTAACCAGTCTGTTTTCGAGGTATTCACGAAAAAAATCTAAAGTAATTCTAAGGAAGCTCTAAGGAACAGGGACGAAATATGGGGATAGTTTTATTTTATAATGCAATCTGCAATTTTCCTATTGTTTATATGATCATTTGAACAAACGTTTATTATGATCAGGTGACAAATATGGATTAACACACACAAAAAAATAAATATTGTTCTTTATATTTAACAGAAAATAAACAAAAATGAAAATGTAACGTATTAAGTATTTTAGTGAAAATCGCACCGAAATCGGTTCAGCAATTTCAGAGATTAACCCGGATAGACAAATCGTAAAAACAATTGTTTTCTATTTCACTTACATAACCAAATAACATTAAAAGAGGGAGTTATTTTGAAATAACAGGCATACCATTTCTATTTATTTATTTACTTATTTATTTATTTATTTATCGTCTGTATTATTTCAGTAGTATACTTTCCTTTGCGGCTCTCACACGCAACCCATTTTTATAAAGGGGATCTCTAAAAAAAGAGAATTTCACGAAGACGTTACGAATTGCACTTTGACTTGAAAATTATGAAGGATTTATTTAAAAAAGAAGCTAAATATTCGTGTAAAATGCAATCCGCAATGCACGTCAGAATTTTTTTAAAATGTATCTCGTTAAATAACTCCTAAATGAAGCGATCTAGGGCCTTAAAGCTAAACGTTTGAAACAAAACAAACGTTCCTCACACCGTAATCTACAGGATGAGATCTTCTTGACAATTCTATTTCATTTTGGCTGATTCGACGCTTCTCGATTCTACTACGCCTGTTCAGAGCCTGTACAATCTGCAACTGTATGTGTAATTACTAATTACGTGATGTTCTATGCAATTGAATTACACGGCTGAACCTCTTTGCTTGATAATAGAGTTAAATGAATATAGATTGTATGCCATATAGAACAAGTGACGGAGGATAACAGGGTTTTGAAGAAAAGTATATATTTCAGGCTTAATATGGAACTGGAAAAATAAGGAAGAGGGTGGGGTATAGCATGCGAGAGTTCTCACACTGGTACGCTAGTTTATTTTATTGAAACAGATACAGGCCAATTTTATACATACAGATTGCTCCATTAGACCGTAATTTCCCCCTCCAATGAGAAGCGTGTAGTCCTGGCCATGGATAACCTTGCTTTAGCGCTTTCCGTGTCGTGACCTTTGCCCTTGCACGCTCTCCGAATTTCCCGTTTTCAGATAAGGGCGAGTCTCAAGCGAGAACAAGGCCGCCAAAAGAGATGGAATCGTGGTAAGGTAGCTGCATTTTATAAACTTTAATATTGGTACCATTAGTGACCATGAAACTGCAAAGGAATTGGTTCGTACACAAAATGTAACAAGACAGTCGAACAGGAATAACACATTTCGTCTGTCAATCTCACACGTGATCGGGAATGATGCAGCTCCCACAACTCAGAAAATTCATATCAATGCCAAAAAGAGGTGTCATTTGTCCCTTTGGGAATCAAGCAGGAAACAAAGAGATGTATCGTCTGTTCAAAGTGTGTCTGTAATGAACATACACAGGTAAACAGTATGTGCGATCTGCAATAAAAGGAAACTAGTGGTGCTACAGAATGGCACAGACTTTCCCGTATTAGTTTTTGCTAGCTATGCGGAATTGCCAAATACTCTTTCTTGCCAGCTGTCATCTATCACCGCCAAAAGTACATTTTTTTTCGTCATTTTCTTAATTTTTCGGTTTCCTCTTGGTAGAACGGAAACATTAATTTTAGAATATTAAAGAACACGAAAACCAAGTCATAAATGGCAATTTTCTTTTAAAAATTATGTGCCGTTTAAGGGAAAATGGCGTTTTAGCGCTACTAAAAATGCGAAATTTGAAACTCATTTTCACAGAAAAGTTGTGAGTTTTCAAAATACTTTATTTGAAGTTATTTAAAGCACTTACACTCACAAATATAATAATGTTTACTAATTGCTGGTAATGTGCATATTAAAGATGTGAGAGCTGTCAAAAAATTTACAATTATATAATTTTTGAAGAAAAAAAAAACCAACTCAAAATAAACTTTACGCTATACTAAAGAGAGTAATTAGCACTATCCGTTACAAAAGTTTGAAGAAAAAATTTGCAGCCATATATCAGAAAATGACGTTTGAGCGATTCTGAAAATGCGAAATTTTGATCTACTTTTCACAAAAAACGGTTGTGTTTCCGAGAAACTTTACTTGACATTATTTAAAGCACATGTACTCGTGAATATAATAATGTGAAAAAATCGTCTCAAATGTAAATATTATCAACGTGAGAAACATGTGAAAAAATTTATAGTTTTGTAATTTTTGAAAAACCCAACCTATAGAGCAATATGGCTTTTATGCCATCTGATAGAGTACATTTACCACTACCCCTAAGAAAACTTTAAAGTAAAAATTTGGAGCCGTTTTTGAGAAAATCTTGGTTTTGTAATTTTTTAAAATTGCACATATTGCACGCGATATTGCACGAAAACTACTAAAATTTTGAAAAATATTTACATGACTTCTATGAAAGAACTCAATATGTAGAACAAATTTTATTCGAAGAAAAAAATCTCTATCTTCAATTTTGTAGTTTGAGAAAGACGCCGAAAAAATTCCAACTTTCACAATTTTCGAAAATTCAGAGTTATCCGTGAAAATCGGACCTAAGCCATGTTAATAAGTGTATTTTACTCTATTCATAAAAGAAATTTAAAGAAAAAATTTGGAGCCGTTTTTGAGAAAATCTTGAAAATCCCCGGGGGGCTTCATATAAATTACCTCCAAATTTTCAAGAATCTGTTTCAAAATCTCAAAGCTTCGACTAGAATTAGATCGCCCGGGGAATATCCATTTTGGAAGAAATCGTACGTATGGTTTAGGCGCTAGCAGTGTTCACAGACGGACAGACGGACGAGTCTGTCCGGGATAGACAAATCGTCTAATCGTCTTGCAAAGAACCTGTCTTCCTTCCGACTTAATCTAATTTATTAGTGAGTCCAGGTAAGGTCATTAGTCCCGTAAATGTAGTGCGTGTTTTTTCTCGGGAGGTGGCGGTGATCTTTTCTCGATGGATGGTCCAATCCGGCGCCGAACTACCGTCGCCGCTAGCGGGGTTTTCCTCACCAGCTATCTCCCATCAACGAGGCACCGCCCAAGCAGGGACAAGCTCTAAGCCTACGACTGGTCTCCCGGCATGTATGGTAGGGTAATGCATATAAGTGTACGTGTGTATAAGGGGAGAGGATAGGACAAGGAAGAGGAAGTAAAGATCGCTCGCGGTCCGTGGCCCGTTTGTTAGGATACTGCTCCAGCATTCGCCTGGTGTTGACCGGAGAAACCACGGAAAACTACCGAACAGAGCAGCCGGCCGCTAGAATTCTCCTCCAGACAGCGACTGAATTCGACCTAGCTGAAAAGCTAGTGTCGAAAATCCTGCCGCAGTCGGGACTCGAACCTAGGACCTCCCGGTTAGCGGCACTACAGCGACATCAGTTGATGCTCCGAGACACCTCTCCTGGTCCTTCCTACTAAATTTCTTGGATTCAAAGAATGTTGTTGACGATGAACCAGATTAATTAGTTGCTGCTGCTCATAGATGCGTCATTTCTCGAGTGAACGTGACCTTGTGCACTGTGACTCACTTCCAACGTAAATGCACATGTCTCGTACGTCATTTTTCCTGCTGAGACTGGAGTAGTTCTGATATCAGTGGTGAATGAACATTCTTTACGTAATTCTTCAATCAAAGGAAACTTGCATCTCTTGGAACTCATTCGTGAAAAGTACCGCTATTGATTAAGGACAAGAGACATTTTACATTAGAACGTAACAGTCAAATATTTTTGTCACACGTTATCGCGAAACTTTACTTCTATTAAATAAAATACTCGTATATTAGCTCACGGAGCAAATATTAAATTCAAGGTAATTCGGGATACATTTCTTTTGTTCGAGATAAATAGGTGTACCGACGTACCTTTTCAAAGCTTGAGATATAGCATCGAAACAACAAGTCTAACAGCAAGTCTCCAAGCAAGAGCATCTTCGTCATTAATGTTTAATACTCTGGTGTTGTGTTAAGTAATATCAACTTTTTGATATTCTTGGTATGTAAGGGAACTGTTCTACTGAATATATATATATATATATATATATATATATATATATATATATGCTATTGAAAATTCGTGAATCTTGTTGTTAAAGTATTGAAATTTGTTGCTGTGTTATTCGGAAGATTTATTAATTGATCTTGAGGAAACCGGCTACTTTTTGGAAAACCATTTCCTATGGTTTTGTTCTGCAGTATCTTTACTACTGCACGCAAATAGCTTGATAATTTTGGGCAATGCTCAAACCTGCCCCCCTTCCCCCCGAAAAAATGTGAAAGTTGTATCAGGAAACTATATGAATTATTTGATTTCCACAAATAACAAAAATTACAATGTTTAACGCAGAAAAAGTGTTTGGAAACTGTTTTAAAATAATAGTTTTAAGTAAACGTATTTGTTGGTCAAATAATACAATTTACACGGTCAGCATAAAACGCTAAAAAAATGTGTTGTGATTAGTTAGTGCTGAATAAAATCACTTGTTAAATACATTAATAATAAATATGAATATCAACAAAACAATAAATAAAAATGAACCTATTTTACTGTAGCGTCATTTGATTCATTTCATAGAGTGCTACTTTGTAAGTTATGACTAATTAACTATTTAAAGCAAACAAATAATTTAAAAAATATTAAATATCAGAAACCTCTACTGCGATTTATAAAGTTACGATAACGATTTTCTCGAGTGCTAATTTCTTTTTCAATTTTTTCCCATCAGTGCCATCATCCGTACCTTTTGCGGTTTGCGATGGTGTAGCAGTTAGTGTAACGGACTGCTGTAACGGTTCGCTGGTTCAAACCCGATCGAAGCCGTGGATTTTTAAGGGTGAAAAAATCCTTTGTACGCCTTCCTTCGGAAGGGATGTAAAACCGGCTGTCCTATGTTAGTAGATTTACTTGCATGTAAAAGATCCTCAAGCCTAAATGAAACCTCTGAGCTAAATTCAAAATCGCCTGTTTCGTCACCCGAGATAATACCTTCATTCTCCGATAGGTGGTGAAAGGAGCTTAGCGAAATTTGCGTGGTCAGATGGAAGAGCAGGCCTCATGGCCTGAGTGTCCCTATGTAAAATAAGGCATCAATTGAATTCAATTCAATTCAATACCGTTGACTTGCGGGGCTCCGGGCCCGCCGGCAATGCCAATATTTCGAATTTTTTTCCTTCAGTTAATCCGGACCTCTAGTTGACCAGGAATCGAATTATCGCGGAGTTTTCTGTGATAGAATCTACGGCAGTCGAAGAAATCATTTGGTGCCCAACGACAAACGACCTCATTTCACGAAGGAATGCGTCCAATTTTATGAGCTAGCTCTGAGAGCGGCATTTTATCGATATGAAAGGAAGCGCGTACAAACATTTTGTAAATTCCGCGGAAAGCGGCTGCAAACACTTCGCTTTAACGGCCTTGTCGCTTTAACCTTTGCGGCGTAGCGTAGCGGAGAGAGAGAGACAGAGAGAGAGAGCGTTTGGGAGTGGTGGGGCGGGAGCGTGGGCGGAGGGTTCATGGTGTGTGTGGAGAAGGGTGGGGGTGCTGGTCATGGAGGAACGAGACCTGGGGCGGGGCGTTGCGAAGGATCACGTACAGTGGCGTATTCTGCTTTCATGCTCTGGGCTTCCGTTGACTTTGGAAATAATCTTTGACTATAGAGGATGTCCGGGGAGGAATCGTCGAAACTTCGAAAAAAAAGTTCTTAAGACAATTCTAAGCATATTTTGTCTAATAAACTACGAGGATATTCCGAATGGTTCAGCCGCAATAAGCACTCATAAGTTGTATAGAAACACTCTTGAAATGTGTGAATTGTTTGTTATTTACAAAAGAAATGAATATATATGCTTAGACAGAAAAATTATGCGAGAAATAAAAAAGCCGTCGAATTGTGTAAATTGAATGTTTCTTTAAAATTTTTTGCTTAATTTTTCTTTCTGAACAAATATATTCATTTGTTTTGTAAATAATAAGCAACTTATGTTTCTGGAGTGTTTCTATGCTTCTATAATGCAAATTTTTGCCTAGAAATCATTTTTTCAAACCAACTTTTGAGTGCTTATTGCGGCTCAACCATTCGGAATATCCACGTAGTTTATTAGACAAAATATGCTTAGAATTGTTTTAAGAACTTATTTTCGAAGTTTCGACGTTTCCTCCCCGGACGCCCTATATACTCGTAACTATACATAAAGGTGGCTCCACACATTCGCCATTCGCCGAGCAGCGTGATACTGCTCGCCTGATCCCGACTAGCTGATGTGTTCGGCGAATTTTCGCTCCCTTTGATGTGTCCAAAAGACCGAGAAGTGGTGGGTAGGGCGAGCGCCGAATGTTCGTCACTCAGCAAATAGCAAGCGACCCATCCGCACTACTCGGGATTCAACGAGCTGTTGCTCGCCGAATAACGACTGTGTGGAGCCGCCTTATGATGGGGCGAGGTGGATCCAGGCGGCATTGGGCCGAAGAGGAGCATGGGAACTGAGCGTTGGCTGGATGGAATATTGATTGATGTTTCCGGGCGCGTCAACTACTTAGGTCATTACTCCAGTGAGTGTAGTGCGTGTTTTTCTCAGGAGGTGGCGATGATCTTTTCCCCGCTGGATGGTGAGAACCGGCGCCGACCTACCGTCTACTAGCGGGGTTTTCCCCTAACCAGGTGTCTCCCACCTGCGGGGCACCGCCCCAGCCGGGACAAGCTGTAAGCTCCCGACCGGTCTCCCGACATGTGTGGTGGTGTAGTGCATGTTAGTGTAAGTAATGGGTGAGGATAGGACAAGGAAGAGGAAGGAAAGGTCGCGCGCAGTCCGTGACCCGTGTGTTAGGGTACTGCTCCGGCATTCGCCTGGTGTTGATCGGAGAAACCACGGCTGGGTGGAAGAGATGTAGATCTCCACAGGACTTCACCACACTTCACAGCACTGGCGCATGCAGGACTGGCGGAGCGGATAGGAAGTGAGAGGAGAGGGGGAAGGGAGGAAAGGATAGTGAAGTGCACCCGGAGGAAGTGATGAGAGGAGAGGGGGAAGGGAGGAAAGGATAGTGAAGTGCAACCGGGGGGCTGGTGTCGGCGGGGGATGTAGAGCGAGGAGAAGAGAGGAGGAGACGGGCGGGAGGAAGGGCCCGCCGGGGCGTCTGATGATAGGAGGGACGCGTGACAAGTGCGGCGGGTTGGCAGGAGAGGTGAGGGGGAAGGCAGAAAGGGCGGGGCGGAGAGAGTGAGGAAGGCGGGGACGCAGTTGGAGGAGGGGAAAGGGAAGGGAAAAAGGGCGGGGCGGGATAGTGATGTATACCTTGGAGGCTGGTGAAGTCGTAGGCTTCCGCGGCTGGAGTCATGTGGATGATCTTGGCTGTTCGGGCGACAACGCGTCGAAGGCTGTGTTGCCGACGTTTTGACCATCTTGTCGTGGTCTTCCGCAGGGCCAGCCTGATCAGGGTCAGTCTCACCAGTCCTGAGGAAGACCACGACAAGATGGCAACTCAGCCTTCGACGCGGCGTCACCCGGACAGCTAATATCATTGAAGCGAGGTATAAAGGGGCGGGTAGTGGCGACGCTAGGATCGGGGAAGTGTGAGGAAGGGAGGGACGCAGGGGAAGAGGAGGGGAGAGGGAGGAGACGAAGGAAGGGATGAGGGGGGAAGGGAGAGGCAGGTGGAACGGAACGGGAGAGTCCGGTAGAACAGGGCGATGAGGGCGGTACACCGCGGGGCGGTACCTGTCTAGCCGGGAGGTCGCGGTGGACGGGGCGGAGAAGAGTGGGCAGGGGTCGGGGCGGGGCGGGGGCAGGGCGGGGTCGGGGTCGGTGCGGGGCAGGGGCGCAGGGAGCGGGGAAGAGTGGGCCGGGGGCGGGGAGGGGCAGGGGGCGGAGCAGGGGGCGTGGCAGGGGGCGGGGCGGGGGCGGAGCAGGAGGTGGGACAGGGGGCGGGGCGGGGGCGGGGCAGGGGCGCAGGGAGTGGGGAAGAGTGGGCCGGGGGCGGGGCGGTGGCGTGGCAAGGCGAGGGGGCGGGGGCGCAGGGGCCGGGAAAGGGTGAGGTGGGGACAGGGCGGGGCGTGGCGGGGGCGGGGCGTGGGCAGGCGTGGAGGGGGCGGGGCGGTGGCGGGGCGTAGGGGGGCCGCGCGGGGGCGGGGCGGGGCGGGGGTTTGACGGGGCGTGGGCAGGCGGGGCGGGGGCGCAGGGGGCGGGGAAGAGTGGGCCGGGGCGGGGCGGAGGCGTGGTAAGGCGGTGGCGGGGAGGGGGCGGGCCGGAGGCGTGGCGTGGCGGGGACGGGGCGGGGTCGGGGCGTGGGTGGGCGGGGCGTGGGCAGGCGGGGAGGGGGTGGGGGCGGGGCGTGGGCAGGCGGGGCGGGGGCGCAGGGGACAGGGCCGTGGGCGAGGGATCGATGCGAGGGGCCTCCGTTGCCCCCCCCCTGTGACGTCACGCCCGCGGCGCCGGCCGCCCCCACGCACCGGCCTCCTCGCTGGCGCACGCCGCCGCTCGGATGAAAGGGAAGCCGGAAACAAAAGCCGCCCGGCAGTTGTCGCGTCCCCTTCGGCACCGGATTCATTCACCTGCGCTCTGTGTTGCTTATTTACAACATAACCACCGGGAGGGGCCGGGAGAGATGGCTCAGTGCATCAACTGACGTCACTGCAGTCCCTGTGACAGGGAAGTCCTAATTCCCTTCAGTCCCGACGGCGGCAGGATTTTTCAACACTATCTTGTCAGCTAGGTCGAATTCAGCCGCTGTCTGGAGGAGAATTCTAGCGGCCGGCTTCTCTGGTCGGTAGTTTTCCGTGGTTTCTCCGATCAACACCAGGCGAAAACCGGAGCAGTACTCTAACAAACGGGACACGGACTGCGTGCGATCTTTCCTTCCTCTTCCTTGGCATATCCTCATCCCTTACACACACACTAACAAGCACCAAACTACCACACATGCCGGGAGACCGGTCGGGAGTTTGGAGCTTGTCCCGGCTGGGGCGGTGCCCCGCTGGTGGGAGATAGCTGGTTGAGGGGAAACCCCGCTAGTCGACGGTAGGTCGGCGCCAGATCTCGCCATTCAGCGGGGAAAAGATCATCGCCACCTCCCGAGAAAAAAACACGCCCTACACTTACGAGACTAATGACCTAAGTAGTTGACGCGCCCAGAAACACGAATCAATCACCGGGAGGGACGCTGACGTCACTGCAGTGCCTCTGACCGGGAGGTCCTAGGTTCGAGTCTCCACGGTGGCAGGATTTCCGTCACTATGGTCCGATTAAAATAAGTTGGTGATTGACAGTTCCGAACGGAAGGGAGTGACGTTGACAGTTTGCGTACCAATGAGCACGTGCTCCCGGGACAAGAATATAAACATTTGAAATAAATATTTATTAAAGTATCCAAATCATTCTCTCATATTGTATGAAGCTAGAGCTTCAGAAGCACAAATGTCAATCACCAACTTATTTTAATCGTATCCTATTGACGGAAATTCTGCCACCGTCGAGACTCGAACCTATTCAGTCGCTGTCTGGAGGGGAATTCTACCGGCCGGATGTTCCCTTCTGTAGTTTTTCGTGGTTTCTCCGATTCCTGAGTAGCCTATTCGATTTCTTCGCTCAGAAATTGTAATGTCAGCCGTTGTGAATACTATATAATCTAAGGTTCCCGTGATGCCTATCAACACTATTTTCGTTTCAGCCTACTTCGAGATGATCAAAGATTAAAGACAGGGATTTCCTGGTAAAGAATAGTCCAAACCAAAAGTTTACCAGCTGAGTTCACTTGAACGAATAGAAGAAGTCTCAGTTACACCAGAAACATAACCAACAGATTGAGTTGTTCATCAGAACTGGTTTTGATAACATTTTTTCGTAATTTTTCCTTTCTGTTCGATCATTTTAAAAACATTTAAAGAAAATTGTATTGGTCATTTTTGGCTATGTTTTGGGTCATCAAAATGCCGATCTTTCCTTCCTCTTTCTTGTCCTGTCCTCTCCTCTTACACACACACACTAACATGCACTACACCACCACAAATGCCGTGAGACGGGTTGGGAGCTTACAGCTTGTCCCGGCTGGGGCGGTGCCCCGCTGGTGGAAGATACCTGGTTGAGGGGAAAACCCCGCTAGTCGACGGTAGGTCGGCGCCAGATCTCGCCATCCAGCGGGGAAAAGATCACCATCTTCCAATGAAAGAACACGCAATACACTTACGGAATTTATGGCTTTAGCAATTGTCTTGCCCGTACTCATACCACTACTAGCAAAAAGAGAACACAAAAAAAACGTACGCATAGTGAAGCTACATTTATGTCCAAAAGCAAAAAAGGGGCTACCTAATGATTTGGGCAAAGGATCAAGGAAACTTGGCGAAAGACCTAATAGAGTTGGATTGTTCGACGCCGAAGCTGTTGTACACTACTTGTTACAGCCATATTTAGTTTTTTAGAATTACCCAATTAAAATGTTAACTAATTTATTATAGATCATTGTTAAAATGAACTTTAATTTCATTTATAATTGTCACCACCTTGCCACCTTTTTGGATGAGTTTACACTCGGAAATATGTTCCACAAACGTAAAGAGTAGTAGGTGGTGATCTTCTTAATGAGGAACAAAAAAAGGTTTTTCATAATTAAATTTGTTCAATGAATTGTCACTCCACCCGGGATTCTTGTGTCACTACACAAGGTGACGACTATTATAAACATTATTCATTATAATTATTTATATTATGTATAATATATATTATATATGTAAAGAAAACAAAGAACAACTTGCTTTCTTTAATCTGCCGCGGTACCAGTCAAGTGACAATCGCTCGCTTATGATCGCTCATTTGTGATAGAAGGAAGTAATTTAACTTGAAGTAAAAACCTTTTATATGTTGTTTTCTGTTTCTATTACAGGAAATTTATGTGTGTTATTGTCATTATTTATTATTATTGTTATTATTGAAAATTGTGTGAAATTATAACTCTATCACACAAACTCAACGAAGATTTTTATTTCTGAATTTGTAGTTACATTAACGTTGTAACCATTATATATATATATATATATATATATATATATATATATATATATATATAATATCATAACGAGCAATACATCAGGCGTAAGAACCTATTCAAAGAATTGGATGACTCGATAGATTAGTGGTTAGAGCAACTGGAAACCAAGAGAATCCCGGTCGGGGTGACAATCCTTTGAACAAATTAAATTTTTTATTTCTGTTTGGATGCACGCTCTCTAACTGCACAGAGTTTTGCAGTTGGTTGTCGTCGCAGGCGGAGTGCGTGTGCGTGTGGGGTGGGGGCGATGGAGTTCGACAACGAGCGCGCCCTGCTGCTCATCGAGCTGTACCGCCGCCACCGCTCGCTCTGGGACCCCAAGGACCCGCTCTACTACTCCAAGGCGCGCAAGGTCAGTCCAACACCCACCTAGGTATCTACCTATATATCTACCTGCCTACAATTCTATCTGCCTAGATATTTACCTGCCTAGATATCTATCTGCCTAGATATTTACCTGCCTAGATGTCTACCTGCCTATATATCTATCTGCCTAGATATCTATCTGCCTATATATTTACCTGCCTAGATATCTATCTGCCTATATATCTATCTGCCTATATATCTATCTGCCTATATATCTATCTGCATAGATGTCTATCTGCCTAGATATCTATCTGCCTAGATATCTATCTGCCTATATTTACCTGCCTAGATATCTATCTGCCTATATATCTATCTGCCTATATATTTACCTGCCTAGATATCTATCTGCCTAGATATTTACCTGCCTAGATATCTATCTGCCTAGATATCTATCTGCCTATATATCTATCTGCCTATATATCTATCTGCCTATATATCTATCTGCCTAGATGTGTATCTGCCTAGATATCTATCTGCCTATATATTTACCTGCCTAGATATCTATCTGCCTAGATATTTACCTGCCTAGATGTCTACCTGCCTAGATATCTATCTGCCTAGATATCTATCTGCCTATATATTTACCTGCCTAGATATCTATCTGCCTATATATCTATCTGCCTATATATCTATCTGCCTATATATCTATCTGCCTATATATCTATCTGCCTAGATGTCTATCTGCCTAGATATCTATCTGCCTAGATATCTATCTGCCTATATATTTACCTGCCTAGATATCTATCTGTCTAGATATCTATCTGCCTATATATCTATCTGTCTATATATCTATCTGCCTATATATCTATCTGCCTATATATCTATCTGCCTAGATATCTATCTGCCTAGATATCTATCTGCCTATAAATCTATCTGCCTATATATCTATCTGCATAGATGTCTATCTGCCTAGATATCTATCTGCCTATATTTACCTGCCTAGATATCTATCTGCCTAGATATCTATCTGCCTAGATATCTATCTGCCTAGATATCTGCCTATATATCTATCTGCCTAGATGTCTATCTGCCTAGATATCTATCTGCCTAGATATCTATCTGCCTATATATTTACCTGCCTAGACATCTATCTGCCTAGATATCTATCTGCCTAGATATCTATCTGCCTAGATATCTATCTGCCTAGATATCTATCTGCCTAGATATCTATCTGCCTAGATATCTATCTGCCTAGATGTCTATCTGCCTAGATGTCTATCTGCCTAGATGTCTATCTGCCTAGATATTTATCTGCCTAGATATCTATCTGCCTAGATATATATCTGCCTAGATATCTATCTGCCTATATATCTATCTGCCTATATATCTATCTGCCTATATATCTATCTGCCTAGATATCTATCTGCCTAGATATCTATCTGCCTATATATCTGTCTGTCTAGATATCTATCTGCCTAGATATCTATCTACCTACATATGTATCTGCCTAGATATCTGTCTGCCTAGATATCTATCTGCCTATATATCTGTCTGTCTAGATATCTATCTGCCTAGATATCTATCTACCTACATATGTATCTGCCTAGATATCTGTCTGCCTAGATATCTATCTGCCTAGATATATGTCTGCCTAGATATATATCTGCCTAGATATCTATCTGCCTAGATATCTGTCTGCCTAGATGTCTATCTGCTTAGATATCTATCTGCCTAGATATGTCTGCCTAGCTATCTGTCCGCCTATATATCTGTCTGCCTATATATCTATCTGCCTAGATATCTACCTGCCTAGATATCTATCTGCCTATATATCTGTCTGTCTAGATATCTATCTGCCTAGATATCTATCTACCTACATATGTATCTGCCTAGATATCTGTCTGCCTAGATATCTATCTGCCTAGATATATGTCTGCCTAGATATATATCTGCCTAGATATCTATCTGCCTAGATATCTGTCTGCCTAGATGTCTATCTGCCTAGATATCTATCTGCCTATATATCTATCTGCCTATATATCTATCTGCCTATATATCTATCTGCCTATATATCTATCTGCCTAGATGTCTATCTGCCTAGATATCTATCTGCCTATATATTTACCTGCCTAGATATCTATCTGCCTAGATATTTACCTGCCTAGATGTCTACCTGCCTAGATATCTATCTGCCTAGATATCTATCTGCCTATATATTTACCTGCCTAGATATCTATCTGCCTATATATCTATCTGCCTATATATCTATCTGCCTATATATCTATCTGCCTAGATGTCTATCTGCCTAGATATCTATCTGCCTAGATATCTATCTGCCTATATATTTACCTGCCTAGATATCTATCGGCCTAGATATCTATCTGCCTATATATCTATCTGCCTATATATCTATCTGCCTATATATCTATCTGCCTAGATATCTATCTGCCTAGATATCTATCTGCCTAGATGTCTATCTGCCTATATATCTATCTGCCTATATATCTATCTGCCTATATATCTATCTGCATAGATGTCTATCTGCCTAGATATCTATCTGCCTAGATATCTATCTGCCTATATTTACCTGCCTAGATATCTATCTGCCTATATATCTATCTGCCTATATATTTACCTGCCTAGATATCTATCTGCCTAGATATTTACCTGCCTAGATATCTATCTGCCTAGATATCTATCTGCCTATATATCTATCTGCCTATATATCTATCTGCCTATATATCTATCTGCCTATATATCTATCTGCCTAGATATCTATCTGCCTATATATTTACCTGCCTAGATATCTATCTGCCTAGATATTTACCTGCCTAGATGTCTACCTGCCTAGATATCTATCTGCCTAGATATCTATCTGCCTATATATTTACCTGCCTAGATATCTATCTGCCTATATATCTATCTGCCTATATATCTATCTGCCTATATATCTATCTGCCTATATATCTATCTGCCTAGATGTCTATCTGCCTAGATATCTATCTGCCTAGATATCTATCTGCCTATATATTTACCTGCCTAGATATCTATCTGTCTAGATATCTATCTGCCTATATATCTATCTGTCTATATATCTATCTGCCTATATATCTATCTGCCTATATATCTATCTGCCTAGATATCTATCTGCCTAGATATCTATCTGCCTATATATCTATCTGCCTATATATCTATCTGCATAGATGTCTATCTGCCTAGATATCTATCTGCCTATATTTACCTGCCTATATATCTATCTGCCTAGATGTCTATCTGCCTAGATATCTATCTGCCTAGATATCTATCTGCCTATATATTTACCTGCCTAGACATCTATCTGCCTAGATATCTATCTGCCTA
The DNA here is from genome assembly GCA_031308135.1 of Acheta domesticus. NCBI lineage: Eukaryota > Metazoa > Arthropoda > Insecta > Orthoptera > Gryllidae > Acheta > Acheta domesticus. Next base: position 92,524,701 of record JAHLJT010005437.1, on the reverse strand, counting down.
GATATCTATCTGCCTAGATATCTATCTGCCTAGATATCTATCTGCCTAGATATCTATTTGCCTAGATGTCTATCTGTCTAGATGTCTATCTGCCTAGATGTCTATCTGCCTAGATATCTATCTGCCTAGATATCTATCTGCCTAGATATCTATCTGCCTAGATATCTATCTGCCTAGATATCTATCTGCATAGATATATATCTGCCTAGATATCTATCTGCCTATATATTTACCTGCCTAGATATCTATCTGTCTAGATATCTATCTGCCTATATATCTATCTGTCTATATATCTATCTGCCTATATATCTATCTGCCTATATATCTATCTGCCTAGATATCTATCTGCCTAGATATCTATCTGCCTATATATCTATCTGCCTATATATCTATCTGCATAGATGTCTATCTGCCTAGATATCTATCTGCCTATATTTACCTGCCTATATATCTATCTGCCTAGATGTCTATCTGCCTAGATATCTATCTGCCTAGATATCTATCTGCCTATATATTTACCTGCCTAGACATCTATCTGCCTAGATATCTATCTGCCTAGATATCTATCTGCCTAGATATCTATCTGCCTAGATATCTATCTGCCTAGATATCTATTTGCCTAGATGTCTATCTGTCTAGATGTCTATCTGCCTAGATGTCTATCTGCCTAGATATCTATCTGCCTAGATATCTATCTGCCTAGATATCTATCTGCCTAGATATCTATCTGCATAGATATATATCTGCCTAGATATCTATCTGCCTATATATCTATCTGCCTAGATATCTATCTGCCTAGATATCTATCTGCCTAGATATATATCTGCCTAGATATCTATCTGCCTAGATATCTATCTGCCTAGATATCTATCTGCCTAGATATCTATCTGCCTAGATATCTATCTGCCTAGATATATATCTGCCTAGATATCTATCTGCCTAGATATCTATTTGCCTATATACCTATCTGCCTAGATATCTATCTGCCTAGATATCTATCTGCCTAGATATCTATCTGCCTAGATATATATCTGCCTAGATATATATCTGCCTAGATATCTATCTGCCTAGATATCTATCTGCCTAGATATCTATCTGCCTAGATATATATCTGCCTAGATATCTATCTGCCTATATATCTATCTGCCTATATATCTATCTGCCTATATATCTATCTGCCTAGATATCTATCTGCCTAGATATCTATCTGCCTATATATCTATCTGCCTAGATATCTATCTGCCTAGATATCTATCTGCCTATATATCTGTCTGTCTAGATATCTATCTGCCTAGATATCTATCTACCTACATATGTATCTGCCTAGATATCTGTCTGCCTAGATATCTATCTGCCTAGATATATGTCTGCCTAGATATATATCTGCCTAGATATCTATCTGCCTAGATATCTGTCTGCCTAGATGTCTATCTGCTTAGATATCTATCTGCCTAGATATGTCTGCCTAGCTATCTGTCCGCCTATATATCTATCTGCCTAGATATCTTTCTGCCTAGATATCTTTCTGCCTAGATATTTTTCTGCCTAGATATCTACTGCCTAGATATCTATCTGCCTATATATATATATCTGCCTAGATATCTATCTGCCTAGATATCTATCTTCTTAGATATCTATATACCTAGGAATTTATCTACCTAGATATCTATATGCCTAGATATCTATCTACTTTTAAATGAGGGTTGGGGCAGAAGTTATGGCAACCATATTTTTTCTTAAAGAAATATTATTGGATCGCAACATTTAATTTATATCTTGACAGAAATGCTGCCGTAGAGTGTCTTTGCATCAACTGATAGCTCTGCAAGTGTCTTTATTAGTACAGAGAGCAACTTGAATTCAGTTGTCCGTCTACCGCCGTGCGAGGTGAATGTAACGTTTCCAGCAGTCTTACTCTAAGAGAGCCGTTCACCATGAATGGAATGCCCTAGAATGTCACAGGATGAAATTGGAGGAAGCTCATAGAATAATGCTATTCCGTACCGGACAGCCGCGAGATGCAGGAGAGTTTCTGCAAAGATGCACAGCAACCAGTGATCGGCAACGCACGTGATGAACTGTGAGTGTGCGGATCAATGTGATGTGCGGTAATCGAGTGTCTACTTAATCAGGCCTTTAGAACGGGTATGTAATGCTTTTCGAATTTGTGAAGTCGTATTCTCTAAAATGCCTTAGATCATGAAACGAGTACGGTCATTTCAAATACCTTAATAAATATGATAAATTCAATTTGTTTGTGTTGATAAATGTCCAAGCACTTAGTTTATACTTTATACTTTTATTTGCATATTCGAAATTCCCCCCTACTCATATTCTCACCAAAAAAATAGTTGCCATGACTTCTGCCCCAACCCTCGTGTATAGATAGGGACTTTCTTTAAGGGGACCAGGAAGGCCCTATACCTACAATATAGACTTCAAGGAACATTATTTTGCAAATCATACACACTAGAGAATTATTTTTACTGTAGTTTCTTGGCTATATTTTAGATGTTTTGCCATAGGACTTTTTAAAAATTTTAACTTTTGTTGTAGATATGAAGTTTTAAAAGTGTGGAAAATTTACACCCACATTTTTTGTTATTGTAATGTAACAGTTTGTATAAATAATAAGATATAATAATGAGGCTATGACAGAAGTAGTTTGAGTTTGTGAAGAATGTATAAAAGTTTGAAGTCAGTAGTTCTAATAGTTTAGGAAAGAATGTTCCTTATATACGAAAAAACAAACTTACGAGAATCAGGCTTGAAAGTTTGCCATGTATTTCCAGTACATGCCAGATCCATATGATGGATTTTCAGAATATTTCGACATGTACTCTTTTAGTTTCTTTTTCACTAATGTCATAGTGTGTCTTGCTTGCTTCTCCGTTTCAGCCCTCTAGTTTCTTTCCCTATTTTCCTTATTTATCTCATTGTAAAACAAAAAACAGAGATAATTCCAAATCAGTAACCACGCATAGCAAGGTCGACCATGCCAGTATATTATTTAAATTAAAATAATACTTAGGAACAACGTAGATAAAATGAACACATCATTAAAAAGGGAAATATTTAAGATTAATAATGTAATAAAAAATTTAAAAATAGATATTTTTTATTTTTCGCCAACTGCGTCCCCTTAAAAATTAATTTCAGAGTCTGTTCACATTGTAGTTTAATTAATGAATGTTTATTTGATGGTGCTTTCATTTTGTTGTTTTGATGTCACGATATCTCGTGAAGTCCCCAGTCGTGCCGCCAGGTATCGCGTGATCGCAACCATATGAAGCAGTGCTTACGATCATGCGATGTCTAGTGGCACGAGCGAGAAAGAAGCGAAATGCCGTGTGATATTCCATCGTGGCCATAGGGACCTGAGGGGCAGAGTTAGAAAATAGCATTGTGAGGTCATACCGGCTATAGCAATGTGAGGTCATACCGGCCCACACGTTGGGCGCAATTTGTGATCCTAGTGGTGGAGAGTGAGAAGTGTGTGTGGTGTGCGCACGTGGGGGGAGATGTGGTTTCTCGTGGGATGAGTGAGTGGTTGTTAGGCGCAGGCGTGGATACTGGTGTGGTTCGTGGTATTAGGCAGCTACGCTTGGGCACCTGAGAGGGTGGTGGTGGTGGTGTGGCTAGAGTGTGAAGTGTGTGTGTCTGTAGGTGCAGCCTGACCTGTGAGGTGAGAAGTGGTGAGAGTGGAAGCTTGTACGCTTCGGCGTGGATACAGGTGTGGTTGGTGGTGTGTGGAGTTGTGCTGGGAGAGGGTGTGTGCGCAGGCGCAGGCGTGGGGCGAGGTGGCGGCGCGCGTGGGCGGCGCCGTGCCGGAGGTGCGCCGCAAGATGGAGAGCCTCCTGGGCTCCTTCCGCAGGGAGCGCTCGCGGGCGGCGCGCGCGGCCGGCAGGGGTGAGCGGCGCCAGCGCCTCTACCAACCACCCCCCCTCCAGCCACTTCACGCCCTTCATCCTTACAAGCACAACTGTTCCCTCCAGCGACATCACGTCCTTCATCCTTACAACAACAACTGTTCCCTCCAGCCACTTCACGTCCTTCATCCCTACAAGCACAACTGTTCCCTCCAGCGACTTCACGTCCTTCATCCCTACCAGAACAACTGGTCCCTCCAGCAACTTCACGTCCTTCATCCCTACAAGCACAACTATTCCCTCCAGCGACTTCACGTCCTTCATCCCTACAAGCACAACTGTTCCCTCCAGCAGCTTCACGTCCTTCATCCCTACAAGCACAACTGTTCCCTCCAGCGACTTCACGTCCTTCATCCCTACCAGAACAACTCCTCCCTCCAGCGACTTCACGTCCTTCATCCCTACAAGCACAACTGTTCCCTCCAGCGACTTCACGTCCTTCATCCCTACAAGCACAACTGTTCCCTCCAGCAGCTTCACGTCCTTCATCCCTACAAGCACAACTGTTCCCTCCAGCAGCTTCACGTCCTTCATCCTTACAAGCACAACTGTTCCCTCCAGCAACTTCACGTCCTTCATCCCTACAAGCACAACTGTTCCCTCCAGCGACTTCACGTCCTTCATCCCTACAAGCACAACTGTTCCCTCCAGCAGCTTCACGTCCTTCATCCCTACCAGAACAACTGGTCCCTCCAGCAACTTCACCTCTTTCACCTCTAGTACCGAAACCGTCCACTCAAGCAACTTCGTCCTTTAGCTCTACCGGCGACTTCACGTCCTTCATCCCTACAAGCACAACTGTTCCCTCCAGCAACTTCACGTCCTTCATCCCTACAAGCACAACTGTTCCCTCCAGCAACTTCACGTCCTTCACCTCTGCTACCGAAACCGTCCACTTAAGCAACTTCGTCCTTTATCTCTACCGGCAACTTCACGTCCTTCATCCCTACAAAAACAACTGTTCCCTCCAGCAACTTCATGTCCTTCATCCCTACAAGCCCAACTGTTCCCTCTAGCAACTTCACGTCCTGCATCTCTACCACAACAACTGTTCCCTCCAGCAACTTTACGTCCTTCACCTCTGCTACCGAAACCGTCCACTTAAGCAACTTCGTCCTTTATCTCTACTGGCAACTTCACGTCGTTCATCCCTACAAGAACAACTGTTCCCTCCAGCAACTTCACGTCCTTCATCCCCACCAGAACAACTGTTCCCTCCAGGAACTTTACGTCCTTCACCTCTACCACCGCCACCGTCCCCTCAAGCAGCACTGTCCTTTTATTTATTTATTTATTTATTTGGTCAAAAAACAGTAAAAACTGTATATGACGTATACATTTATCTCTACCAGCGCAGCCCGCTCTCTGCAGCAACTTCACATCAAACTTGCGATTCCATCTGCCATCTCGGCTTATTTGTCTCAGGGTCCACATTTCGCGGTCCAACATTGCCTGGGGGGCGTGCCCCCATAACCTTATGGAAACACAAACAACCAGCTTTCGGGACTGTTGTGAAGACCAGCCTGTCGCCCTTCCTGGGTAGAGGCGATGTCTCCAAAGGCGGGGAACTTAGGTCGCGGAGATAGGAAAACCTCGTCCGGCTTTATCGCGCATGCGCAGACCAGGTTTTTTTTCTAAGTTGTCGAGCTGTACCTACACAACTAGGTCAAATGCAGCCACTTTCTGAACGAGAATTCTACGGTAGACTGTTTCCATAAGTATTCAATTACTCCCATTTGTTGCCTTTGGGAGCTTGCAATTTAAAAAAAATATAATATTTTCATTTCCCCTGATTTCATCCTGGATAAATGCCAGTAAATAAATGAGAAATCTCTTAATAATATTTTTTAAGTAATAAGATTTCTTTCTGTTTCTTCTACTGTAACAACAATATCTTAGTAGCAAAATACGTTACATTCGTTTCGCAATAAAATGTAAAATGAGTTCAATTGCTGTTTAAATTATTAGAATGCCAGAAGAGATGTTTTTATTCAAAATATGAATAACTGAAAAGACAATTCACCCCAGTATGGTATTTCACATTCTATGAGCAATTTCATTTTCCTTTTGGTGACATATAAAAAGTATTTTCCTGCAAATTTAATGTAACAGGCGTTTCATACAAGCCCACGATATATTTTGAAATATAATATAACCATTGATAGCCGCAAGGTTTTAGAGATGAGTTATTTTCGTATTTGCGAAATAAAATGTAATCTCGTTATTTTCCGTTTTAGGCAGAAACATTGAAAACGACTTTCATTTGGAGTAGTAATGCCTTGAAAGTATTATATGTGTTAGACTTTTTCGCTCCTTTGGCAATAAAGAGTAAAAGGTAATCAATAATAATAATGATTACAAATAATAATCTAAAGATAATAATAAATAATAATAGTAATAATTAAATTAATTTAATGGTTTATGGTTTTAAATTTGGTGGAAGATGTGATCTTTGTTTGTAAATAATGCTTAACTCTACGGGTCTTCTAAAAGTTTACATAACATAAATTAATCTTTCTTTAATAATTACAGTACCACGCGCCAGTGGTGGCTGAAGGCTTATTTGGATCCCTAGCAAGCGATCTCATTGCCTCATGGAATGTCCGCATTTTTTTTCACCTAGTTACGTCTTTCATAGACGACTTACTAATATAGAACAATGCTTGTTTTTCTAATATCACATTACATATTATTATAATGCACTGTTTCAAGAAATTCAATATAATTGAAAGGTGAAATTTGTAAGATTACTTTTTATACTGAAATGTTGAATACGAATGAACTTTTACATATGTGAATACATTAAAATCAGCGAAGTCAATTAACTATTTAGGTGGTTTTATGCACAAAAAATAAATTTTATGAAGTGTTCTCTCTGGTACACCTAACTTTTGTAGGCATACCTAACTTCTGTAGGCATGCAGAAAACAAAAGTTTTTGTGTGATTGTAAAGTTGGTAGCACCGGATATTATTGGCTATTGCGTGACAATTTCGACATTCTGCCTCATAACAAAATATATTGTCAGCTTTGAAATAACACACGGATAAGGAGTAAGACATTTTATTTTAGGTATTATCCTAATTAAAATGTGATTTTTTGGCCAATTCAAAAAAAGTAATCTATTCGAAACTTATTGCCAAACAATTAAAACAACAAGTACTGAAATGTTTGTTTCTCAAAATTGAAAGTGTTTAAGTAACAATTCGTTTTCTTTACAGGCTTACGTAGAAACTACACGTCTTCCTGGTTTGCGTACGACAAGATGAAGTTTCTCATCGACAGGGACAATCCGAAGAAACCCAAGCGGCTAAGATCAGAAAATGTGAGTGATTGCATTCGGATTTATGTGAGGTTAGGTAACAAGTGCATCATTAACAGTCGAATATTGTTTCTTTAAAATAATTTTTATTTCACAATTTGTTGTATTTGGACCATTCGGTGATATTTTTAACATATAATTGTAAATAATAACATACATATAAAGACATGGAGGAAGATGCACCTTTTTGGAATCTTCTGAATTCAAACATTAATTTGGCTGTTATATTAAAATAGGTTTATGTGACAAATCTATATGTTAAATCAAATGATTTGTATCTTTTTAGTCTGTGTATTTCTTCGCTGCTGTGTAGATTGTTGACGACTGAATGATTAAGGTGATCGTGAAGTCTGTCGTGGTATTTTCTGCTGTAATTGGTCACAGTTTCTTGCACCATTGGAACCTGTATTACTCGCGCAATTTTTCTTGACAGATGGATTGAAGAAATGCGGGTAGAGTGGGGGTATTAGTTACGGTCAGTATTAAAATCAGCCACTAGATTTTATGAAGCAATCAATCTGTCTGTCTATCTATCTATCTTTTGGTTTTATTGGTGTAAAATATCTGTACAAGACCACCATAAAATGTAGAATTACTGCGATTATTGTTGTTAAAGCCTTTATTGTCATCATTGTTATATTATTATTAATATTTCTGTCTTAAAGTAATTTTAAGTTAGATTGTATTTAATTCTTAATTATAATGTGTAAATTTTAGTGTTCTGCCACCAAGTTGCATAAACCTATCTGCGGAAATAAATATCTATCTATCTCTCTATATCCTATCTGTCTGTGTCAATCTATCGAACTGTCTCTGTCAATCTATCGAACTGTCTCTGTCAATCTATCTGTCTATCTATCTATCTTTTTTTACGAGGGAAACTGTGGAAATATTCAACAAGACGCTGAGGTGCCTGTACTCCTGAACAGTGTGAGATTTCTACTCACTAAAACCACAACCCCTTTATGTGCCTGGCATTTTCCACCCTTGAACCACAATTATGCATTACTTCAGGGTGGTGCCAGCTACAGTACTTTGAGGTACTATTCAAATTCGACTTTAGTTGCTATTTCTTTCGTCTTCTTCCTTCTTCTTGAGGATGGCGGTGAATTATCTATCTATTGCTGCCCTCTTCTCCTTGTTGTGGATCATTAGTCACCATGTTTTCTGATGTGACAGTACACCTGACCTCCCATATCATACGATGCCATAGCGTGTCTCATCTCGGACATTGGAATACCGTATGTTATGCATCATCTAGTTCATGGCTGCAATATAAGCATACCGCGTCTTCTGCCTTTCTGAATTTCTTCGGGTATGCTCTAAAGCATCCATGCCCTGTGAGTGCCTGGGTTAAGTGGTATGTCACGGACCCATGCTTGGGGCTTATCCATTTGGAAACGTTAGGGATGAGCCTATGGGTTCATCTGCCCCACTCCGTCCCAGCGCTTCTGCCAGCGGTGCATCACGTTCTAATTTACTTTTTGGACGGCGCTCTATCAGTCTATCTGTCTATCTATCTATCTACCTATCTACCTTTTGTCTATCTGTCTATCTATCTATCTGTCTTTTGTCTATGTCTATCTATTTATCTATCTGTCTTTTGTCTATCTGTCTTTTGTGTATCTGTGTTTTGTGTATCTATCTATCTGTCTTTTGTCTATCTATCTCTCTATCTTTTGTCTGTCTTTCTCTCTTTTGTCTCTCCTTTGTCTGTCTATCTTCTATCTATCTGCCTATCTGTCCATCTATCTATCTATCTATGTGTCTTCTCTCTATCTATCTGTGTATCTATCTATCTATCTATGTGTCTTCTGTCTATCTATCTGTCCATCTGTCTGCCTATCTATTTATCTATCTGTCTTTTGTCTATCTGTCTGTCTCTTTGTCTTTGTGTCTGTCTTTTGTCTATCTATCTGTCTTGTCTATCTATCTATCTATCTATCTGTCTTTTGTCTATCTATCTATCTGTCTTTTTTCTATCTGTCTATCTTTTGTCTATCTGTCCTTTATCTATCTGTCCATCTATCTATCTACCTGTCTGTCTATCAGGCTCGCGAGCAGGCGTCGGAGGGGGCGGAGGGCGGCGTGGGGGCGGAGGCGGAGGCGCTGGAGGCGGCGCCCTTCCTGGACGGGCTGCACTCGGCCTTCGGCGACGCGCTGCTGGTGGAGGCGCCACCGTCGGCGGCGGCGGCGGAGGCGGCGGCTGTGGACGTGAAGCCGTCGGCGCTGGTGCCGCCGCGCCACGCGCCCTCCTGGGGGCCGCTCCCCACCCACCACGACAGGCAAGTCAGCACCACTAATGCCCCGCTAATTCGAAAACCTCGGTAATTCGAAAACATCGATAATTCGAAAACCTCGGTAATTCGAAACCCTCGGTAATTCGAAACATAGGTAATCCGAAAACATTATTAATTCGAAAATACCTGTAATCCGAAAACCCCTGTAATTCGAATGCACCGGTCACTTGCACAAATCGGTAATTCGAAAGCCTTATAGTAGATTTTTCTAACTCTTCCTCTCGAGCCCCTATATCCGCGATGGAATATCACACGGCATTTCGCGTCTTTATCGGTCCTGCCGCTGGGAGTGGCATGATCGCAAGCACTGCTTGATACGGTCGCTATCATGCGATACCTGGCGGTACGACCGAAAAAGACGCGAAATACTGTGACATATTCCATTGTGAAGACGGGTCTTCAGAGGCAGTTGGAAAAATCGCGGTATTGTCATGTAATTCAAAATCCACAGTAATTCGAAAACCTCGGTAATTCGAAATACCTCCCTAATTCAATAGCATTGGTGATTCACGGTAATTCCAAAAACCTAGTAATTCGAAAGCCTTGTTAATTGAAGCACCTTGCTAAGTCATAGTCCCCAATAAGTCACAATCCTTGATAATTCAAGTCTTGGTAATTCCAAAAAGTAATTCTTACGTCCCAGTTACTCGAAGACCTTGGTAATTCGAAAGCATTAGTAATCCAAAAACCTAGGTAATTCGAAAACTTCGGAATTAGCAAAACGTCTGTAATTTTTAGAGCAGTAATAATTCAGACTCATCGGTGATAAAAAAACAGTAATTCGAAAACCTCGGTAATTCGAAAGTATAGATAATTCTATAACATCTGTAATTTGAAAGTCTAGGTAAATCAAACACCTGGATAATTAAAAAAAACAATAATTCCAAAACTTCGGAGATTCAAAAGCATTAGTAATTAAAAAACCGCAATAATACAAATACCTCGGTAATTCGAAAGTCGTGGTAATTCAAACACCTTACCAATTCAAAAATTCCAGTAATTGGAAAAATCCCAGTACTCGAAAACCGCGGTAATTTGAGAGCCTTGATAATTAATACGCCTCGGTAATTCAAAAAACCCTATAGTTCAAAAGCCTTGGTCATTGGAAGTCGTCAATAATCCGAATATTTTCAATTTTTTTCTCGCTCTCTTGCAATCTCTTCTTTTTAATATTTCTTATTATTATTATTGGGCCCCATCCTGTTGCCACGCTGTAGCGCAATGGGCACATAAGGGTGAGATGTGTGTGTGTGTGTGTGTGTGTGTGTGTTGCAGCTGGCGGGCGCGGCGCCCGTCCACCAAATGCGTCGTGGAGACGCCCCGCGACGCGGAAGACGCCGCCGCCGCCGCCCACGACGACTTCGGCGTCAGGTGAGACCCGCCCACCTCCCGAAATGGGCTCTGGAGGAGAATTCTACCATAGCACGATATTTATAACTAGAGACCGGAAAAATATATAGTATGAAAGGTGAAAATATGTTCATAAATATCTAATGAGAATAGAGAGAATATGTAATAAAAATGTAAAATAGGATATAATATGTAATACAATATATAATATACACTAATTATCAAACGAACATTTAAATAATACGAAATTATATTTATAAAAATACTCTTAAAGAAATTTTAAATATAATACATACCTTTCGAAATGCAAGTCAGAAGTCACAAAACGCGGCGTCAGTGATACTTTTAGCACCTGAAGATGAAACTGATTTCAGTCACTGACGCACACTTCTTGCCACACTGAGTTAACTGAAGCAGGCGCGCAGGACTGTGTGAACACCCAACAGCATCATCGTGTAGTAAGCCTCCAGGAAACACCACGCAGTAACAATGTAGGGAAAATTGCTGACTGTTTTAAAAATATTTCTTTTCATAAATATATGTAATAAAATTGAATGAAATTTATATAATAAAAAGAATATTTCGTGAAAATGGCGAAATATGTAAAACATGTAATAACGTACTAAATATGTAAAAATATGTAACGAAAAATTTTGTTATTGTGCTAGAAAGTCGACGATTCGCTAAAATTACACTTTTTATAGCGGTAATTAGAAAGACAAAAAATATGTAATTACATAAAAATCCGGTCTCTATTTATAACTGTACTCTTTAATCCCGTATGGTCACACGGCATTTCGCGTCTTTCTCCCTCGTGCCGCTAGCAGTCGCATGACCGCAAGCTGTGCTTGATACGGTCGTGATCATGCCATATCTGGCGGCACGACTGAGAACGTCGCGAAATACGTTTTGTAAAGCGTTGGAAGTGGGCGATGCAGAGAGCGGGACCAGGGATGGCCTGGTGACGGACGAGGGGGCGGAGTAGAGACGGACTGGAGATGGACCGGGGGTTGACAGGTGGCGACCGGGAGGGAACAGAGACGCTGAGAGGGGTGTGTCGTTGTAGGGTGTCGGCGCAGCGGCTGGGGGCGGCGGGGCCGGGGGCGGGGCCGGGGGCGGGGGCGGGGCCGGGGGCGGGGGCGGGGCCGGGGGCGGGGCCGGGGGCGGGGCCGGGGGCGGGGCCGGGGGCGGGGCCGGGGGCGGGGCCGGGGGCGGGGATGGGGGCGTGTCCGGGGCGGGGCCGGGGGTGTGGCCGGGGGCGGGGCCGGGGGCGTGTCCGGGGGCGGGGATGGGGGCGTGTCCGGGGCGGGGATGGGGGTGTGGCCGGGGGCGGGGCGGGGGCGGGGCCGTGAACGGGGCCGGGGCGGGACCGAGGGCGGGGCGCGGCAGGGGGCGGACCGGGGACGGACCGGGGGCGGACCGGGGGCGGGGCCGGGGGCGGACCGGGGGCGGACCGGGGGCGGACCGGGGGCGGACCGGGGGCGGGGCCGGGGGCGGGGCCGGGGGCGGACCGGGGGCGGACCGGGGGCGGACCGGGGGCGGAGCCGGGGACGGGGCCGGGGCGGACCGGGGGCGGACCGGGGGCGGACCGGGGGCGGACCGGGCGCGGGGCCGGGGACGGGGCCGGGGGCGGACCGGGGGCGGACCGGGGGCGGACCGGGGGCGGGGCCGGGGGCGGACCGGGGGCGGACCGGGGGCGGGGCCGGGGGCGGACCGGGGGCGGACCGGGGGCGGACCGGGGGCGGACCGGGGGCGGGGCCGGGGGCGGACCGGGGGCGGGGCCGGGGGCGGGGCCGGGGGCGGACCGGGGGCGGACCGGGGGCGGGGCCGGGGGCGGGGCCGGGGGCGGACCGGGGGCGGACCGGGGGCGGACCGGGGGCGGAGCCGGGGACGGGGCCGGGGCGGACCGGGGGCGGACCGGGGGCGGACCGGGGGCGGACCGGGCGCGGGGCCGGGGACGGGGCCGGGGGCGGACCGGGGGCGGACCGGGGGCGGACCGGGGGCGGGGCCGGGGGCGGACCGGGGGCGGACCGGGGGCGGGGCCGGGGGCGGACCGGGGGCGGACCGGGGCGGACCGGGGGCGGACCGGGGGCGGGGCCGGGGGCGGACCGGGGGCGGGGCCGGGGGCGGGGCCGGGGGCGGACCGGGGGCGGACCGGGGGCGGGGCCGGGGGCGGACCGGGGACGGACCGGGGGCGGACCGGGGGCGGACCGGGGGCGGACCGGGGGCGGACCGGGCGCGGGGCCGGGGACGGGGCCGGGGGCGGACCGGGGGCGGACCGGGGGCGGGGCCGGGGGCGGACCGGGGGCGGACCGGGGGCGGACCGGGGGCGGGACCGGGGGCGGACCGGGGGCGGACCGGGGGCGGACCGGGGGCGGACCGGGGGCGGGGCCGGGGGCGGACCGGGGGCGGACCGGGGGCGGGGCCGGGGGCGGACCGGGGACGGACCGGGGGCGGACCGGGGGCGGACCGGGGGCGGGGCCGGGGGCGGACCGGGGGCGGGGCCGGGGGCGGGGCCGGGGGCGGACCGGGGGCGGACCGGGGGCGGGGCCGGGGGCGGACCGGGGACGGACCGGGGGCGGACCGGGGGCGGACCGGGGGCGGACCGGGGGCGGACCGGGGGCGGACCGGGCGCGGGGCCGGGGACGGGGCCGGGGGCGGACCGGGGGCGGACCGGGGGCGGGGCCGGGGGCGGACCGGGGGCGGACCGGGGGCGGACCGGGGGCGGGGCCGGGGGCGGGGCCGGGGGCGGACCGGGGGCGGACCGGGGGCGGACCGGGGGCGGACCGGGGGCGGACCGGGCGCGGGGCCGAGGCCGGGGCTGATGTTAGGGGCGGGGCCGCTGCTGTGTGTTGAGGCGAGTGTGTGGTCGCAGGCTGTCGGCGGGGCCTGGGGCGCGCGACGAGGCGGCGGTGTTCGGGCAGTACGTGGCGGAGAAGCTGCGCGGCTACTCGCGGCGCACGCGCGCCGTCGTCGAGCACCTCGTCAGCAACGTGCTCTTCGAGGCGGACATGGGCAAGCACGACGACGCCCCGCACGCGCAGGTCAGACACCGCGCCACTCACACCTCGCCCTTGCACTTGGCTCCTCGCCCTGCCACTTGGCTAGCCCTTGCACTTGCGTCGCTCTTTCACTTTGCTCGCACTTTCACTTTACTTGTCCTTGCACTTCGCTCCTCGCCCTGCCACTTGGCTAGCCCTGCCACTTGGCTAGCCCTTGCACTTTGCCCACCCTTTCACTTGGCACGCTCTTGCACTTTACTCGTTCTTTCACTTTTCATTCGTCATTCGCCATTTCACATCTCTCGTCCTTTCACCTAACTCGTCCACTCTCTTTCTCTATCTTTCACTTTACTCGCTCTTTCACTTGCTTCTTCACTCGCTCGTTCACTTCACTTCACGCTTCACATCATCTCTTCCCTTACTCTCTTTCTTTTACCCTATTTCCCTCGCACTCTTTTCACCCTCTCTCTCACTTCTCCCAGCCACCCTGTGACCCCTCGCTCACTCATCGCCGTCTCCCTCATTGGTGGTTGTGGTTGTGTGTGGTTGTGTGGTTGCAGGAGCGGGCGTTGGGCGGCCACCACCTGCCTACCACTTTTGTCGCCATATTACTTCACTTCCCTCGTCCTCACTTAACTCGCCCAGCGCACTCTCTTTCGCTATCTTTCACTTTGCTCGCCCTTTCACTTTTGTCACCATTTCACTTCTCCTTTCACCTCCTCACTTGTCCTTTCACTTAACTCGCCCACTCTCTTCCTCTATCTTTCACTTTGCTCGCCCTTTTCACTTTTGCCGCCATTTCACTTCCCTTGTCCTATCACTTAACTCGCCCAGCGCACTCTCTTTCGCTATCACTCACTTTGCTCGCCCTTTCACTTTTGTCGCCATTTGACTTCTCTTGTCCTTTCACTTAACTCGTCCACCGTGTTGTCTCTGTCTTTCACTTCACTTTCATATCCGAGCACTTTCACTTCACTTTCATATGCCCACGCACTTTCACTTCACTTCGCATTTCACGTCGCACTTCACATCATCTCCTCTCCAATACTCTCTCTCTCTCTCTCTACTCGCTCGCCCACCCACCACCGTCTCCCCCCATCGGTGGTTGTGGTTGTGGTTGCAGGAGCGTGGCGGCGCGGGCGGGCACCGCCTGCGTGGCGGCTGCGGCAGCCCGCCGCTGGTCGTCACCTACTCCGCCCCGTCGCCCTCGCCCTCGCACGGCCTCCTGGGCGAGGAGGACGCTGACGGCGACGGCGACGAGGGCGACGGCGACGACGATGAGGAGGAGGGAGGCGGCGGCGGCGCGGTGGTGAAGCTGGAGCCCGAGCACGACGCCGACTACGACGGCGGGCGAGGCAGCTTGTGACGGAGGCGCTGGTGAAGCGAAGTACAAGGAACGTCAGCAAGAAAAACGCTTTGTAGACACCGTTCAAGGTCAAAGGCGGTGGTGAAGTGCGCTTCTCGTATGAGAGAGTCATTTGTTAACTAATGGCTTTGGATACACTAGAAACGTCAGCAAGAAGAATCCCTAGTACGAACCGAACAAGTTAGAAGGCGGTGGTGAAGTGCGCTTCTCGTGTAAGAGAGTGATTTGTTAACTAATGGCTTTGGATACACTAGAAACGTCAGCAAGAAGAATACCTAGTACGAACCGAACAAGTTAGAAGGCGGTGGTGAAGTGCGCTTCTCGTATAAGAGAGTGATTTGTTAACTAACGGCTTTGGATATACAAGAAACTTCACCAAGAAGAATACCTAGTACAAACCGTACAAGTTAGAAAGGGGGTGATGAAGTGCGCTTCTCGTATAAGAGTATAAGTATAAGAGAGAGTATTGTTAACTAATGGCTTTGGATATACAAGAAACTTCAGCGAGCAGAACACCTTCTACAAACCTATCAAGATGATAGTGAAGTGCGCTTTTCGTCTACGAAAGTGATTTCTTAACTAATAGCTATTGACATCTAAGGACCTTCAGCAAGCAGAAAACCTTCTACAGACCATTGAAGACAGAAAACTTTTATTATCTGATGACTTCGAACTTTGACTTTTTGTGTTTGGAGAACCGGCTAGCAGAACACCTCGTAAAACCTTTGAAAATGGGAGTGGTGGTGAAGTGCGCTTCTCGGATATGAAAGTGTTTTATTAAGTAATGAATTTGGGCATCCAAGGCCAATTTAGACGTTTGGGGAAACAGCAAGCAGAACTCCTCGTACAGACCAATTAAGGTAGAAGCCGGCGGTGAAGATATATTAATATGTGCATTTTTTGTATGAACTAGTGTGTTTTTATTCTCTTTGGGATGGATGTTGTACAGATATCTCAGCGACTTCGGAAAACTCCGGAGATTTTATGCATTTTGGAAGCAGGGACCAGCAACCCTTATCCAAACTGAGAAAACAGAAAAGTCTAGGGTGAATGTTCATCGGTGTTTCTTTTTGGGTGAAACAATGTTTCATCCCGATTTGTGCATACGCTGTTCAAGTCATCCTAGTAACTTTGGAGAATTCAAAGCATTTTATGCTTTTTTTGAAATCAGAAAGTTACTGATACAAACCGGTCAGGTAGAGACAAGATGCTGACAATATGTGCATTTTTATGAAGCAGTTTTTATTATTATTACCGATGGATGCCAGCCCACGAACTTTGGAGCACGTAGGTTCTTTGATGCGATTGGAGAGGCATGTTGAATTCGTGTTACAAATTGTTCAAAGAGGAAGGCGGTTGTAAGAGTATTGTCGTGACTTGTGTTTTTATGTGAACATTTTTGTTTTATCGGCTTCGGAATGGAATAGGCAGCTCAGAGACCCCAACGAATAGTAGACCTTTCAGGCGTTAGAGGAAAGCAGAAATTCAAATAAAAGCCCTTGTGAAGAGAAAGACAGCGGTGAAGTCTGGTAAAAATGTGCGTTTGAGGTGATAAATGTTTTTATGACGATTTGGATGGATGCCTCATAGACAACTGAATGACTTTGGAGAACTCATCAACTGTATTTTGTTTGGATAATCAGCAAGCAGAAATCCTTTTCAAAAACAAACCTTGATCCGAGCCGTTGAAATTCAAAGGTGATGGTAAATGATAATCAATATTTACGTTTGTATGAAATCCTTTTCATTTGTCTTGCGATGTACACGGAGCAGCTGGATGCCTGAGTCGAGGACCTTTTGGGGAATCAGCAAGCAGAAATCCTGGTGAAATAAATTCTGATTCAAACCGCTGAAGATGAAAGGAGATGGAGAAGACGCATTAATACTAGACGGCCTCATTCGGTTTGTAATGAATGTAGAGCAGATGAAGGGTGAAGAACTGAAAAACGTTTAATTGTTTAGAGAACTCAGAAAATTTTATTTGCTTGGAGAAGCAGAGTCCAAATTTCGTACAAAACCGTTCAAGGTGGAAGGCATCTGTGAAGGAATATCAATATGTGCGTTTTATACGAAACTGTTTTTGTAACTGGGATGGGATCTGGATCTTGGGATGGGTGCTTCACAGGCTGCCGAATGACTCTGAAGAAATAGGATTTTCTATCCGTTTGGAAAATAATCAAACACACTTTCTGATCAAAGAAATTCGTATCTAAACCGTTGAGAATGAAAGGCGTCGATGAAGGATTATCAACATACTCATTTTATGTCAAACAGGTTTCGTCGTCTTGTGAAGTATACAGCTCAGCTGGAGAGTCCAATAACTTTGCAGAAAACAGGATGTGATTTGGGTTTCCAGCAGCACGAAGGAGAAATCTTGATCCAAAGGAAACAGTTGAAGACGTTCGAAGTCTGCAACATAATCGAATTCGGGAAGCAGATCAAAAACGTTGACGACATCGATGAAATATTGTCACTGTTGATGCTTAAAATGGAGTAATTTTCATCAAATTTTCGTCGTAATCGGTTTTGGGAAGCAGATCGAAAACATTGAAGACAATGGAGAAATATATCATTGTGGGCGGTTAAAAGGGAGTCATTTTCATCAGATTTGTGTCAATGACGGTTCTCCATTGCTGCAGCTGTTATTCAAAACGGTTCATTAACAATAATTTTCGACTAAAAACATGTGACCTCCTATAATGTGGGGTATGTGTATTGTGTCAGTGAATGGCAAGATGACTGTATTTACGAAATTTATTTCATAGGGACAAATTTTTATTATTAGAACTACTAGTTATTGAAAAGAGTGTGGTGAAATAAGGATGTGTAAAGACTGATCTTAAATGATAACGGTGCCAGTATATGCATTTTACTGGTGAAAGTTTTCATATCTGTTAATTTGGGGCTGGTAATGGAGGAGTACACAGCTAGAAATGAAGGCGATGGAGGTAGTTGAAGGTGCAGGATCGACTGCAGTCCGTAGTATATTCAAACCTACTCGACATTGATGAGATTAGAAGCGATGGTTGAACATGATGCACAGTTTAATTGTAGATTTGAGTTAAATATTAATTTCCAGTGGATGATATAGAAACTTTCAACTTCAAAGATAGTTTGGTTAGATAGATGTAAAATCGTTGACTTCTAGAAGTTGATATGTCTAGTGTGCAGCGGGTTTGCAAGAGTTATAATAAGGTTTTTGTAATGACATATTTTGGTAAGGTGGTTCAAACGTCAAAATCTGATTGAAACTTGCAAGCTTTTATTTGGGATTATATAAAGCTTTATTTGTGAAATTAGTGATTAGTGAACTAAAGCTGCACATATTCAAGATATTAATAAATGAGTTTGGTTGCTAGATTCTCATACCATGCTTATTCTTTTCTGCGTTTTCCTTTTCTCGCTAAAAAGCAACTTTAAAAGCGCAATTGACAAAGAAGAGAAATAATGGAGAATTTTTACAAAAGTATGCCTTGAGAAATTAAAATTCGGTACAGAAATTCTGTGTATTTATAGGTATTGCAGAGGAACCAGATGTGCAAAAGCTGACGAAGATAGTAATTTGGAATAGAGACTGAATGAGGAGAGTTGGCAAGTTTAAACTGAAAAGAGCAAAACCTATTTGTAATACTGTAACAGTACTTGTGTAGTATGAAAGTTAACAAACAAAACTCCTTATTCGAGCACGACAAAGGATACCTGTTATATTAGAGATCGTTGGGTGAAAGAAAATAGATTAATTTCTTCGTAGAAATAAACAATGGATAAACGCGATCCAGTACATGTGCCCTTAATTTTTCGACTTGTCATGTTTGAAAGTGGACATTCTCAAAGACGATGGAAAAATCTGCAATTTGTGATTGAAACTGAAACTATTAGGGGGAATTTATTATTAGATGAGTTACAAACATTACAGGGCAAACAACACGTCTTAGTATGTCTAATTGGTTTTAGTTTCTTCTCTATTTCGTCAGCTCAAGAACATGACAGTGTAGATATCGTTAAAAGATACCGCAACTAACTTTTTGGAAATTCCCCCAAAAAACTGAAATTAATATAATGCAAAATACAATTGTTTTTCATATCGTTATTATCATAGTGACGTCGGTATTATTCAAACACCGAAATTTTACGATTATTTCAAAAATTAATTGTCAATTTGTCAATAAATTCGATCATATCTATCTAATATCATTTTTAATTTGTCGTCTATGTTATTGCCCAACGAAAAAATAGCTTGTAAATGATCTTTACAATTTTTTTTCGGATAAGACACCAAAGGATATGAAAGAGATGACATGGTCCATGAGAAAAAGAAATGTCTACAGAACTTATACAAATTAAAACCCAACCAATTCCTTGTAATTAAGAGTATTTAAGGATAATTTTAGAACAAGAATGATTTTTCAGAAAGAAGGGCAATGCACACACAGTCAAAAGGGAAAGTAGGATGAACGATTCATGTTTTATTAGTATGTATACGTTTCCTTTTCGACGATATATATTATTCGAAATCGTAAAAGGAAATAATTTCTGGATTATTACATTACAAATACGAACGTATATATTAGGTTGTTGAACGAATGTTTAAGTTTGCAACATTTAAATACATTATAATTGTATTTTACTGATCATCGTAGATAAACCTTTTTCAAACACATCTGGAAGTGTCATAAAATGGGGTACTTAAGTGCCCTTTAAAAATAAAAGTAATAATAAAGTAAATATTCTGGATCCAACTGTTTTGCTGGAAAGCACTTCGATACGACAAATAAGCTGAAAATGTTTGGGTTTATTTCATGTTTTAAACCGCGCAATTTTAAAGCATGATGTGTGAATTGGGAAGTGCGTGAACTGGAGCTTTTAAATGAGTTGTAAATAATTAAGTTTCTAAAAGATCTAGTGTCCAATTATTTTAATTCTACTTGGAATTATTTTTCAGTAAATAGTATATTCTATATTTAGGAGCAGAACACCATATGTCGATAGAAAGTTAAGAAAAAATAAAATAAGTTCATTGTTGTGATTACCTCATATATCAATACAAAAGAATGTGCATAATAAATGTTTTGGTAATTAAATCTCATGTGTGTTGTGAATATTATTATACATATCTCTCAACTACCACTTCTAATTTGTATGAAACCGAATACACCATTACAAGAACAAATTTGCAAGCCGCTATGAAGTATCCTTCATCCCAACTAAGGACATAAAGTTTGTATCACTTTTAATCCTGGCATTACCATGGGGAGAGGCTCGGATCCTCACCAATGATTCTTTTGTTTTTTGAAGGTTTTGGACGCTCAAAAGGATTGATATTATTTATGAAGAGCTTTTTGATAAAAATATGATGCCGTTTATCACAGGTGTTGGTTAAAATTTGAGATATTACATCGTCTGTGGATTTAAAAAAAAATTCAGAGTTATGACCTTGAAAACTAGGACGTAGAATGAATATTGGAAATATTTGTCGCGTTAGTATAATGTAGTATAATATATTGTTATGTTATGGAGATACAAAGTTTTTTTCTACATATGAATGTAATGTTTTTTGTTGTTTATTTATTGTGATTTTTGTTATCCTTAGTTTTCATTACTTAGTAATTAATAGTAATTAGCAGTAATGTTTTCAGAAATTCGTAGTAATCATTTTAGAAATTTGTTGGGAGAAACTAGTTTTAATGAAATGTTTAAGAAGAGCAAATTACGTCACCTGCGTGGAGGACGCAAATCACGTGACTTCAGTTGAAAAAAATTTGGAGCCATTTTTAAGAAAATTTTGAAAATGTTTGTGGACGCTTCATGTAAAGTACACACAAAAATTAATGAATGCTTTTCAAAATCGCAGAGCTTCGACTCAGGCCAGATCAACAGAGGTTTGTTCAGTTTGGAAAAAATCCTACCCATAGTTTAGGCGCTAGTGTTGTTCCCATACACCAGACGGACGGACGGACGGACGGACGTTTTGAAAAAGAAAAAAAACACTATCAAGGATCCACAAAACAAGGATTCTGGCTGCACCACGTTTTAGGGGATCTTTTTTTCTTAATATACCAAATGGATTTATCCACATTTTCGTGACCAGGGCCCGGCAATGTTTTTTTCTCCCGAAAATCCGCCGTTTTTTCGCGCAACATTACATAATATTCCCTATATTATCTATAATTTTCCCTATATATACGTATATTACTCCGTGTATACGGGAAAGTAAAAAAGTATTTACTAGAGGTACGTCCCTTCGGAAATAAATTCTTCGATTGGCGAATGAAGTTCGACACCCCTGCCGCATTGTGGTGCATTGCGAAACAGCTGAATGTCAGGACGCATCCGTCTCGCGTGCTCTAGTTCGCCAGGAACACGCGGCAGCAGCACCGTTGCTCAACCGATCTCGTCACCGACGCAGGATCTGCCAAAGCGCACGCGACGTTTGCTGGCAGTCTCGTCTCACCCGCAGCGCTGCAACGGAAGAAACAAACAACAATAGGTACCTGCAGTGGGCGAGAACACGTGACTTACTCATTGATTACACAGGCGTACAAAATAAAAACAGGATTTATTCACTTTTCGGTACCAGACCCTAGCAATAAGAGTTTTTCTGACGAAAATTCGCCATTTTATTTATTTATTTTATTTATTTGGTCAAGAACAGTAAAAACTGTATATGACGTGTGGGGAAAGAGATTTAACTGCGCACATATTCTTGAGGCCCAGAATAAAAAAAAAGCAACATTTGAAAAACCATAAACAATAATTTAGAAAATAATTATTATTTTAGAAAAATAAAAATTTGAAAAATCTTTGTTCCCGAATTATAGGAAATCAATTTCAACGGTAAATGAACTGGTGATTTGATTTTTCTGCATTGCTAACAAAATAGTAATGAACATCAGTTCTACTGCTACCATTACAAGCAAAAGGAGTGCTCAAGAAAACGTGCGCACAGTGAAGTTACATTTACGTCCAGAAGCAAAACAAGGGGCCATCTCAGCATTTGCTCAATGGATCAAGGAAACTTGACAAAAACCTGATCGAGGTGGGGTCATTGACCGTGAAGCTGAAGTACATTACTTGTTACAGGCGTATTAAATATTTTTTTTAAATGTATACAATGCAAACATAAACTAATTCATTATATATCTTTGTTTTGTTAAAATAAACATTATTTTTCTTTTTGACGATCAGTATAGTGTCTAATTGTATAGAAACAGTTTTGCAGCAGAAAAGATTTTCCTTCTAACTTAAATTTGTGTACCGACTTTAATTGTTTAATGTCATCTTGCAATGCGTTGTAAAGTAACGTACATGTATTGTATGTTGATTTCTTGCACTGAGCTGTTGATACTGACACTTGATGCACGTGATTTCTACGGCGTGTGTTGTAATTATAAATATCAATATTGCATGAAAATATGTTCCCTCCATTAGGTAGGTCATTTTTGACAAATATCAAAGATTCGTAAATAAATAGACAAGGCAATGGTAAGATTCCAAGCTCAATGAAAAGAGGCTTGCAGGGATCACGTGGAAGGCATTTTTTCATTATTCGAATAATTTTCTTTTGCAATCTGAAGGTCTGAGTACTACAGGATGAGCTTCCCCAGAATATTGTGCCATATCTCAGGCGGGAATGTACATTTGCAAAATAAACGCAAGGAGCTGCATGAAGGCTGACAGAATTTGAAATTTTTCCGGCGCACGATAACATAACTTTTTCTTCTTACGAAGTATTCATAAGGCGAGAAAGTAAACATTGGTGGCGTTTTTAAGAAAATTTTGAAAGTGTTTTGAGGCTTCATGTGAAGTACCCTCAAAAATCAAAATATCATATTGAAACTCTCAAAATCTCGAGTTCATTCAGATCGATCGGGGAATATCAATTTTGAAGAAAATCGACTGAACGGTGTAATCGCTAGCACAGACGGAGAGATAGACGGACAGTTTGCTCTCAATAGATTTTTCGTTGTCAAGAACCAATAAAACATGGATTTTGGGTACACCACATGTTTTTGTCTAAATTTAGAAACAGGATTTAGCCACTTTTTCGTTACCAGAGTCCGGCAATGATTTTTTTCTACGAAACTTCGACGGTGTTTTGGAGCACGATTACATAACTACATAAACAATATTTTGCAACACATTGTCAGTTGAGATTAAAAAGGAATAAATCCGATCCACAAGTTCAAGTAAATAGATTCTTCCTCAGAACAGTTTCTATACAATTAGACACAACGCGGAACAGCAAAAAGGAAAATATTATTAATTTTAACAGTGATATTTACTGTAATAGCTATCATTTGGGCTGTAAAATTCTAAGCAACCTGTGACAAGTATTGTACCTGCAGTAGCAAAACGAACCCGGACCCGCCAGCAAAATATTTATCTGACCCCCCTTTATAAAAATGTATAGCAAACACAAGTAGTGTTAGTACATTAAATAATAAAAAATATACCCTAAAAGTAGCCCTTGTTTGACTTAGGCCCGCCCGCATTGCGAGCCTTGCGGGTCTAAACATTACGCTATTATGTACCTCTGATTATAGGTGAATGACCCCCATTTCGATCAGGTTTTTCGTCGTTTCCCTGAATCATTGAGCGAATGCAGATGGCCCCTTGTTTTGTTTCTGGACTTCGCTATCTGCGCACGATTTCTGGAGTTGAGTGGGAAATGTAGTTATTCAAATTACGTTCTCCATGTTCTCACGGCAGGATCTCGATTTCTTCCCAAAAGGCACGATGACGCATAATAGCTCGAATCGATAGCTGATTTGCCTTTACAAACATTTTTTTTACATGGGAGCGAATATTTTGTTCACAGTTCTTGCCAAAAACGCTCATTTCCATATGTATTCAGAATTCAACCTGTATGTGGGTTAGGGTAGGAATCCTAGAATTTAAGAAAACCTGCAGAGAGTACACTTCTCCCCATAGTACGTCAAACACAGTTTTTAACTGTTTTTTGTTATGATTATATCAATACTTGAGCGTAATTTCCAACAAGTAACAGTTTATTGTCATGCTGTATAATACATCATAATACTTCTGTAACAGTACAATATGATCAGCTTTCACTCTTTTGGTACTACAATCAATAACCACCAGGTACCCTGGAAACTCAGAAAAAAGACATTGTTATATTGTTACATTACGTAGTACATTGAAGTCTCACGACATTCATGTTTACGAATAATAACATTTTTGACGTTAAATAAAAGTCTGTGGTAATTAATCCCGTAAGTGCAGTGCATGTTACAGCGGAGAGAAGGTGGGGTTCCTCCTCCGCTAGAAACTGAGATCCGTCGCCGACGTTTCCGTTCTATTGTTTGGGTGTAGTGATGCGACATCAACAGCAAAACATCGAATGTTGCTAAACATTGATATTCAAAATTATAACATCGATGTTTCAAATACATAGACCAAAAAACATCGATGTTTTTAAACATCGATGTTTTCAACTGGTTTAGTAATCTCAGACATTCAATTCGTGTTCAACAAATTTTAATTTGACGATATGTCTTATATATTGATTTATAATTAAAATGTAACTCAAAATAAACTTACAAAACGCCTATAAAAATTATGATGAAAGACGAAGGAAGTGCAAGATCATCAGAATCGTCAAGGGTGATGTATAGTGTGTTAGATGAAAGTAATACGAAGTCAGATATTATTTCAAATTTTCAGTTTTGCGAAGTTGTGAGAATGAAAATTCTTCATCAATAAATAAAACATAAAAGCGTAAAAACATCGACCACAAAACATGGATGCCGGCCCCCGTGGCCGAGATCACTAAGCCAGTAGTGCCGTAGCGGACTTGGACCGTGGGGTCGCGGGTTCGAGTTCCGCCTCGGGCATGGTTGTATGTGTTCGTCCTTTCACCCCTGTCATCACCATATCGTGTCATCATCATGTCATAACGTTACTTCCAATAGTGGTCGCTAATGACCAAGTAGTTGATGCGACCTTAAATAACAAAAAAAAAAACTTCGATTTTCAAAAAACATCGAATTCACCTATCGAAGTTTAACACATCGATGTTTTCAACATCGACATCAATGGCGCATTCCTAGTTGAGTGGGTGGGGGTATCTCTTGCACGACGCACATATGAGACGTTGAGAGCAAAAGTGGTGTAAGTCACATTTTCGAAGATTTGAGTTGGATGCATTTACAGATGATTTAAACATTGTTCCATCACGAGCTAAAATGGTGAGTCAAACATCAGTATTTCTAAAGCTAGAGGCCAGCACAATGCAGAGGTTGCCAACAAGTGGCTCATACCGCTGTATGCAATTGTGGTGTAAGTCACAGGTGGGACAAAAATACAGTTTCCAGAGGCTCCCAAGAAATAGCTTTTTGTTTATCTGCACCCATCGCAGAAGAAGCATCTCGAAAAAAGCATTTAATAGCTTTTAGTGATACGTGCACAGATCAAACTCACTTTTTAAACATTGCTCTCACTTGGTTGAAAATCGTTCAAAGCCCTATTTTTCCATCACATTTTCAGACGAAAATTGTGCATGCCAATTATTTGGATGTAAGTCATAGTTTTCAGAAGCAGTGTGTGGGAAAGTGGTGAGAGTCAACAAATAGTTAATTACTTAATTAATAAGCGATGTTTCACTCCAAAATGTCTGTGGTATCTTAAAGGAATATCTCCTTAACATATTCATAACACTTTAGGCCATTTATTTCTACATTATAGTTTACAGCGTTTTTCGTTTATACGTCATTTTCCGGAAAGTATTACTCGCGCAACTTTTCATGACCGGTAGATTGAAGAAAGGCGGGTGGGTGGAGTGGGGGTTTTAGTTACGAAATCGGCCACTAGATTTTATGAAGCATTGCCAATCTTTGGAGAATCATTCGTCTTTCCTACTTTCTTAATAATTTGCGTTCTAACTTTCTCAGGAGTTCAAGGTATTTCCAGTGATGGATCTTCACCTGCTTCGGTCATTTCTTTAGATTTTGTTTGGAGAAAATCACGGACACAAGTTCTCGTCTTCAACAGAAAAACGTTTCTATTTCGCGCCAGTGAAGATGTGTTTGGAAAGTTGTCATCAGTGCTCGCTGCGAGCTTTTGCCGTCAACTGTTTATTGTGCCAGAGAGGGGGGAAGCAAGGTCATCGGTCAAGAAAAGTTGCGCGATTAATAGTTTGTTTTTGACTTAGATCATTTTTGCTCTCAGCGGCTCATTTGCCGCTTTTGCGAGCTTTTGCCGTCAACTGTTTATTGTGCCAGAGAGAGGGGGAAGCAAGGTCATCGGTCAAGAAAAGTTGCGCGATTAATAGTTTGTTTTTTGACTTAGATCACTTTTGCTCTCAGCGGCTCATTTGCCGCTTTTGCGAGCTTTTGCCGTCAACTGTTTATTGTGCCAGAGAGAGGGGGAAGCAAGGTCATCGGTCAAGAAAAGTTGCGCGATTAATAGTTTGTTTTTTGACTTAGATCACTTTTGCTCTCAGCGGCTCATTTGCCGCTTTTGCGAGCTTTTGCCGTCAACTGTTTATTGTGCCAGAGAGAGGGGGAAGCAAGGTCATCGGTCAAGAAAAGTTGCGCGATTAATAGTTTGTTTTTTGACTTAGATCACTTTTGCTCTCAGCGGCTCATTTGCCGCTTTTGCGAGCTTTTGCCGTCAACTGTTTATTGTGCCAGAGAGAGGGGGAAGCAAGGTCATCGGTCAAGAAAAGTTGCGCGATTAATAGTTTGTTTTTTGACTTAGATCACTTTTGCTCTCAGCGGCTCATTTGCCGCTTTTGCGAGCTTTTTGCCGTCAACTGTTTATTGTGCCAGAGAGAGGGGGAAGCAAGGTCATCGGTCAAGAAAAGTTGCGCGATTAATAGTTTGTTTTTTGACTTAGATCACTTTTGCTCTCAGCGGCTCATTTGCCGCTTTTGCGAGCTTTTGCCGTCAACTGTTTATTGTGCCAGAGAGAGGGGGGAAGCAAGGTCATCGGTCAAGAAAAGTTGCGCGATTTATAGTTTGTTTTTGGACTTAGATCACTTTTGCTCTCAGCGGCTCATGCGCGATGTGGCTTTGTTTCGGCGGGCGCTCCGCCCTTCCGCCCACTGTGCGCAGCCTCTTTCAGGTGTGTTGACACCCGAGGGCGGCGACCCGGTTGGCAGGCGACGCATTTGGGAGGCCCCGCTCCGCCTCTTTCCATATCAGGCTCCCGGCCGCACATTGGCGCATTCTTTCTCTCGCTGTCTTTCTCCATTGATTGAGAGCGATTCCCAGAGGCCATGGTCGCAAATCCCGTAAGTGCAGTGCATGCTACTGCCGAGAGAAGGCGGCTATTTCCCCCAGCGGGAAGCTGAGATCCGGCGCCGACTTAACCGTCCAATTGGGTGCAATTGATTGATTCGTGATTCCGGGCGCGTCAACTACAATGGTCAATAGTCCCGAAAGTGTAGTGCGTGTTGTTTTATCGGGAGGTGGCGGTGATCTGTAACCCGCTGAATGGCGAGATCTGGCACCGACTTACCGTCGACTAGCGGGGTTTTCCCCCAATCAGGTATCTCCCACCAGCGGGGCAACGCCCCAGCCGGGACAAGCTCTAAGCTCCCGGCATGTGTGGTAGTGCAGTGCATGTTAGTGAAAGTGTGTGTGTGTGTGTAAGGGGTGAGGATAGGACAAGGAAGAGGAAGAAAAGATCGCGCGCGGTCCGTGGCCCGTTTGTTAGGGTACTTTAATTAGTGCTTTAAATAGTTTAAATAGCGAGTGGGTCTATTAGACCCAACGTTCCCACTGACGTGGAAATTGTTCACCCATCCTTCGCCGGGTTAATATATGGTAGATACTATAGTATAACTTCCGAGACGAGTCCGCTACAACACGATCAAAAATTCCAGTTGTAAACACACCCCTAAATCATATTACGAAATCATGGGTCCTACAGAATTAAGGATATACATGCTAGCCGTATTTAGACTACACGCCAAAAAAAATTGTTTGGGAAAATTGTTTCTCGGGTTATTCATTCAAAAGTTATAGACAAAATTGTTTGTCTCCTCGGTAGTCGAAGTGTTAAAGAGAAGGATCCAAACTGAAATTCTACCTCTTCCTGAAGAATTTCTTGGATCCGCCCCTACAGAGTCGAAGAGACTAGGACAGATGTGAATTTCATTTCACTTCCTTGAAAGCTGGGAAAGCCTAGGAATTTATAGATGAATATTTGCAAGTTAGGAACATTTTTGGACAATTAATCCAAAAATAATATTCAATTGATAGTTATTTACGATATGTAAGTGTGGTAAAGCATCTGATTACAATTCGAGATTGGAAAATTCGGTCTAACAGCCTCGTTTGGCAACCTATTGAGTATTGTTATCAGATATTACGACACAAATATCGTACAACGTTTTATCCACTTTGTAAAACATTGTTAGATTTAATGCGACATTTCGTTCTACGCCTTCATTTAGTATTCACTTTTTCTCTCTCTATGAGTGGCGACACTGTTCTCAACAAAAACAATTGACATTCGACAGCTACGCGCGGTACCGACAACATCGTCCGCTCTGCTCGCGTCTAATTTGTCTCGTGCGTTGTTAAGTACTTACTTCTTCCGGTGACGGTCTAACTTACATTATAAAGTATTAAATTAAATGACATCTCATATAAAACTGTGGCTTCGGGTGCTTGTTGCCTTTACTGGCGGCTCTAGCCGAAACAATGACCACCGTAAACAACATCAACTTAACCTCAACTGCTCGTAATGCACAAATCAAGTCTTACGCTGGAGCTGCTACTACTGATGTCTTCCCTACCAAGGACCAAGCAATCATCATCGAGGCGTATGAAGGGTTAACACTGAAGGACTATGTGAGTAAACTAACTAATATTGTACAAGGAAGTGATCGTTTTGTGACACATATCGCCTACAACAGGATCTGTGTTTTCTTAAATTCTAAGAAACTTGCTGATTATATTACAGATAAATACAAGTCTCTCACTATTAATGATATTCAAGTAAGTGTCAGACCATTACTTAATAAACACATCAGGGCAATGAAATTCTCAGATATTTTAGGTATCACCTCGTAAAACAAGTAATTTCAATAATTTAATTTAAATGAAATGCAATTGACTGGTTACGTATTAAATAATTCTGATTGTCTGAAAATAGAAGATACCAAAAATAATTTAACAGACAATCAACATCACAAATATAAATCAAATGTGAATTGAATATGTTCAAATGCTTAGTCGCTGAAAATATATTTATTTCATTTAAATGAAAATTGTGTCAGAAGCTTGATACAGTATCTTCCTGTCAGAAGAAGTTATTGAAACTTGAGATAAATAAAAAACGTAATGATGGAACGTAATACGTTGTAATTTAACCAACGACACTCAGAAAGAGTATAATAAGACAAAACCGAAACAGGATAACCTAATAATGTTAAAATGATGACAATGTGAGGTTTCTATTAATATTTTACATTCACAGCTTGTTAACTTACTCACTTGAAAACTATAATTGGAATTATTGAATTGGGTAGTATAAAATAATTTTATTCTATGGCCGGTCATTGAATCAAATGATCTGCTCCATGGTTTCAAGTATAACAGTCGGAAGAAGACGTGAAATATCATTTGCTCACACATGATTGAAATACTAGACTGTGTTTAATACATGCACAGTCTTTAGTATGCGCGCTGTTCGCACAAACGTGTATATACTTTTTTTACATTTTACTTACTGTTAAGTTTTAGTCATTTACTACAGAGCTATTGTCATATTATGCGAAATAAAACTCTTAAACTATGATTTGTTTCGTTCTAAATTCGAACTAAACATCTTCACACCCGGAATTGTTTCTTAAAAAGCTCATCTTATCAAATGTACGTAAGACAAAGACAAAACAGTTATTACAAAAGTTATAGCACTGCAAAATATTGTGCCCCCTTCTTAAAATTGACTACTTTGCGTGCCCGGGCGAGTCACGTGCCATGGTTGATTGATAATTTCGGGCGCGTCAACGGCTAAGGTCATTATTCCCGTAAGTATAGTGTATTCTTTCCTTTGGGAGGGGTTGTTGATGTTCCTGCTAATGTAATGACGGATGAAATCATAATTGTCTGTAAATATCTGTTATAAATTACTGTAATCGCTAATAACCTTAGTCGTTGATGGGACTAAAAGTAAAGAGAGAGAAAAAAAGAACAACTGAAACACAAGTTGGTGTATACTTTTCACATGGGTGAATATAATTCTGATTCGGCTGAATAGAAAATACTGCTTTAGAAACATTGTTACCCAACAAATCAAGAAAGAAATATGAGAGTGAGTATTTAATTTTTAAAGATTGGTGTGAAAAAAGACGTTCATTCCGTGTGGGAAAAAGTTTTGATTGCTTACTTTTCTGGCAAGTCAGAGAAGCAGAAACCATGTAGTCTTTGGGTTCACTACTCTATGTTAAAGAGTACAATACCACTTACTGGCAATATCGGTATCAGTAAGTTTACTCAGTTATTAGCGTTTTTAAACAGGAAAAGTGAAGGATACAAGACAAAGAAGTCCCAAATATTGTCAAAAAAGAGTGGCAAAGTACGCCATTACTTTACCCACACAAGGGCGGCAAAGTACTTCATTACGAAACTGATTATAGAGGCATAATGTTTGACTTTATCTAACCAAAGTGGATAAATGTTTTTATTCATGGAAGTGGCGGTGCGCCTCTGCCAATGGAAAGAGATATCGGCGTCAACCTACACGTCCACTCGTGGTTTCCCCTAAAAAGGTATCTCCACCAGTGAGGCCCTGCCTCAGCCACAGCCATAACAAGCTCTAAGCTCCCCGCTGGTCTTCAAATGTTTGTGGTGGCGCAGTGCGTGTAAGGGGATCGGTGGTCTGCTTGTAAATATTTTTGTCGCGTGAGGTGGCAATGATTTTTCGTCCGCTGGACGGCGAGATCCGGCGCTGACACACACGTCGGCAAGCAGAATTTTACCCCAACCAAGAATCCCCCACTAGTGGGGCACCACTGTCCCAGACGTGACAAGCTCTAAGCTCATGACTGGTCTCCCTACACGTGTGATAGTGTAGCGCATGTTAGTGTAAGTGTGTGTGTGTGTGTGTGTGTGTAAGCGGTGAGGATAGGACAAGGAGAAGGAAGGAAAGATAGCGCGCGGTCCGTGGCCCGTTTGTTAGGGTACTGCTCCGGCATTCGCCTGGTGTTGATCGTTGAAACCACGGAAAACTACCGATCAGAGAAGTCGGCCGCTAGAATTCTCCTCCTGAGAGCGACGGAATTCGACCATGCTATGTATCTTATACTTCGGTTTTTCTTTCTTGGCGCACGGGGGGGGGGGGGTCAATAAAATGGAATATCTCGCGGTATTTCGCGTCGTTCTGGCGTGTGTCGCTAGGAGTCACATGATCGCGACTATATCGAGCAGTGCTGGCGATCATGCGACTCCTGGCGGCACCACGGAGAACGACGCGAAACAGCGTGAGATAATACATTTTAATGACACATCCCCGTGCGCCAAGGAAGAACTAGTGGTGCTACAGAATGGCACAGACTTTCCCGTATTAGTTTTCTATTTTCTTGGGTCTTCGCTAACTATTCGGAATTGCCATAAACTCTTTCTTGCCAGCTACCATCTATCACCGCCAAAAGTAAATTTTTTTGTCATTTTCTTAATTTTTCGGTTTCCTATTGGTAGAACAGAAACATTAATTTTAGAATATTAAAGAACACAAAAACCTAGCCGTAAATGGCAATTTTCTTTTAAAAAGGTATGTACCGTTTAAGAGAAAATGGCGTTTTAGCACTACTAAAAATGCGAAATTTGAAGCTCATTTTCACAGAAAATTTTTGAGTTTTCAAAATACTTTATTTGAAGTTATTTGAAGCACTTACACTCACAAATATAATAATCTTTACAAATTACGGATAATGTGCATATTAAAGATGTGAGAGATCCTTCCAAAAATTTACATTTATATAATTTTTGAAAAAAACAAAAAAATAACACAAAAAAAACTTTACGCTATACTAAAGAGTGTAATTAGCACTATCCGTTACAAAAGTTACAAGAAAAAAATTGCAGCCATATACGAGAAAATGGCGTTTGAGCATTTCTGAAAATGCCGAAATTTGAGCTACTTTTCACAGAAAACGGTTGTGTTTTTGAGAAACTTTACTTGACATTATTTAAGGCATATATACTCGTAAATATAATAATGTAAAAAAATCGCCGATAATGTAAATATTAACGACGTGAGAGACAAGTAAACAAATTTACATTTTTGTAATTTTTTAAAAAACCAACCGATAGACCAATATGGCTTTTATGTCATTGGTAGAGTACATTTACCACTATCCCTACCAAAAGTTTAAAGAAAAAATTTGGGGCCGTTTTTGAGAAAATTTTCTTTTTGTAATTTTTTAAAATTGCACATATTGCACGCAATATTGCACGAAAACTACCAAAATTGTGAAAACATTTACATGACCTTCATTAAAGAACTCAATATGCAGAACAAATTTTATTTGAAGAAAAAATCTCTATCTTCAATTTTGTAGTTGGAGAAAGACGCCGAAAAAAATTCAAACTTTCACAATTTTCGAAAATTCAGAGCTGTACGTGAAAATGGGACCTATGCCATGTTAATAAGTGTATTTTCCTCTATTCATACAAGAAATTTAAAGAAAACATTTTGAGCCGTTTTTGAGAAAATGTTGAAAATCCCCGGGGGGCTGCATACAAAGTACCCCCAAATTTTGAAGGATCTTTTTCAAAATCTCAAGGCTTTGACTAGAATCAGATCGACTGGGGAATATCCATTTTGGAAGAAATCGTACGTATGGTTTAGGCGCTAGCAGTGTTCACAGACGGACGGACGGACAGACGGACGGACGGACAGACGGACGGACGGACAGACGGACGTTTTCCTTTCAATTGGGTTTTCGGTAACAAGAACCTGGAAAACAGGATTTCTGGCTACACCACGTGTTAGGGGATTGTTTTCTTAATTTAGCAACTGGTTTTATCCACTTATTCGTTTTCACGGCCCGGCAATTAATTTTTTTCCGCCGAAAATTGGCCATTTTTTCGCGCAGCATTACATAACTTTCCCTATACTACGTATATCACTCCGTGTATACGTACGTATACGGGAAAGTAAAAACTGAAGTATAGGACGAATATCCGGTACTCTGGGGAACTCGAACTCCAGAACCTCCGATCCGAAACGCTACGGCGTCGACGGCGGTTGTCACTGAGCCAGAAAATTCGATTTATCGAGGTCGGAGTGCAGGGCATCTTTCAATGCGGAGCGACATTTCTTATTTGAAACGACCCACTTGGCTCGCGCACAGGCTGCAAATCTCTGCGACTGTTTCACCCAAGACGTTTCAAGTGCAAGAACTCTTCTCCTACAAGGTGTTAAGTTTGTCACTTTTCACTTTCCCGCCGAATACGTACTTGTCGTCCTAAAGAGAAAGTACTAGGGAGTTTTTGCACGGCATAGCGGACGGCGCTATCGATCTTCTGCGCATGCGCAGATGCACTTAAGTGATGCGAAACGTGAAC
The DNA here is from genome assembly GCA_031308135.1 of Acheta domesticus. NCBI lineage: Eukaryota > Metazoa > Arthropoda > Insecta > Orthoptera > Gryllidae > Acheta > Acheta domesticus. Next base: position 92,490,891 of record JAHLJT010005437.1, on the reverse strand, counting down.
TGCGCATGAGCAGAAGATCGATAGTGCTGTCCGCTATGCCGTGCAAAAACTATTGCAATGCTGCAACGGAAAGTCGCGATTTGTCGTCAGAAAAAACTCGTATACTTGTGTAGTAATGATGTTGATGTAAAAGTGAATAAATCTTTTTTTTTTTTCTCTCTTTATTTTTAGTCGCATCAACGACTGAGGTTATTAGCGACTACATTTTTTTATAACAGGTGTTTACAGACAATTATGACTTCATCATTACATTAACATAAGTATCGTATTGTATAGGTCATAACATAATACAGTATCACATATTATTTATCTTACATACCATTGACATACAGTATTATCTGGACAGGTTCATAACATATCTTTTCGAGGGTTACATATCATTACATTAACAAAAGCATCTTAACATATAGATCATAACATAATATTATTATCTACCAAGCTCGTAACATAATCATACAATATCATCGGGGTAGGGTCATGACACATCAGCTCGAGAGATACGAGCGGGCTTACCATAATATTATATTTCAAGCATGACATTTGCGGTTTTGCAAAATTTAACAATCTGGTTCTGAAAGGGGACAGAGTACAGGATTTTATCTATTTCATTTGGATTAAAATACATAGTTCTTATATTTTCATATTTGCGACAAGACGTAATAATATGTTCGACGGATAGTCTTACTTGACAAATATCACATAGTGGTGGTGAAGTATTCTCCAGCAAGTACCTGTGTGTAATTTTAGAATGACCAGTTCTGATTCGCGTTATTAAAACTTGTTCGCGTCTAGTCATCTTGGGGTCCGAGTTGAGTGATAAGAATAAATCGATTGATTTGTGGGTATTACTAATTTTATAACATCGCCATATCGGTTCCCATTGCTGGATCATCTTCCTACGTATGAATCTTATGACGTCTTGCTTGGAATATCCCGGGTTAGGTCCTACATTGTTTCCTTGGAGATCAATTACTATCTTTGTATTAGTTTCATTGTTATGTATTTCGGTCGTAATAATTGAATACAGTTGATTAGGTAAAAGAAGAAAAATTACTGATAAGCCTTGGAGTTTAATCATGTGAAGTAGTTCTTTAATTCGAGCCGTCGTTTTGGATTGTGTCTCATCATATATTTTGAAGATATCTTTTGGAATTTTATTAGTGATGATAGTGGCATCGGAACGGTTTTGGATTATCTTTTTAAGTGCTTCCAGAATTGCATGGTTGAACATGTTTTCTTGGCTAGCAATGTTTCATAAACCGGAATTTCGCCAAAGATTTGGGATCCTTCACTATGGCCTCAGAGAATGTTGAATTACTGCGTCCGTCAATGAAGATATTGTAGTTATTTTTGTATTTATCATAGGTTTCGCGATATTTGAGTTTCCATTCGTCTGAGTCAAGGTTGTTATGCTGAACTTCAACCAGAGATTTGTCAACTTCAATGGTGTTGATGATCCAGGGGTTTACAGCGGGAATTCTTTGACTTTCTATTGGGAGCCTCGATATGTTGAGGGAGCTGAATAGGGCAGCTACTTTATTATAGAAGGGTGTAGAACACTGTGGATTTCCACTTCTAATTGCAGGAGATACATCATTACGTATTATCTTGTTTAGGGATGTTTTCGCTTTAATTGCATATTTGATTGACAGGGTTTGTCTTCGAAATGCCAGGTTGGTTTCAGCCGCTTCGATGAGAATACTACCAGTTGGGCTTGTGTGAAAGCAACCAGTGCTTATTCTGAGTCCACAGTTGTGCAGGGTGTCCAGTTTCTTGAGAGTTGAATTGCACGCTGAATTGTAGACAATAGATCCGTAATCTATTTTACTTCTTACTAATGCTTTGTACGTAAGTAGTAAGGTATTTTTGTCTGATCCCCAGTTGTTGTGATTAAGACACTTCAGGACGTTAAGTCGATTTTTGCATTCAGCGTATGTTTTAGAAACATGTTCTTGCCATGTGAGCCTATGGTCAAATATCAGGCCCAAGATTTTTGTATGTGTGACCGTCTTAATGGCTTTGTTGCCCAGGAATAATTTCGGGCAGAAAGGGCTTAATTTTTTAGAAAAAACCATACATTCAGATTTATCTGTCGAGAATTTGAAACCAGTTTTCATTGACCATTTGTAAATAGAGTTTACAGCAGTTTGCATTAATTCATTGGTTGAATCGAAGTTCCTTCCTTTGCATAATAATATCATATCATCGGCGTATTTCCGCACGACAACTGGGTTTACAATATCATCATCAGCGTCATTTACAGCAATTAAAAATAGAGTCACACTGAGCACTGAACCTTGCGGTAGCCCATTGTTAAGTTTCTTAATTGTCGAGAAATTATTACTTATACGTACTTGAATACTTCTGTTGCTAATAAAGTTAGTAAGGAACTGAAACATATTGCCCTTGATACCAATACTAAGTAATTTAGCAGCTACACGGTGTGTCCATACCATATCGTATGCTTTTTCGATGTCTAGATTTACTAAGATAACATGCTGTCCGTGAAGAAAGGCTTCTTGGATTATCGTTGTCGTGCTGATAAGATGAGAGGTGGTGGAGTGACCAGTTCTGAATCCAAATTGGTTGTCTTTTATTAAATGTTGAGATTCGAGGAACCACCTTATTCTTTTGTTAATGATTTTTTCTAATATTTTGCATAGGTTGCAAGTCAGTGAGATTGGTCGGTAATTATAGCTATTTGACTGGTCTTTGCCAGGCTTGGGAATCGGAATCACAGTGGCAGTTTTCCAGAGTTGAGGAAATACATTATTTAGCCATATATGGTTATATATTTTTAATAAAATGTTAATACCACTCGTTGGGAGATTTTTAATTAAGCAGTTTGGAATATTGTCAGGGCCAGGAGCTGAGTTGTTAACCTTTTTTAAAACTTCTTGTAGTTCGTGCATGGAAATTGGGGAATTCATGTCATTGTCATAGTTGATGTCATCAATAGGTGTCATATTTGATTCACTTTCAGCTTTTTCTTTATATGTGATGAAATCCGTTTGGTAATTGGCAGTGCTAGAATTTTTCATGAAGGTTTCGGCAAATTCCTCAGCAATAATTTTGGGGTCGCTTATTATCTGGTCATTGCAACGCAAGAAATGTATAGTGCTATTCGTCTTCATACCACGTATGGATTTGATTTTTTTCCAACTCTCAGTTGGGTTTGATTGGCTGTTGATTGAGGAAATATATTCAGTCCATGATCTGGCTTTGCTTATTTTTACAGTTCTGCGGGCAATAGCTCTAGTTCTCTTGTAGTTAATTCGACTATCATCATCTCTTCTTTTTTTATACCGGTTAAATGCTTGTTTAGCGTTCCTAATAGCGACTTTGCATTCAGTATTCCACCAGGGAACGCTTTTGAACTTAAAAGGGCCATGATGCGTTTGTGTTATTGAGTTAGCAGCATTGGATATAATATTACAGAATGATTTTACTATCTGGTCAATATTATTATCCTTCTTGAAAATATCTTCTTCATTGAGGTGCTCATCAATTTTTTCTTGATAGTCCAGCCAATTAATATTCTTATAATTAGGGATTGGGTTGCACCATTCATGACTAATGGATACATTTGGTTCATGGATATCAATCAGTATTGGAAAGTGATCACTATCATAGGGGAAATCCATTACATTCCAGTTACATTTCTGTGCTATTGTGGGAGAAGCTATTGAAAGATCAATCGCACTTAGTCTACTGTTACTGATATTAATATGTGTGGGATGACCAGAGTTGAGGATGATGCTGTCATGGTCGTCAATTACTTTTTCCAATAGTCTGCCTCTTTTATCAATTTTGTATGATCCCCATAAAGAGTGATGGCAGTTAAAGTCCCCAAGAATTATAAAAGGCTCTTTTATTTGGTTTATAATATCATGTATTTCAATTTCTTGTAGTGGGTATCTATTAGGAATATAAACATTTCCGATAAATATGGGGTTAGTTGAATTAATTTTAATTGCCACAAATTCCATGTCAGTTTGAATTTTTAGAGTTTCAGTGGGAATAGATTTTTTGGAATATATTGCCACACCACCACATGCATATTCAGGGTTGCTTCTATTTTTAAAGGCACAGTTATATCCATTTATATTCCCATGTGTTTTTCCTTTAAAGTTTGTTTCTTGAATACAGATTATATCAGGGCTATGTAGTTTGCATAAATATTGTAAGTTTTCTAACCTGCTGTAAAAACCATTTAGATTCCATTGCAGAACTAACATAACTTCTTCTTTGTATTATATTAAACTTTCATTTGTATCAGCTTGATTTAAATTCTATTGAATGATCTGAATAAGTACATACAGTATTTAGGTACTGTCTAAACTGAATTCTGAGTCTGAGGACTCCCTGCTGGGAATACTTTTTTCTAATTTTTTGATAACTCTTGTAAATCTTCCCTTTATAGATCTTTCATTCAGTAGTTTGTATGTTTCTTTCAGCATACCAATTGTTGCATTAAAATCAGTTGAATAATCTTTCATTATAGGAATGGGGTCAGGTGCTCCAAAAGAGTTTTCAAGGAATGATTTGAATTGGGTGTATGAGAGAGGAAGTTTGTCTTGGTTGGAGTCAATATAGGTTTTGGTTGGGAGTAGAAGATCTTCTATTGACTTGTTAACTAAATTGTCTTGAGAGGCAGGTTCTTCTTTTCATTTTTTGCTCGCTTTTTCTTTGAAGGTTTACAGCCTTTGTCTTTACATTTTACATCACTAGTTGATATATTCTCAGGTGTAGAGGATGATTCAGATGGAAGGCTTCTTTTGATGGGAGGGAAGTTTGTATAATCCATAGCAGTCGAGCCAGATGGATTATCACCTGTTTCTTCAGCAGGGGGAATCTCTAACAAAATATTCTCATTATTGTTATCTGTTGCTCTATTTATAATTGGTGAAAGGCTAATGCTATTAATTGGGCACTTGCTGGCAATATGACCTTCATTTTTGCATTTGAAACAGGTGATATTATCTGTTGTGAAAAATAGTCTATATGTTGTATCTTCATATGGGATTAGAAGTGACTGTGGCAATTTATGTACTTCATCTGGATGAACAAAAACTTGTCGCCTGAAACTCATAATATGAGACATACCTGGTTCAGGTAGACCTGCTCTGATAAATGTAATGTTAGAAGAAATCTGAATATTCGATTGTTGAAGAGCATTTTTTATCACTTCATGTGGGATAACTGGGCAGACATTGGATATTATAACTCTTACATGTTTACTTAATAGGGGTCTAACACTCACTTCAATGTCATTAATAGTGAAAATTTGATGGTTGTCTGTTAGGTAGTTAGCAATTTTCTTGGAACTTAAGAACACACAAATCCTATTATTCGCTATGCGCGACACAAATCTAATATCACTTGGATTGATAAAAGTTGATAATTTACTCACATAATCTTTTATTGTAAGTCCTTCGTGGGCTTCTATAATAATTGCTTGGTCCTTTGACGGGAAAATGTCCATTGTCGCAGCTCCAGCATACGATTTTAAGTTTGATCCATGTTGTTGTCGTTGGGCGTTCGAGGTTATGTTTTCCTTGTTGTTCAGTGTATCCATATTGACGTTAGTTGCCACTCTTTCGAGTAGCGGCCACACACAGAATACACTTGAATGAGAGACTATATCACAGTTTTGTTTATATGTTCACACAATAAGGTATTAGAAACACTGTCGAAAGCACACGCGAACGGAGCATACGATGTTGCTAGTACCGCGGTCCGCCGTCGACTGTGAAAAACCGAATAAATCTTGTTGCTCTTTGTAGTAAGTTAGTTGGTTAAGACGTTATGAAGTCAGAATTCGCGTTTTGTTGGTCTCTGATACCTACAAATTGGTTTACAGAAAAACATTTATCCTTTCTTCGGTCCTTCTACCTTCCTGCCTGCCAGCGTACTTGCCTGTCGTACCTGTCTGTCTCTTTGTCTGCAGTCTATGCTAGCGCGGAAACAGTTCAGAAGATTTTCTCCGAAACTGATATCCCCCAATCGATACGGCGAAACTGAAGGCCCATCGAATTTGAAACGTGTGTTTAGGTTTTTGGGGGAAAATATTCTTGAAGTATTAAAATTTTCAAAATTTTCTCAGAAAAGGCTCCAAAGTTTTTACTACTTTTTTTCCTTTTAAATAGAGAAAAAGTCCTTAAAATGGGTCAGATCTCATTTTCGCTGAAGATTTGAACTTTCGAAAATTGAAATAGTTCAAAATTTTCAGTGTATCTGTCAATCAGAAGCGAAAAGTGGCAGGGCGAGACATGGCGTGTTAAAGGTGTTGTGGAGTCTGGAAGAGGCGATTCATTAATTGGTGATTTCGGGGGGCGTAAACTCCTAAGGTGACTCGTTTCCTGCATGTTTTGTGGCAGAAGGTGTTAGTGTAATTTTATTTATTTACTGGGAAAACCCGCCAGACGTTGTTCTGCCCTTCATCTGCCGTTTTCCTCTCCCATCTCCCTTTCTCACCGTCTCTCCCTCCCTCCCTCACCCTATCCCTGTGTGTCTGTCACTCTGATTCACATTTATTTGCAGATTCTGCACGTAGGTGAGGTAATATCGGGAATCGCCGGACCAGCAAAAATGTAATAGAATGTTTAGGATGGTTCATTCTGTAGATTACGGAGTGAGAAACGTTTCTTTGAGGCTTTCGGCCTTTCATGGATAGCGGTCATACGGTGTGGGAGTGTACTTCGTATATATTATTACCTTATATTATATTACCTCTTAACCACGTTAAATCAAATAATTTAATGAAAAAATGGGGGAAAATTTCCATTTAAGATTTCAAAGTTGCCTCCCCGACCCCTAGGGGGCGGGGGAGGGAGATTTGATTTTAGGTCAGGCGGATTTTCCCATTGGAGATATTAATTATTTTTTCTGTAACGTCTTTGTCGATCAAAAAATGTTTTAGACCAAACTCGTGTATTTTTTAGTATAGAATCCGAATCTGCAATAAAAAGTGGGGGGTTCCCATTTAAGATTTCAAAGTTGGCTCCCGCTTCACCCTCAACGGGGAAGTTTGATTTTAGGTCTGACAGATGCCCCCCTTCGTGATATTAATTTTTTGCCTTTGACATTTTTTTGTACGTTGCATATTTTTCGAGTTATTTTCATTTGTCAAATTATACTTTTGCTTTTCTTTCTTGGCGCACGGGGGGGGGTTGTCAATAAAATGGACTAACTCACAGTATTTCGCGTCGTTCTCCGTTGTGCCGCCAGGAATCGCATAATCGCGACTGTACCGATCAGTGCTGGCGATCATGCAACTCCTGACGGCACAACGGAGAACGACGCGAAATACCGTGACATATTCCATTTTATTGACACCCCCCTCGTGCGCCAAGGAAGAAAAACTAAACTATAAATGGGCCACTCTGTATATACCAATATCCAGATATTTTATTTATTTATCTATCTATTATTTATTTATTTATTTTATTTATTTATTATTTTTTATTTTTCATTTTTTATTTATTTATTATTTTTTATTTTTCATTTTTTATTTATTTTTTATTTTTATTATTATTATGAATGTTTTATTTTTATTTTTATTATTTATTTTTTATTTATTATTTATTTATTTTTATTTATTTATTTATTCTTTTTGATGTATTTATTTACTTTTATTTATTAATTTCTATTTATTAATCCATCTATTTGTGAATGCAGGGCGTGGGGCTGTGAGGGCTGGCTGTGAGGGCCGTGTTGTTTACCGCCCGAGCACTGACCCTTGGCGAGCGGCGCGGCGGCGGCGACAGCACGCGAGGTCCCCGCGCGCGGCCTTCCGATTATAGCGCGACAGCACGCGAGGGGCGGGGACGGGGCGGGGCGCGGCGCTCCCGGGGCTGAGACTGGCGAGGGCGCGGAGATCACGCGGAAGTGAACCACACGACGACCACGACGCGAAGGTCAGGCCGAGTGCGCGTGCGGGTATTTCAGTTGTTTTTTTTTTACTTTCCCGCTACGGAGGAGAGAGAAAGTTATGTAATGCGGCGGGAAAAAAACTCTTTATTACAGGGCCTTGGTAACGAAGAAGTGGATAAATCCAGTTACTAAATTTAGGAAAAATACCTCAAAAACGAAGAATCCATGTTTTGTGGGCCTTTGATACCAAAATCAAATGACGCAAATAGTTTGTCCGTCTGTCTGACTGCCTGTCTGCCTGTCTATCTGTCTGTCTGACTGTCTGACTGTCTGACTGTCTGTCTGTCTGCCTGTCTGTCTGTCTGTCTGACTGTCTGACTGTCTGACTGACTGTCTGTCTCCCTGTCTGTCTGACTGTCTCCCTGTCTGTCTGACTGTCTCCCTGTCTGTCTCTCTGACTGACTGACTGTCTGTCTGCCTGTCTGTCTCTCTGACTGTCTGTCTGTCTGTCTGTCTGTCTGACTGTTTGACTGACTGTCTGTCTGACTGTCTCCCTGTCTGTCTCTGACTGACTGTCTGACTGTCTGTCTGTCTGTCTGTCTTTCCGTCCTTCCGTCCGTCCATCCGTCCGTGAGCAACGCTAGCGGCTGAACCGTTCAGACGATTTTCTCCAAAATCGATATTCCCAATCGATCGCCTGATATCACGGCTGACGATAAACGTTATTTTTATTGTTGATGATCAATTTAGTCTCTAATCGTATAGAAACATTTATTCGGCAGACAAGATTTTACCTTCAACGTAAATTTGTGTACCAACTTTAATTATTTAAAGTCATCCAGCAATGCGTTGTAATGTCCATGTATTGTATGTGGATTTCTTGTAGTGAGCTGTTGACACTAACACTTGATGAACGTGATTTCTATCTGATTTTGTTGCTTGTACAGCCATTATATCAGGAATATTTTTCACATATACTTTTAGACGTAATAATATCACTGATACTTTTCACAATAATATGGTCGACTAACACTGCGTCATGAAAGACCTTTTATTATTTACCGAGTGTTTCTTAAGTTTAATAAATCAGAAAAAAATTAGGCTTCGGCTACAATTCCGCGAATCTAGGTACTAGCATTCTCGTCCTTTAATGTCTCACCAAATTTTAAGTATCATAGACATCCCTGTTTGCATCATCTACAGTGTCACCAAGTTTTCTGTAAAAATAATATTCGAAGTGTCAATACTCTTCTCAATTTAAATAAATATTTGATGTTTTCAAATTCTTTTGTAACGTGATATAATCACTGATAGCAAAGAAAATTATGCGATGACAAATGGATACATCCAGAACCGCAATTATTATTTTCTGACTTTGGTTACTCATTTCCTGTCTCATTATCAACACTGCTAATTTCCAATGCGCGACAAAAATTGAAATGAAAGTGTGCTGCGTCAGGCCGTTTGAGAAGTGACTCAGGGTTCGGTAGATAAGCACAAAGTCAAAAAAACAAACAAAAAACACAAAACTGTTCTGATTTTGATTGAACAATACAAACATTTCATTGTGTTATTCGAAATTCGTGAACCTTTATTATTCTCTTTATTTTTTAATTTTTTCTTGTTTTATTTTGTTCGTTATGAATACGTCATTAATGTTTTCTCCTGTTTTGAATTATTTCAACTTGTAACTTTGCAACAGAATTGTTACAAATTTATTAAATTAAAGAAAATAAATGTACTGTGATTTCTCCTCAGTGTACACGTGTTTTTTTCTTTTTACCTGTAATACGATAGGCTCCCCAAATTTAAATTTAATACAGGAATTTAGAATCACATCTCCGCTGAAATCAATGTGATTTCGAATACCCCTCCTTTCTTGCGCGTGTAGAACTTGTGAAAATGCAAAACCGAGGCCATTAGCATTACCAGTAAGAGCATAGGAAGTCTCGTAATCGACGAACATTCTCGTTTTCCAACAAGGTGCGTCGACTCACATATACGATACCAGGAAGGTCAGCTGTCTTTGCGCGCTACAGCATGGCATTTGCCAACTTCTAAATGCACAGTTTTTGCAAAAAATATTTTTCGAATATTAACAATATTTATATTGCGTTTTCAAAGATCTTTAGAATGATGGAGAAAAAAATATAGACTTCCATTTAAAAGATCAAAGTTGTGTCAATAACTCGAAAGTTACTTACGTTACAAACAAGAAAACGAAATATGTTATTTGCCCCATCAACATGGCGCAAATAGCATCTCGATACCTCGAACCGTTTTTAAGATATTTGCTGTGGACAACTTAGGTGCTCCACCCTGTGCATTCCAGGCTTAATATGGAAATGGAAAAAAGGAAGAGGGTGGGGTACAGCATGCGAGAGTTCTCGCACGGGTACGCTAGTTCAATTTATTGCTGCGTTAAAGGAGAGTATTTGATTTGTTGTTCTTCATCAGTGAGCATGCTAATTTTCGTGTACACAATTGGACGGTGTTATGCATCAACCGGCTATGCGACTTCATACAAGTGATGAGATAATCGTGTTCAATGGTTTCATTACATTTTCAGCTCTAAAAACTGTATTTTAATTATTTCATTCATTGGAGCGCCAAACTACACAAACATGAGTGGAATATCTGGCGCTTACCTGCATAATGTGAAATTAAGAACAGCAGATTTGAAGATCTTCGTTTATAGCCGGTTGTTGCGAAACATAAAATCCGTGGTGCGACTGATGGCGTTTACATTTTTCATTAATTATAAGGAAATTTTTCAGATTTGGCGCAAAAGTTTTGCGTACACTTGGAACATGGTCCAATGCAACCGATTGCGTCCATATCTCATTTTTTTTCCCCAAAAATGGCGCTTAGCCGGTTGATGCATAATACCGTCCAATTTAGCATGGTATTGTTCGGGAGCATTTTCTTCAGCTGCAAGCCGCGTTTCGTAATTTCTTCGAGGTTTGCGTGACGCCGAGTCGTGTTCGAGGGCTGTGAATGCCTTGCAGCTTCTAGTGACCACTGCCTCCCGCATGAGCTCTAGAGTAGACTGGAGACAACACTCTGTTCTCAGAAATCGTGACGGACCACCATGATGGTGAACGTCTGTTCTGTCCTAGTTATCTCAGAAATAAATAGCGGGAAATAAGGTCTCATTCCAATTTTAAACGTTTATTCTCTTTCATGTTCACTAGAACATAAAAAAGTTAATCAATATTTAATACTTTGAAATTTCAATTTACCTATAATACTTGAATAAAATCCAATCTTTCATTTCTTGGAAACTTTTTTAACATTAACGGAGGGGACTGTTCTTGGTTTGTGTATCTTTAATAACTTGGTTAGATCGATTTATAGCAAATAATAGTCGTCGAAAACATAAAAAAATGTTATAAAAGTGGTTACATAAAATAGCTAAATATCTCATCTAATAACATTCGCATCTAGTTTACAGTTTGTTACTTTACAACCGATTGCTTTTGGCATTTTCTTTGACAGAGACGATTGTAAGCATCGCTAACAACACACAAGACACATTTCACTCGTAAGAAAGTCTGTAGGAAGACGTTCACCGCAGCCAACCGAAAGAAAAACGACCGTTACGATTTTCAGCACTTCAAAGCATTGCAGTTGTGAATCCAGTTGTTATGTTGAGGTCACAGTACAGGACGTGACATCGGCTGTGCTGTCTGCGCGTCACGCGACACAAGTGCAGCGCTCGGAAATAGCCCTAGCTACTCCACTGGCCCTGGCGGAGCAGACGGCAACTACGAGTACGTGTATTTAGGCCCGGCAATGAACCAAGTACGAGGCAGACACGGTCGCATAACACGCTCACGGTGCAAGATATCAAATACTATAAAGACCAATACAGGACACATCGCGTTATATCGAGAAACATGCATCTGATGGCAGAACCTGGTAATAACTCATACACCCTAACCTCAGTGCTCTGTTGGTGTTTGTTGTTTGCTTGATTTCTTTTCATTTGATTGTCTTTCTGGTCGTTTTCTGGAAAACATATTTTTCAACACTATTCTTTACATCATTCTACGTATGGCAGGAAACAATTCTGTAGTTTTTGGCTTTATTATAAAATACAGCAGAACTCGTGTTCGTTCTTCACATTTCCTCGTGATAAAAACAAGTAAAAATTGAAAGAATCTTGAACATGAATGAAGCTCGTTTAATACAATTTGATTTCTCTTTGTAATAAAATGCATGAAAAACTATAACGTTACTTAATTGGGAGACTACTTGCACATTGCCATTCCCAATTGAATCATTTGTAACGAACATTGCAGAAATGGATAACACTGAAGATATTCCTACAAGTTTAGTACAGGAAAATGCTGAGTCCTATGTATGTGGCTGGTTGTGTAGTACCGTGCCATATGATGGTTGTAGAAATGATTAACAGAATTTGAATGAAAAGTATAAATTAAGAAACTCGCATATTCTGATTAAACAGTATGTGAATGCCACGCTTTTCTACCCAAATGAATTCGTTATTAGTTTTCTAAGACTGAATATGATTTCAATAAACACTTTTTTTTTCTTTACGTCAAAGTAAACTTGACGTAAAAAAAACAATTAATGCAAATCATTAATATTCACTTGCAGAATATTTTATGTAAGGGATGTAATAATCTGTATGAAAGCAGAGGTATCAATGTATTGATACAGTGGTTTTTAAAGGAAGTAAGTGGAAAAAAGGTCAAATATATCAGTGGAAGTGTTATGGCAAGAAAAATCTTGCATTTGTAACAACTTTATTCGTGAAAATAATGTTCGTTATATGTTCATTAAATGTTCAATGTTCTCATGTCCATTATAACACATTGTACATTATAATTTTCCGTAATTTGAGCTCTTCAACATAATTAAATCACAGCGAGAGTAGGTAAAAATAAGTCTTATTTCGTTAGGTAGATTAAAAAATATTTGTTTCTTCCGTAAGAACAACATTGACATTTCTATTTGTCGCTACATTACCAGGTTCTGACACTAGGATCGCTAGTGGGAACTTGTTTCCATCGGTTGCGTGGAAGAACGGGGAACTGTCCTGTATTGTCTATATAGTGTGTCAACTATCCGCCTTTGGGGCTAGTCACGTGAGCTAGTGCAGAACACAGTTCTGCGGCTCATAGCGCGCCCTCCGTTTCGGAAACGGTTGAAAACACTCTGAAAAGAACTTGATATCGAGTCCTTTACGCAATGCTTGAGACGGCTTTCTTTTAATGAAGCCTGTCAAGCCTTTCAAACCAGCGAAGCACCGGCGCCGCTAAAACAACTCTCACGACATGTCCTCACAATAGGACGAAGAAGACAAGCTCTTCCCTCGGACATACTGAGGGCATAGCGCCACACACTAATAAATGACAAGTCACAAATGTGACTAAACTTAAACGCCAAAACGGCAAACGACAAAGGTCCGACGCGAACCTACACCAACCACCTTCACAAAGCAGTAAAACGCAACATGCGTGCGAACTGCAACACATCAACATGCGTGCGAACTGAAAAAAAAAAGCCTTTGGGGCAAATTTTCTGTAGCCAGTTTGAGGCTAGTTCCTCGCTTGCCCGTACGGTGCGCACGATCGGTTTGGATCACGGTCTAAGATACACATGTTAACCCGCCGGCGGGCGCGTAGCGGCACTCGGGGCCGCATTCTTACATTTTTGTTGATTTCGTGTAAGTAACTGGTGTCGCACTATTGAATTCACACTTATTCTTCGTTGATTTCAACCGGATGACACTGGAATCACGATTTTAGACATAGCCGATCGACCGTTTTTCATTAGTAATTCGAACACTGCAACGGTTGCGGCACTCCGTACCGCACGCGCTTTGTCATGTAAGTATAATATTTGCGTATTTTATCCATTAGGATTCTTATTGCTGTTTTGTTATTGAGCTTTGGAGTACTAACCACTCATTCAAATTTAAATGCGTTGTTTCTGAAGAAACGTTAAAAGGCACGTTTACACCGTATTCATTCCGCGACATGTAACACGTACAAAGACACGGAGGGAGCGAGTGTTGGATCAGATTCTTATTACTATTGTTATTTCTTGTGATGTTTAATTATTTATTATGAAATGAAACGTATAAAAGCATAAATTAACAATATTTCCTTCCCATTCCTCAACAAAAGTAATAACAATTGTCGCGAAAATCGAAGTTGAAAAATGCGGTACGAAGTGCCGCACGCGCCTACTGGTGGGAAATGATGGAGGATAACAAATAGGCAATCGAGCCAGTCGCCTACCGTGCAGTAGAGCTTCCTGTTCCATGACTATACTGCGATTTCTCTAACTTTGCCACTCAAGGCCACTCAAATCCAATCTTCGCGATGGAATATGTCACGGCATTTCGCGTCTTTCTCGGTCTTGCCGGTAGAAGTCGCATGATCGCAAGCACTGCTCGATACGGTCGCGATCATGCGAAATCTAGCGCAACGACAGAGAAAGATGCGAAATACCATGACATATTCCATCGCGAAGATTGGATTTGAGTGGCCTTGAGGGGCAAAGTTAGAAAAATCGCAGTATAGGGGGCGGATTTCTAAGATTTTGCATGTGTTAGGGTGACCATACGTCCCGTTTTTAAAGAGATTTTTTTTCATTGTGTGTCCCGTTGTCCCGACAAAATATTAACGGGACGCGAAATGTCCCGTTTTGTCGTCGTTGCTATAACCTCACTCTCCTTAGACGCACTCTGGATTTCGCTACATTGCTAGCTCTTACATTTCAACCAACTGTTATCCAGAAAATGTCAGGAATGGGAAAAAGATAATGCAGATGTTGATAAAAAAAACTGTGTATTCCATTTTATGCAAAAACGAAGCTCAACTTCACACTTGGCTGTGTTTTAAATAGTAAAGAGAATGTATCATTATTACTCAAAGATCCCCGGTTCACTATTTTCTCAAAACATTCCTGGCAACCCTTGCCGGGACAGTCCCTTTATTTGAGTCCTTGTCCCATAGTTTCTTTGAGAGGAAAACGGGACGCCAAAAGTTCCTGTTTTCGTGATAATGACCATATGGCGTAAAGTGTCGTCAATAATTTTAAATTAATCATAATGTATTCCGTTGGATTTGAATTAGTTAACAAAAAAGTAAGCGCGAGTAGATCATACCCTCACGTAACAAAAGTGGTTCACAGGCAACTGAAATCGGAAACGGAGATTCATTGGTGGTTCTAGGAAGGGAAAATGAGCTATCACGTCATTTGAGCTTGTATACGCTTCATCGATATCGTTACCGAGAAATTCAGTAATCCGAACCGTGTCAATCTGTGAATTTTTGTGCGATTTAGCAATGAATCTTAATTGAGGAATACTTTATAAAGAACTTTTTCAACTGTACTTTTATAATATTTACATTATAAAAGTAAATATTGCTTGTTGTTTTTAATGTTCCATTTAAATATTCTTTTTTGACATTGTTCTTCTCTATTTTTTGGTGCATTCTAGACAACCTTTTTCCTTGTGAAATACGGACGTTAGGATTCACTCTGTTTCGTATCAATATAGCCAACCCAACAATATTGAAAACTTAAAATGCGGTTGAATGAAATTTATTACAGTTGTGGCACTCGTCGAAGACAGCTGTGATCGGAACTTGGGAAATATTAAAATACAGTATATTTTAAAAAGAATCTGTATTTCAGTATTTCACCTGGAACTAAGATTGCCATAAATTCACTATTTGCTTGAATTGTTCACTATCTCAATTATTGATTCACTAATTAGTAAATGAGAATAGCGAACATATAAAAAGATCTTTTTTTAAACTAGATTAGAGCTGGCATTCCCCTTTTGAGAATCCTGTCTATCGCACGGTCCACGCAATTGCCTTTGGCCCGAAATGTTTTGGCCCCAAATTTACTGAAATTGTTTCAATATTGGACATCTGTTCCGGCCTCCAATGCACGCACCGAAAGAATGTTCAGTGTTATGCAAAACGTTTGGACCAACAAACGCAACAGAACGGTGGTTGAGTCAGTTCAAAGCGAGCTGTTCATTTTTCTTAACATTCCGTTTTAGTGTACTGAAGTTAAAGAATTATTCAAAAAGATTTATAACTTTGTAAAAGTTACTCATCCTAACGAAAAGAATTGAAAATAGTTAATCGATTGATTTAAATAATAAGTCAGATCCAAAGAATGTAACCCCAAGATAATTTTAGTAAAGCAGGCAATTGTGATGTTAATATGTTTAATTATAAATTATTGACTACTATACTATTCTTTAAAGATCATAGCAGATTGTTATATTAATATATGAAAATGTTATTGTTAAAAAATATGTCTTATCACACTCATTCCTGCCCCCCACCGGTTCACTAATTTCTTAAGACATCTCTGGCAACTCTACATGGAACATATATCCCGTTTTGTCCCGTTTTCTTTAGTGAAGGAAATGGCACAAATCCCGCTTTAGGTCTAGTCACCTTTGGCTGCAGTGATTAATAGTTTTCCGTGGTTTCTCCGATCAATACCAGTTTTTAATGGAAACTTCTGTTCGTTAGTGGCTTTAAATCGTTGACTTCAGGGAGCATGTTGCCAATCCATTATCTACCTACCAGTCTATCCATTTTACAATCCAAAATAAATATTTAAAACAAACCTTGAAAGCACCCTGGTTCATTTCTAATTCACAAATCCATTGAGAGCTTAAAGTACCTCTCCTCTCAGAATTCATCTCGCACACCTCTCAAAAATTTTATTCTCTCCTCCCCGCATGTCCTAACACTCCAATATTCAACCTCGATCAAAACGCACATTATCCTTCACGCATTAGATCTAGATTCCCCAAAGATCTCTTTCGCCCACCCTGAATCATAAAATCATTTGCCCTCTTTTCACATACATATCCCCTCTCCACTTCTAGACAATAAATGCAAATCTTCCGTTAGTCAAGTAATTCAGATATGAAATTTTAAAAATAGTGGTTTGCACCGAGACTTGCACTTGCCTTAGGATGGCCCCGTAAGTTCATTGCATGTAACATTGTACCCGTGAAAATCCGCGAAAGATGAAAGTCGAACGGGAAGAAAATAAATGAAAAAAATCCATTATCTGATCTTTAGACATCGGATGTTTAGGCACTAAAAAATCGCCTTTTAGGCGCCTGAAAAGACACTGAAAATGTCAAGAATAAGGAGAAAAAAGGTACTGCCATAAATTACATTCACAATAAAATTAAAATTTATTTGTAAAATTCCATACATATTTACAACTTTTCTAAATTTTATTCTTAATAGTTTCCATTGAAATATATTACCAGTAAATTTTCAAGGATCGCAATTTCAAATCTGCAACGATTGGGAGACGAAATCAGTTTGAATACAGAGAAGGATTTCTGAACATCTACTGAAGTGTCTGGCATACATTTTAGAAGTCCAACATTACCAACATAGAAACCTTCTGGGAATTTATATTTATTTCCACTCAAAAGGTGCCCTCGGCGTATTGTCAATCGACCATTTCCTCCAAAACATGGGTAGTATTTATGAAATAGGGAAATGGAGAAAAATATGTTGGTATACTTTCAGGAATTCTCCCGTATTTCAACATACAAATATACGAATTCAAGGTTTCGTAATGAATGGTCAGGTTGGACCATGGCCGATTTCCTGATATCCTAGCATTGTGTTTATAAAAATAATAAATAGAAAGGGAAAACGTGCAATAATTCTAAACAAAAGGCATTTGTGCAAAAAAAGGCATTTATGCTAAAATAAGCAAAAATAAGCATTATAAAACTTCGTCAATTGTCATCATTTGTCATGATTCGTGCACATATATTATCAGCCTTTAAATAAGTTCGCTAGAAAAAAATAAGCATTTCCCCAAACATCCGATGTCTACTAATCACATACTGGATCCTTACACATGCGCGACAATCAGCTAGCCCGTTATCTCCACTTAGGAAATACAAGCGTATGGCAACATTACACACATTGCAGCAAGCTAGATAACGCTCTGGGACCGGGTGTCTGCCAGTGCCCTTCCTTTCTGCAAGAGGATTTCCTTAATGCCACCCGTCACTCGGAGCACTTGGGAGAGACTTTTTATCTCTTATTCTGTTCAATTCAGACTTTATCAATTCATAGTGGGTTTTTTTTCTGACCGTCTATTGTAGTTTGGAAAGAAGTTGATCCAACTAATAGGATACTGATGTTGTTTACTTATAGTTTTTTACAATTAATGTTTCACTTTTTGTCCGAAAATAATGAACAGTGAATTTGAGTACGCGGTTAAATCTTGTTCTACACCTAACTCTATCGCTTTATTCTTTGATTATTCTTAGTACTTTAGTTAAACATTTGAATTAGACTATATTTTCAATATTTAATCTTTTTCTCTTACGTCTGACCACGCAAATTTCGCTACGCTGCTTTCATCAACTAGCGGAGAAAGATGGTATTACATGGGCGACAAAACAGGAGATTTTAATTAAGTTCAGAGACTTCATGAATTCTTGAGGATCTTTTATATGCAGTAAGTCTACTAACATGGGACAGCCGGCTTTACTTCTCCTCTGAAGGAAGGAGTACGAACGATATTTTCGCCCTTAAAAATCCACGACTTCGATCGTGTTTGTTCCCTCGAACTAAGGTGTAACAGTCCGACACGCTAACCGTTGCACCATCAATGCCGCTTTTTGCCCATATTTTGAACATTTTTAGTCCACGTGTATATTGGTATAGGTACATGTTATTCCATGTAAATTCCAGCGCTGGTGATAGTGAAGATGATAATAATAGTAATAATTAGATGCGTGAATGGTACGATATGTATTGACCATAAAGGATCAGTCGATGTTGATTCCAGGAATTACAATTTTAGCATTAAATACATTTATTGTTAGCTCAACGTTTCGCACATTCAGTATGTGCCTTGTCAAGAGCAATATAATTATGGCAACGGTTGATAATGGTATACAAATTGATATAAAAACAATGGAATACAAAATTATTGAAATGAATATTTACATTTGGCTTTACATCAGAGCATAAGAGGAATAACCTACATCAATTTCAATAATAGTAATGATAATTATTATATCATCAACAATAGTAAATGTTATCGATTAACAGAGGAAGTAAAGTCCGTGTGGAAACTGAATGAAGTCAGGATTATACAGTTATGAATAAGCAAATTGAAGATTGTACAGAAGTTTTTGCTTGACATCAGTGTAACTGGAATACACTACATAGAAATGCAGGAACGTACTACATAGAAATGCAGAAAGAGGTATTGCGATCGACTGGAAATGTAGTCGATGTAGGAAATGTATGTAAAGAAAACGAAGTACAACTTGCTTTCTTTAATCTGCCGTGCTACCAACCAAGAGACGATCGCTCGCTTGTGATCGCTCGTTTGTGATAGAACGAAGTAATTTAACTTGAAGTGAAAAACTTTTAAATGTTTTCTGTTTCTATTACAGGTAATTTATGTGTGATATTATTATTGTTATTATTGAAAATTGAATGAAATTATAACAAACTGTTTCTATTACAGAAACCCAACGAAGTTTTTTTATTTTTGAATTTGTAATTACATTAACGGTATAACCATTATATGTGTATAAATACTACGATTAATCACTTGCCTCGAAGACCATTGATTACCTAGTGTTACTAGAGGAAAATAATAATAATAATAACAACAACAACCACCATCTCCAAGACGAACACCACCACCACCACCACCATTCCCACCACCAACAACAACAACACCAACACCACCAACAACAACACCAACAACAACACCAACAACAATACCAACAACACCAACAACACCAGCACCAACATCACTAACAACAGCAACACCACCAACAACACCAACACCACCACCACCAACAACAACAACAACACCAACAACTCCGTTCGCGAAGGCAGTAGTGCCGTAGCAATCTCGGACGGAAGGTTCGCGGGTTCAAGACCCGCCTCGGACATGGGTGTATTTCTGTATGTATGTCTCTATGTGTGTGTCTTCCTTACACCCATTATCATCATCATCATTATTCCATACCCCCAGGGCTAACAGCCATGGGGGGATAAAAATGGGATCTAGCGTAATGCTGATCCAACCTGAATTATACACGCCCATCTCTCCGGGCCTCGGAAGATGACGTGTAGCGTGGTCATAAATGGCCTATTCGCAAATAATAATAATACTAATAATAATAATAATAATAATAATAATAATAATAATAATAAACGTTTTAAATACAAGAGTTTGGAAATCGAGATCAGCCGAATATGGGGCGTAAAAGCACAGATCGTACCGATAGTTATCGGAGCTCTGGGATTTGTTCCTCAAAATTTGAGTAAGAACTTGTCTAAACTCCCTGGTAATTCAAAAGACTGGGAAGTGCAAGAAATTGCTTCATTTGGAACAGCCCACATTTTGCGCAAAGTATTGTAGAGGCACCGACAGTCCCTAGATCTGCTCCTTAGCTAGCTGGTTGCAACCTGGAGTAGATTTTATATTCAGCCGACTCATAACATCTTTAGTCGTGATGTAATGGAATAATAATAATAACAACAATAACAGACAGAACAAAATCCTTCCCACGCGCGAGCAGATGAGCCAGAAGAACGCCGTCGCGGAACGCGGGACAGCGCAGCGTCATTGGAGCTCCGCCCGAGAGCTCTTGCGGCGTTGGCCTCAGCATTTGCAGCTGCAAGGCCGCCGCGCCGGTCTCGTTCATCGGACGGGTTGCCCGCGCTCCCTAGGCCGGGAGAACTAGCTGCGGCGAAGCTAGGAGCGGCGCTCTCCCGGCAGCGCAGGGTTGCTCATTTTCAAAATTATGGTGGTTCGTTTTTAATGCTTTACGTTTATCATTAGACATCTGATGTTGAGGCATTAAAGATTTACTTTTAGGCGTCTAAAAAGGCACTGACATTATAATTTTTAAATATAAGGTGACCAATTGTTCTCTATTAGGAAGGACAGTAGTTTTTGTCCTTCCGCAAAACGTCATAAAAGACCAAAAATTGGGAAAAAAAGAAAATAAAAATTCGTAGGAATGTTTAGTTTTTCTTAATTCATATACATATAATAATTGGCTTTAAATATTTTCATTAGAATATAATAAGCATTTTCCTAAATATCCGATTTCTATTTATCATTTAAGAATGAAGAGAATCCATATTCAATAGCTGAAAAGAGTTTTTATTTTTGTTTCAATGACCTACAGGAATTCAGCCATGTCAATGCTACAATATCAACATTATTCGAGTCATTCGAATCGCATGTTCATTGAAAGCTAGCATTTTTTATTATTTCGGTATATTATATTTCGTATATTTTCGTTTATTATTCGTAAATAATGCAAAGAAAAAATTAACAAACATGAACTGCTGAACGACATGACTTGCGCATGAACTGAACTGACATGAACCGAAAGCTAGGAACGGCCCTTTCCAGTCAGCGCAGGGTTGCCAGAATGGGGAGTTTTCTCCCCAAGATGAGGATTTTTTTCGCTGTGGGAGAAAAATGGGGAAATACATGGACGGCAAAATATTTGGGAATATTTTGCGGACATTATTCTCTTATTTTTATGTATCAAAAAAACAGAAATAAAAAAGAGAGAGCATAGCGAAAGAAAAACATGGGAAAAAAGAAGATAGTTTAGGACTTCGAGCAGCTCAAAGGACGATGATTGGTTGATTTGAAGTTTTTGAATTTAAGGGGACAGACAATGGAATCGTCAGGGGGGAGCTCATGTCGTTGATCCATAATTTGGAGAATATTTTCGTTTCAAATTTGGGGAATTTTGTTTTATTGGAGAGGTTATTCGGGGAAATTCCGTAGTAGTGATGGGGAAAGTTAATATTACACACTTAAACACTTAATATTAGCGATAGTATGATTTGTATCGTTTTGTATTGTACTTATTATTATTATTGTAATTATTGTTAATCAACTGCCACCGGGTCATACCCAATTGCAGTTCAAATAAATGTAATGAAAGTCCTCGGAACACATCTGGTAACCCTGCATTAGCGACTGCTACATGTCGAGAAGATTTGATTAAGTAAGAACGCTGATCAACCAATCATTTTGGGGGGGGGGAATCATATAATTTAGTTAAATAATAAACATATTTGTTATTACATTGTATATTATTTTTGTCGTGTACTACGCGATATTATTATTAAATAATTACATAATTCCGACATAAAAATTTTAATCAATTTTTCCAAATAAAGAACTGGGAGAGGTGGCTTAGGGCATCAATTGATGTCGCTGCTGTGCCTCTGACAGGATGTGCTAGGGTTCCAGTCCCAACGGCGGCAGGATTTTCGACACTAGCTAGGTAGCTAGGTCGAATTCAGTCGCTGTCTGGAGGAGAATTCTACTGGCGGGCTGCTCTGATCGGTAGTTTTCCGTGGTTTCTCTGATCAATACCAGGCGAATGCCGGAGCAGTACCTTAACAAACGGGCCACGGACCACGCTCGATCTTTCCTTCCTCTTCCTTGTCCTATCCTCTCCTCTTGTACTAACATGCACTACACTACCACACATGATGGGAGACCAGTCGACAGCTTAGTGCTTGTCCCGGCTGGGGCGGTGGCCCGCTGGTGGGAGATACCTGGTTGAGGGGAAACCCCGCTAGTGGACGTTAGTTCGGCGCCAGATCTCGCCATCCAGAGGGGGAAAATCACCGCCACCTCCCCATGAAAACACACGTACGGGACTAATGACCTTAGCAGTTGACGTGCCCAGAATAATAAATCAATCTGGCCAAATAAAGGAAGATAATCGAATACTCAAGGCCAGGGCTGTCCAACAGGATCTTTTTGTGCGGCCCGCGACTGCTTTGAAAAATATTACTTCACCAAACAAATACAATACAATTGAACAATTCATCTTATTTTTATTTAATGACGTATTAATTTTCTCGTTGTATTAAGTACGTTGAATAAAAGTCATACGTAATATATATATATGTGTTTCAATGTAATATCAACAGTTAGGGTAAACACCATCTTAAATGGCGGTTCGGCCGCGTCTTAACTAGAATTTGATATGTGGCTCCTACACCCTTCTAAGTTGGACAGCTCTTCTCTAGGCCTTTTGGTGGGGGTTATGGCTTCCATACCCCCCCCCTGACCCCGCCACTGACGCTAATATTTATTGCTTTGTGGATCAATAGAGAAACGTATAAGAAGGGGAAGGTGAGTTATCATAGAATAGTTTGTTACTTGTCTGACCGACAGATGCCGCGTCCTAGGCACAGGTGCCAACGTTTCGGCCGCCATTTTGCGACCTCGCTCATTGCAGAATTTCGCCCTGAGGAAGGTCGCGGCATGGCGGCCGAAACGTTGGCACCTGTGCCTAGGATGCGACGTCTGTCGGACAGCCAAGAAATGCTAGTTACTGACTCCTACCGCAAAAGCCTACGCTCCCTATTACATAATAGTTATTAAAGGAATCACACATCGTCACATAGTGTTATTACTAGACCCCGCAACTTCGTGCACAAAAAGAGTTGAAAATGCTTGCAACCATGCACTTAAAATTGGCAATATATGCACTTAATACTAATAATATGCGTTAAACAAAAATATAGTCAGCAACGGATGAAACTTACTTATAGATAATCTTTAATATTTCAGGATATCAGAGGTATTAATCACAATTAGTACGCTATTAAACTTACTTTGCAGAAAATTCAGCCATACTCGTGAAACATAGATACACTCCAGTAATATGTAAATTGTTTATTATTTACAAAAGAAATGAATATATTTGCTCAGATAGAAAAATTAAGGGAGAAATAAAAAAGGAGTCCAATTGTGTAAATTGGGTGCTTTTTTATTTCTCGCTTAATTTTTCTTTCTGAACAAATATATTCATTTCTTTTCTAAATAATATACAATTTATATGTTTATAGAGTGTTTCTATGCTTCTACAATGCAATTTTATGTCTAAAAATCAATTTTTCAAACCAAATTTTGAGTGCTTATTTCGGCTCAACCATTCGGAATATCCACCTAGTTTATTAGACAAAATATGCTTAGAATTGTCTGAAGACCTTATTTGCGAAGTTTCAACGTTTTCTCCCCAGACACTCTGTATAATAGTTATTAAAGAAATCACACACCGTCACTTGTTGTTATTACTAGACCCCGGAACTTCAGGCACTAAAAAAGTTAAAAATATGCACGCAACCATGCACTTAACATTGACAATTATATGCACTTAAAACTAAGAATATGCATTAAACAAAAATAGCAACAGATGATTTATAGATAATCGTTAAAATTTCAGGATATCAGAGATATCAATCACAATTAGTAAGCTGTATAAATTTACTTTGCAGAAAATTCAGCCATACTCGTGTTTCGGGAATTTTTTCCCATCATCAGTGGCTCTATAATATTAAAATTGAGTCAACAAATTAGCAAATGAATAACAAAGGAAGTACATAATATGACTGAACATTAAAATTATTGAGAGTAGTTACCCAAGTAACATAGATTAAACACATTACAACAACACGATAAAACAGCCTAGGAAGTCTCGTAATCGACGAACATTCTCGTTTTCCGACATTTTTCACGTATACGATACCAGCAAGGTCAGCTGTCTTTGCGCGCTGCAGCATGGCATTTACCAAGTTCTAATTGCACTGTTTTGCAACAAATACTTTTCGAATATTAACAATATTTATATCATTGCATTGCATTTTGAAAGATCTTTATTATTTATTATAATTCCATTTAAAAGATCAAAGTTGTGTCAATATCTCGAAAGTTACGTACGTTACAAACAAGAAAATGAAATATCTTATTTACCCCATCACCTGCAACAACATGGCGCAAATAGCATCTCGATACCTCGAACCGTTTTTAAGATATTTGCTGTGGACAACTTAGGTAGTCCAATCTGTATATTACAGGCTTAATATGGAAATGGGAAAGTAAAGAAGAGGGTGGGGTATATCATGCGAGAGTTCTCATACCGGTACGCTAGTAGTTCATATCTTCCGTGATTTCACTTGATATTCGATGTGTAGGGAACTAAAGGTGTTCTATTTATAACAGGGGGAAGATATTAATACAGTATTCCCTCAACATTCACGAGAGTTATGTTCCCAAAAAACACGAATGTTGAGTCTACATTTTAATGAAGGAAAGTGTATTCGGCCCCTGGATATCGAAAAAAAATTTAAAAAAGAAAGAAAAAAATCTGAGAATCAATTGCAATAGAACGGATTAAGCGCTACTACTATAACAAACAGAATTGATAATTAATATCCCAAAAAGAAATGAAACTATATTTGAAACTCATTTGAAGAGATTAAAAGAAAGAGATTAAATATAGGATTTGGTGTTTGTGTGTGTGTGTGTGTGTGTGTGTGTGTGTGTGTGTGTGTGTTTGTGTTTAATCACCTCCTCAGTGTTCAAACATCCCAACATGGAAGAGTTGCTGCTTCTATTTCTCTCATTAATTTCGACGTTATTTGCATGTTCGAATCACATTCGAGTGCCCTTTTCACCAGAGCCTGTTGAAATTTTAGAACGCCATTAACAGATTTGACATTGAAGTTACTCCAGGACGCAGTTTCGCTTCCGTTACTTCATTATTACTTTCGAGGAGGTTTTCTTCACAGATGATTACCCGAAGCTCCTGTTCAATGAGGTCATTACATTGAGAGTTGCCGAGACCCTGAATGGCTTTTGTGTTCATATGGCCAAAACCCTCAGCTCCAATCTAACACAACTGTTTTGAATTATTTTATAAACGTGTTATTCCAAAAATGTGAATTAACATTGCAAATTTGAAAGTTTTGTAGAAAGTGATACTTTGAGCTCCGACGTCTGCCAAGTTTTCCAGATGACGCTGATAAAGGAAATGAAATGTACTCGCTTTCAAAGAAAATGTAGTACTACCAAAAGACCCACTCGCGAATATTGACCACTCGCGAATGTTAAAACCGGTAGCATTTCTCTAATCGCGAATGTTGGGAACCCGCCAATAGCGAATTCGCAGATGCCTAGGGATTACTGTACTATACTGCGATTTCTCTAGCTGCGTCCCTCAAGGCCACTCAAATCCCACTCAAATCCCATCTTCGCGATGGAATATGTCACGGCATTTCGCGTCTTTCTCAGTCGTTCCGCTAGAATTCGCACGATCGCGACCGTATGTAGCAGTGCTTGCGATCATGCGACTTCTACCGGCAAGACCGAGAAATGACGCGAAATGCCGTGACATATTCCATCGCGAAGATGGGATTTGAGTGGCCTTGAGGGACGCAGTTAGAAAAATCGCAGTATAATGTACAGGTAATCCTCGCATCATGTTGCAGTGTTGTGTGCGTCGTGTTCCGATTAGAAATCGCAACAGGTCACGGTGACGCCACTTCCGGTTGGTGACAGTATTCATGAGTAGCCGCAGCGTCGCAAATCTGGGCGACCTCCCTCGGGCGCCGGTGAAACTAGAGGCGGAAGCGGCAACTGACCGACCTAATGAAAGTGGCAAGGACGTCTCTGGGAATCAAGCAGTCCGAGACTGAAGCTTCGAGCACTGGCAGGTCGTAGGTACGAACCCTCACGACTACAGTAGCCAACCAATAGGGTTGGGCAAAATACTTAAAATTTAGTATTTAAATATTTCGCTGAAATACTTTGTAAATAAGTATACACAAAATACGTTAGGACTTGATGTGATAGATACATTGTGCTTAATATACTTCATATACTCAAAATATTGTAAATATATAATAATTTTGTATTATATATATTTATTGCAACACTATATTGTAATTATCAATAACATTAAATTAGTAATTGACAGTCATACACATTTCTGAACAATAAACTATTGTAATGTATGGTGACCATATGTATTAACATTTTCAAATATACAATATCAAAAATATATTTTTAACTTTCAAATGGAATTTCCTTTTAAAACGACTAATTTTTCAAACAAATCAGCAGACTGTCAACCCCTAGTTGGCGAATGTATGAATCTGCAAACGAAAACAGTCATTCAACTGGTGTGGATGAACATAAGCAAGTGCTATAACGTGTTTTTATTGCCGGATAATTTTTAATGATTTAGATTTATCATTTAAAAATTAAGAGAATCCAAATCCAGCAGCTGAAAGAAACTTTTACTTTTGTTTCATTGAGATGCATTCGTTATCGGAATCAAACAAAAATAAACTATCCTTGTTCTAAACTATCTGCTTCTTCGTCTGTATTTGAAATATTTTAGCAATTATTTCTTTTTCTACTACACATACTTTACATATTTAAATACATCTCTAAAATGTATACTCAAAAAACTCAAAAATAAAGTTTTGCAGATACAAAATGTATTTAAAATACGTATTTTAAATACAAGTATTTCAATACTGCCCAACCCTCCCAACAATGTTAATGTAAAAGGGAGGACACTCGTTAAAAAAGAAGAAGAAGAAGAAGAAGAAGAAAAGAAGAAGAAACGCATCAACACATTTCTTTTCATCAATACTTAATTTAGACTAACATCAGCTCTATTTCTTTTTTCTCTCCATTTGCGATTCAAGTGAAAAGATTCATTCACAAAATGCAGATGAAGATGGTTTGAGTTTTTTTTATTTTTTAAATTTTTTTATTTATTTTTTATTTTATTTTAGCCGGTAAACTGAGACACCGATATGCATGCGTGTGTCAGTTTTCAGAAAAAAGATAATCATGTTTTCTATTCGAAATTAAACAATAAACTATATAACGTAGCAGATGTTAGTCACGTTATAAAATAATGATAACAAATGTTAAAAATGTCCAACGTCAATGAAGGACTGTCCTCCCAAATGGACGTAGTGACGACGGTGATCATCTGCGGATGAATAACTGTCACTAAACTTTCTTCACGAGAGAGAGAGAGAGAAAGAGAGAGAGAGAAAGAGAGAAAGAGAGTGAGGGAGAAAGAGAGTGAGGGAGAAAGAGAGTGAGAGAGAAAGAGAGTGAGAGAAAGGGAGTGGAAGAGAAAGGGAGTGGAAGAGAAAGAGAGTGAGAGAGAAAGAGCAAGAGAGAAAGTGAGAGAGTGAGAAAGTGAGAAACAGTGTAAAAGTGAGAAAGTGAGAAAGAGTGTATAAGTGAGAAAGTGAGAAAGAGAGAGGGAGAGAGAAAGAGAGGGAGAGAGAAAGAGAGGGAGAGAGAAAGAGAGAGGGAGAGAGAAAGAGAGAGAGAGGGAGAGAATACTTTAATATACCTGCTCCACAACGCCAGAGTCGCAAGGTTTTAATACTGTCTTAATTAAACGTCACGTTAATTACACAGTCCACATGCATATCAAATCCAACCCAATTCCAATACATACAGCGATTTCTCAATATAATCGTTACTCCAAGGAGAACGTGACTTTCAAGTAATAGTGTCAACATCACATCATTGAGTGACATAACTTTTTTTAAGCAATGTATTGAACCCATCAATGACGTCACATCTCCAATGGAAAACGTTTCAAAGAATTTGAATGAGCGAGCGGCGACTGTCTCATTCAGTGTAAGCAGCGCTAGATTGCCGCTTGCAGATTTCGGAGGTCACCAACCTCGCCAAGGATACCGGAGGCTTCTCAAAACTGGCTGGCCTTGCGAGGCGCTATATTGAAAAGGCCCGGATGCAAACCTTTGCTTTCGCAATTTTTCTTTCGCACTGACACAAGGTCTCGATGTGACCATTTGACCACTCGGCGAACATTATCCAGTACTCCAATGCCGGAAGGAACAGAAGATGAATGCGAGGGGCGGAGCAGAAGTCATGGCAACTATTTTTTGTGAGAATATTATGTTTCATGTAAGAGAAATTTGCATGAAAAAAGTAGGTGTACTATAAATATGACAGTGGTAAAAACCAGTAGCAGTGGCGGCGACGTACTGGAAAACATTTCTAAGAAATTTCTTGCTCGTTAATTCGATTGGGAAATACAAAAGCGAGCTAGCGTTGTCTGCGCGAGACAATGGGACCAGAGGTAGGTCTCTGTTGATGTAGCTGTCTGGAGGAGAATTCTAGAGGCCGGCTGCTCTGATCGGTAGTTTTCAGTGGTTTCTCCGATCAACACCAGGCGAATGCCGGAGCAGTACCCTAACAAACGGGCCACGGAACGCGCGCGATCTTTCCTTCCTCTTCCTTGTCCTCTCCTCTCCTCTTACACACACACACACACACTAACATCCACTACACTACCACTCATGCCTGGAGAGACCGATCGGGAGCTTTGAGCTTGTCCCGGCTGGGGCGGTGCCCCGCTGGTGGGAGATACCTGGTTGGGGGGGGAATCCCGCTAGTGGACGGTAGGTCGACGCCAGATTTCGCCATCCAACGGGGAAAAGATCATCGCCACCTCCCGAGAAAAAACACGCACTACTCTTACGGGACTAATAACCTAAGTAATTGACGCGCCCGGAAACACGGATCAATCAATCAGTCTAGTCTCTGTAAGTAAGTTTTGGTTTAATTCGCAGAAAGACAGCGCAATGAACGTTGACGTGCTGAGACGAGTGACGGAACAACCGTATCCATGTGATTATTGGTACCGCCACCACAGTGAAAACCACTAAAACCATTACTGTTCATTTATACCCATTAGTTCTACATGAATATATGTTTGTACCAAAACTACTTACAAATTATAATACTTTTCAATCTTGATTGTTCCAATTCTACACTGGCACCGCCATCATTGTAAGAAAATTTAGAACTATTCTAAATCGTTTGTACCGAACTGTTGCACCATAATTTTAGTTTGTACCAAAGAAATTAAATAAGATACAGCCATTATAATGTGTCGGTGGCATCTAAACGCTGGCAGCGCCACCACCGTAAAAAATTAAAACGTCGTATATCGTTAGTACCAGATTGTTCCTCCAGAATTTTCGTTTGTACCCAAAAATAATTCAGATACAGCCAATAGCCATTTTTATGTGGGGTTGGGGGTCTCTGGCAAACCCTAGCACCACCCCCGCCGCCCACCCACCCCGAAATATTGGAACCATTCTAAATCGATTGCGCCTCATTTGTACCGGAATGTTCCATCAGAATTTTCGTTTGTACTAAAACAAATTAATATCATACATTATTTCAAGAAAATAAATGTATGAGAGTAATTTTTAAGTAAAAACTATTTTTTTAAGATATGAAAACTTCACATGCCAAATGATATCCGTTTTTCCCACTGTCCTATTTATAGGACAGCAAAAATGTCTTATTTATTAAAGAAAATATGTTCAGAAGTTCTTGAATTTTATCAAAAGAGAACATTTTTATGGCATTGCAATGAAATATAACCACTTAAGTTTATTAGAAAAAAGTTGGTAAAAATGGGTCAAGATTGTTTTCGGGATTTTTCATACTCATTTATACAAAATATCAAGTAATTTCCTATTGCTAGAAATAATATCGTGTCGAGTAGAGTAAAGTATTTGAAACGTAAAGTCATTATTTTGTATTTAGTTGCTTAATCTTTCATGTTTTGAGGGAGGCGTTTATCGGAGCGAGACCGAAGTATTTCGTTCGGGCAGGACGTTCACAGAAAAAGGTTGTGCAGAATGAAGCTTTACGGTAGAAATCCCGCAATGTAATTGAAAAGAGTCACGTAATTTTATGCTATTTCAAGATCTGTCAAATATTTGAAATATCAAGCTATTATTTTAGTTTTGTATCAAAATATTTTCTCTTTTTAGAATTCTATGTTTACTTGCAGGTTACCTACGTACGTCGTGTTGCGACAAAGATTGTTTTGATTTTTTTTTAAAGCCCAAAAGCAAAGAATCAACCTAAAATGGAGAGAAACATCAATTATTAACAATAAACGTTGTACGTGTTCGCAATCGGAAGTGCAAAACAGGAACACAGCGTCAGAAGTCAGGTGGGCAAACAAGCGAGGCGCGACAGGAGCCGGTGGTTTCCTCCGCCGCTGCACGGCCGCGCCACCATCGCTCCGCGTCTGCGCCCGGAGGTCGTTCACGCGACAGGAGAGAGCGCGCGACGCACTGGCGTTCACACTCACACACACACACTCACACCCCCACACATTCACACTCACACACCCACACACACACTCCCTCTCTCACACACACACTCTCACACTCACACACACACACTCCCTCTCTCACACACACACTCTCACACTCACACACACACACTCCCTCTCTCACACACACACACACTCACACTCACACACACACACACATACACACACATTCACACTCACACACACTCACACTCACACACATTCACACACACATACACTCACACACACAATCACACTCACACACCCACACACACACTCACAATCACACTCACACACATACACATACACTCACACACACCCACACATTCACACTCACACACACATACACTCACACTCACAATCACATTCACACACACACCCACACTCACAATCACACTCACACACCCACACACACTCACACACCCACACACACAATCACACTCACACACCCACACACACTCACACACTCACACACACATACACTCACACACACCCACACATTCACACTCATACACACTCACAATCACACACCCACACTTCCACACTCACACACACACACTCACAATCACACACCCACACATTCACACTCACACACACATTCACACACACATACACTCACACACACAATCACACTCACACACCCACACACACTCACACTCACAATCACATACACTCACACTCACACACACACATACACACGCTCACACTCTCTGTCTCTCACACACTCCGCCTAGGGATTCACGAAGGAAATGCCAAGTGATGATGATAATAATAATAATAATAATAATAATAACAACAACAACAACAACACAGAGATGTAGCTAGGTGGGGCAGGGGGATCGGTGACTCCATTTTTTAGGGGTGACACCAATTAGAAAATTGTATAATTGGAATAATATAATTTTAATGATTTATTTAAAAATCACATTTTTATAAAAACACGCACTTGTTAATTATCTACAATTCGTCTCAGATTATTTTTTTAAAAATAAAATTTCAATTATTCTCATTTAATGCAGTGTTTTAATATATTATAAATGTCATGTGCAAAAATATTATTATTAAATAATGTATAAACGATTAATAGTTATTTATGTTTAATTTATGGGGGGGTGATACCATTAGCTTTGCCCCGGGTGACACCAACTGAAGCTACGCCACTGCAATAAGAACAACAACAAGAACAACTCCACCTAGGGAAGCAGACCTAAGGACTCGTCCCGATAGTTATCGGAGCTCTGGGATTTGTTCCGCAAACTCTTTGTAAGAACGTGTCTAAACTCCCAGGTAATCCAAAAGACTGGGAAGTGCAAGAAATAGCTTTATTTGGAACAGCCCACATTTTGCGCAAAGTATTGTAGAGGCACCGACAGTCCCTAGATCTGCTCCTTAGGTAGCTGGTTGCAACCTGCAGCAGATTTTATATTCAGCCGACTCATAACATCTTAATCGTAATGTGGTGGAATAATAATAATAATAATAATAATAATAATAATAATAATAATAATAATAATAATAATAATAATAATAATAATAATAACAATAATAAATAGCAATATCCGCTCCGGATAGCCGAGATCGCTAAGCCAGTAGTGCTGTGGCTCTCTCGGTCGGAAGGGTCGCGTGTTCGTATCCCGCCTCCAGGTGGTCTGTGTGGTCGTTTGTTTGCGTCTGAATGTGTGTGTCGTCCTTTCACACCTCATTATCATCATCATTCCATTTTCCACCCCCCCCCCCAGGACTAACAACCCTGGGGTGTAAAATCGGATTCGGTTTAATGCAGATCCCCTGATGAATCATGTGCTGCACCTGCCACCGAGATAAAATGATACTGAGCCCCGGTAAATGCAGGTGCAGGTATACCTGGTCCACGACGGCCCATTCGCGAACAAAATAATAATAATAATAATAATAATAATAATAATAATAATAATAATAATAATAATAATAATAATAAAGATAGCAGTAATAATGATAAATACAATTAAAACTATAAGAAAACTACACAGAACGAACAAACTCACGTGAAACTATTACAAAAAACCAGATCCCCTAACAGGCTTACGTGTGGACTTATGTCATACCGGAAGGTCCTAGGATTACACTCCCATCGGTGGTGACCGGAGTGTCGACATTAGCTACACATTTTGGTCGACTTCAGCCGCTGTCTGCAAGGGAATTCCAGCGGCCGGCCGCTCTGATCGGTGGTTTTCCGTGGTCTCTCCGATCAACACCAGGCGAATGCCGGAGCAGTACCCTAACAAACGGGCCACGGACCGCGCGCGATCTTTCCTTCCTCTTCCTTGTCCTATCCTCTCCTCTTACACACTTACACTAACATGCAGTACACTACCACACATGCCGGGAGACGGGTCGGGAGCGTAGAACTTGTTGCGGTTGGGGCGGTGCCCCGCTGGTGGGAGATTCCTGGTTAGGGGAAAAATCACTATCCGACGGTAGGTCGGCGCTGGATCTCGCTAAAAATCGATGTTTTGCTAAAATCGTTCTCAAAACATCGATGTTTTTATAAAATGATCCGTACAATTAACATCAATTTGTTTAAAGCTAGTGCTTTTTTAACTTCGATGTTTTGTGTTCGTGGTTTTTATGTGCTTGGTATTTTATTTTAATGAAAAAGGATCATCTTAACGAAAAACTATAAAATTTCCAGATAATAAGATTATTCAGTCCAAAGTGACCAAGAATGAAAAAAAAATCTCGTTGTTGATAAATGAAATCTGAATTATCCAAATAAAATTCTAAGACAATGGAATTTAACCAAACCGGTAATTACCCAAACTTATAATGGTTATTAACCAAACACGTTAAGTTGTGTTTATTTACTTGATCCTGCCTGTAATATGTCAGTTACATCTCAATTAAAATTGAATAAACATGATTAAATCCCCCGGCACGGACATGATTGATTATTGATTAAGTTTTACGCGAAAAAACATTGAGGTTTAAAATGTCGATATTTTGAAGCCAATGGTTTATTTACATAGATGTTTATGAGTTTTAGAAACCCGAATTTTATAAAAACATCGATATTAAGGAAAAACCGGCTTTAAAATATCGATGTCAAATACATCAATGACACTAATAACATCGATGTTAAAACATTAAGTTTAATATATCATTGTTAAATACACCACTGAATTTTATAAAAACATCGATGAAAACATCTGTTTCAAAATATTGATGTTATATACATTGATTTTTTAAATACAATAGCATCTGGTTCAAAACAATTATGTTAGATACATTGATGACTGTATAAAAACATCGATGTTAAAGTCATCAGTTTCAAAATATCGATGTTAAATACATTGATGATTTTATAAAAATATGGTAAAAAACATTGGCTTCAAAATATCAATGTTAAATACATCGATGATATTACAAAAATATCGATGATTTGAAAACATCAGCTTAAAAATATTGATGTCAATTACATCGATGATTATAATAACATTGATCTTAAAAAATGTGCTTCAAAATATCGATGTTCAATATATCGATAACTTTATAAAAACATCGATATTAAAATAGTTGGCTCCAAAATATCGATGTAAAATACATCGATGACATTATGAAAAGTTCGATATTAAAGATCATTGGCTTCAAAATTCCGATGACTGTATAAAAACATCAATGTTGAAAACAGCGGCTTCAAAATATTGAAGTTATATACTCCGATGATTTATGAAAACATCGATGTCAAAAAATCGCTTCAACATATCGACTTCAAAATATCTATGTTAAATACATCAATGACTTTATGGAAACATCGATGTTATAAAATCGCTTCAAAATATCGGCTTCAAGATATTGACGTTAAAGACATCGATGACTTCACGGAAACATCGATGTCAAAAACATCGGTTTGAAAGTATTGAAGTTAACTACATCAATAACTTAATGATAACATCAATGTTAAAAAACGACGGCTTCAAAATATCTGTGTTAATTACATCTCTTCTTCTTCTTCTTCTTTTATTAAGGTTAACACCTGTTTTTCTTCATACTTGACAGTAAGGATGATTCAGGAGATGTGGAAATTCAACTTTCAACTTAGGTTTGAATCTCTGGCAATCTTGATTATTCTCTTGCTGCCCGACCTGGCAATGTGCTCATTCCATTCTCTTCTTGTTCTTGTAAATTTTACTATGTCTATAATGTCACATTCATTTCTTATATATTGGTTTTTCAATCTATACCATTTTGTTACACCCAATATTGATCTTAATGTTCTCATCTCTGATGTTTTAAGTAGTGTCTCTCAAATGATTGGTTGGATCTACCCCTGATCACTAGAGACCAGATTTTTATGTAATTACATATTTTTTGTCTTACTTACCGTTCTCAAAATTGTAGTCCTGGCAAATAATAGCCCTCCTAACACATTTTCGAACTATTTATTTACATACTTTTACATATTTTGCACTATATTATATATTTTACATATTTTGCTGTTTTCACAATATATTTTCTTATTTTATCAATTTTCTTCTATTTAATTTCATATTTTTATGAAAAGATGTATTTTTTTTTTTAAAAAATCAGCATTTTCCCTTCATTATTGGGGAAATCTAGGTGTCCAAAGCATCACTGAATCTTAATTTCCGAGAAACGTTTGCGATCTCCGACGTGTAACACTTAGATGAAGATGCTGCAGTGTATGTTTGCTGGTCGTAGATCTGGCCAGTTTGTGCGATGGCTTCTATTGCGATTAGTCCGGCTGCTAAACTACGGTCCTGAATTTCAATAGATGAAGCGTTCACTACTGACGAGAATGTTGTCTGATGTAAAGTGAGCAGTTTTTCGAAATGTAATTTCTTGCTATGTAAATGGGTTTTAATAAGTGAATTTTAATATTACTTATTATATTCGATTTTACATATTTATTACATATTCTTACTGTTTTCATTACATATTTACGTACATATTTTGACGTTTTATAGTACATATTTTTCCGGTCTATAGTAATTTTTTGCTACGCAAATGGTTTTTAATAAGTGAATTTTAATATTACATATTATATTCGATTTTACATATTTATTACATCTTCTTACTGTTTTCATTACATATTTATGTACATATTTTGACGTTTCATCCTACATGTTTTTGCGGACTCTAGTAATTTTTTGCTACGGAAATGGTTTTTAATAAGTGAATTTTAATATTACATATTATATTCGATTTTACATATTTCTTACGTATTCTTACTGTTTTCATAGCATATTTATGTACATATTTTGACGTTTCATACTACATATATTTGCGGACTCTAGTAATTTTTTGCTATGCAAATGGTTTTTAATAAGTGAATTGTAATATTACATATTATATTCGATTTTACATATTTCTTACGTATTCTTACTGTTTTCATTACATATTTATGTACATATTTTGACGTTTCATCCTACATATTTTTGCGGACTCTATCAGTGACTGTAAAAAAAGGCATCGATGGCTTTGAAAAGCGTCGTGGTCTTGGGCCGGCGCGCCCAGGAGGGTCAATGAGCCGGGCTGGCGGGGCGGTGCAGCGCCGTGCGGGCAGGCGGGCAGGCAGGGAGGAGGTCAGCGGAAAATTCCGCCGTTTCACTTCTCCTGCCGGAGACCTGCGCGGCCGGCGCCGCCGTGGCGTGGGTTGCGGCGCGTCGGCGAAATTCTGCCGCGACATCCCGCGTGTTAGCGAAGGCCGAGCAGGAGAAACAGAAGAAGAAGAAGAAAATAGAAACAAAATCGTACGCATGGTTTAGGCGCTAGACTGCGATTTTCGTAACTTTGTCCCTGACAGGAATCAGCTGTTCACGGTTTCGTCCAATCGGGAGCTTGAACGTCGCCGTAGTGACGTCACTGTCGGGAAATGTAAGCTCCTGATTGGATGGCAGCGAAACAGCTGATTTCTGTCAGGGACAAACTTACGATAATCGCAGTATAGTGTTGTTCACATACAACGGACGGACGGAAGGACGGACGGAAGGACGGACGGAAGGACGGACGGACGGACGGACGGACGGACGGACGGACGGACGGACGGGCGGACGGGCGGACGGACGGACGTTTCGCTTTCAATTAGTTTTACGGTATCAAAACCCACAAAACAGGGATTCTGGCTACACCACGTGTTAGGGGATTTTTTTCTTAATTTAGCAACAGGATTTATGCACTTTTTCGTTGTCATGGCACGGCAACAAATTTTTTCTATCGAAAATTCGTAATTTTTTCGCGCAGCATTACATAACTTTCCCTATTACTTCGTATATACGTACGTATACGGGAAAGTAAAAAAAACAAACTAAAACGCCACATTTATGGTGCGATTTTTCTACCTCTGCCTCTCGAGCCCCTATGGGATATCGCGATGGAACATCACACGGCATTTCGCGTCTTTCTCGGTCGTGCCGTTAGAAGTCGCATTATCGCAAGGGCTGCTTCATCAGGTCGCGATCGTGCGGTATCTAGCGGCACGACTGAGAAAGATGCGAAATACCGTGACATATTCCATCGTGAAGATGGGCCTTCAGAGGCAAAGTGATAAAAATCGCACTATTCGCTGCATTTTCGTCACGAAGGTTAAACTTGAAATTACTTGAATGATGAAGACTGCCTTTCTTGGTACGTTTATGATCCTTGCAGGGTCCATTGATTTGTTCGAGGCACACATTCACAGCATAACAATCTCAATTAAGCAATTTTAATCACTTATTACACTTCTTGTAGATCAATATTTCAAAGGTCATTTTAATTAGATGATGATCCTGATGATGAAGGTCAAAAGTATAAAATCAAAACTCTTGAAATTCAAAGGAAAAGAGAACATTTATTCATAATAGTAACAAAAAAGCATTGCACAACATTATTTTTAAAATGAAAATAACAATATAATATTTAATTAATTTATCAATTTTCAATTATGATTCATAGGTTTCACATTTAAATAACAAAAGTCCTTCCTTTAGGTTCAATTCCATATATACACTTCACAATATCGACTCCCTCAGATATTGTAACCCTTTTACTTTTTTGCAATACTGTCCTCATTCAAATATACTACCAATATGACATTCCATTTCTTACATCCAAATTCTCCACTGAGCTACGCCATTTTGACTGAAGTGCTCTACTAATCATTTACGACTTCACTCCAGAACGTACATTTTCTCTCTATGGCTGTTGAGTCCGTCCGTCTTTTCAAGACTTCACGGCCACAAAATATTGCCGATCTGTGATTTTATTCCAGTAGGCTGTGTCTATACATATTGTCTTAATGTCGAATATGGACGAAATATAACATTCATTTCGACTCGTTACAACTTGACGTTAATGTATAAATTACTGGTTACCGAAAGGATATGCAGTAAAGTGCAGAATAGTGATGGGAACTTTTAATTTTTTTTATACTTCTCTACTTGTGTTTTTATTTTATTTCATTTTTGTTTGTTTATATGTATTAATTATCATTTTTAATATTTGTGTATATTGTTTTTTTAATTTTAATTTTTGTGCTTTATTTTTTTGCTTAACTTCCACTGGGCGTCCGTTCATTTGCAGTAATAAATTATTATTATTATTATTATTATTATTATTATTATTATTATTATTATTATCATATCATTATTATTTGATGAACAAGATTATCGTGCAAATAGAAAACAAAGAACTTCACTAGTAATTACTGCCTATTGTGAGTGTGTAATTCACAAGATACCTGTTATGAATCTTTATTAGATCTAGCATGAATTATTATTGAATTCAATTCTAACAAGTATCCATTTCACCACTCATGCATGCAAACTAGTACTTACCTTCACTACATTATACGCGTACTCTGCCTTCACTGTTGGAGTAGTCTAGCAAATTGATATAAGTGTCAAAAGTTCAGATTGACTTTTTTTATCTAAAAGTTACGTAATTGCAAAAACCAATGCAGTACTGTTGGCTCTGAAACTCAAAATCTTTACATTAAGTTACAATCTGCTACAAAATGCAGCGTTTTTTTAAAATTTACTTACATACTGTTGATATTTACATACTTCAGTAATTATTACTTCTTCATATGCATTATGTTGACTTATAACTATTCTTATTCTAACTTATTTACTAAACTAACTACTTCTTGATGTAGGAGACTCATAGAGCATCTACTATTTCAGCTATTGTTTGGAGCAAATATTTAAGAACGCTTCTAATGGGTATCTGTTTTTAATAGGGGTTGGGAAATAATTGATTGATGCTAGGTTATAGTGGGCGGCTTGGGCTATTGAGTTTATATTTGAATAGAAATTATTGGAGAGGTGGGCAATGTGGTGGGTGATAGATGGTAGATTTAATTCTTTGTGGTGTTGTCTATTTGATATGAACCAAGGAGCATTTGTTGCTATTCGGAGAAAATTGTTTTGCATCAGTTGAATTCTGTTTATGTTTGTTTGCGAGGCACTGATCCATATTGGGCACGCATAGAGCATGAGCTGTCTAATTATTGTTTTAAATAAGGCTATTGCATTGTTTAATGAAAGTTTACTTTTATTATTGAGTAAGGGCTTTAGTTGGATTAGACAAAATACAAGGTGTTTGTATTTACCATCTGTGAATCTCAGACAGTTTTTTCCTGTTCCTCTCAATTCTTGTTTTCGGTACTTAGATCGATTTGCTCCACCACTCATCGTTTATTAAATGGAAATTGTTACTTTGCCGTACACGCACCAAAGAGAAAACAAGACTTTCTAAAACATTGAGCGCTGCTCAGTAAACAAAACACTGGATCGACAGGAAGAACGTGTCTGCCGCTTCGCATATTGAGAATAATCCCAAGAGTATCGTCATGATAATTGGCAAATCTCGTAACTCCATATTAGCTCATCTATTTTCTGTTTACTTCATGATAAAATATAATTATGAAAGAAGATAAATAAATGAAGGTAAATAATAAATCGAGCATCTTAAATAATCGAGTTCCCCAGTACTGATAAGTTCAACGAGAAAGAAAACAAAAATTCTGCTTCCCGGCTATGTTTATTCGCTTCATTGCATAACTGTTCAATTTGGAGTTACGAGGTATGACGGCATCTAATTGTTTCTATTAATTCGTAGTATAATAAAATGTACGAAATTGTCTTTGCAGTGCTCATTTTGTACTATTTTCGATGCTCAATTTGTGCAAAAGGGTCTTTGGAGTGCTCGTTTTTGAAAATTTCATTCATATGCCAATTTCTCATTTTCTATTTCAGACACGTAAATATATTACATCCAAAATTCATTGAAAACAAGATGATCGTGTAAAAACAAAACCAAGAACTTCACTAATAATTGCAATGTTTTGTGAAT
The DNA here is from genome assembly GCA_031308135.1 of Acheta domesticus. Lineage (NCBI taxonomy): Eukaryota > Metazoa > Arthropoda > Insecta > Orthoptera > Gryllidae > Acheta > Acheta domesticus. Next base: position 92,450,645 of record JAHLJT010005437.1, on the reverse strand, counting down.
CTGTAATTCACAATATAACTGGTACGTAACTTTATTAGAACCAACAGTGAGGGGGTTTAAGTTTCTTCCTGAAATCGTAAGTGCGGTTCATTTGTCGATGAAAAACACACAACTACGATCTCTGGGGACTGACACTTTTGGTTCACTATGACACACGTTCAATATATCCAACAATGCGAAAATAAATTCCTTTTTTCCGCGAAGTTTGATTTTGTTATTTCGCAGGTGCAGTAAAATATCGAAATTCAGCGAGTTCAAAATATGAGAATTCTTCGCAGTTTATTGAACATTGTTCGCGCACTCTAAATATCTTACTGCAATCTTAACACTCTTCATTGCCACTTGCACTGTAGAAGCACTTTCTTCATTTTTGTATCCTCTTCGTCATCACATGCGATTTCTTTGGCTCTGAAAGACCCTTTCACCGCATGCTCGATGTTCTATCTAGATCGGATTTCAGTAGCTTTCCATTTCCATCGATGATGTCTACAGGCTGGGCGGAACTGCCACTGTTGAAATCAAGCAATTCCCACAGCAGCAACGGTTCTCTTAATCCATAATTGCTAGGAAAGTAATAATAGAGAACCTCTACATGGGGACTATTAGTACTTTACGAAATCGCGGTACTGAGAAAAAAGTTGTATTAGTGCGATCACAAAATATCGATGTTGAAAGTTCACTATAACCAAAACTTTTAGTGTCTTTTGGTTATGTATGTGAATTGTGCCCAAAAACTTCAATTCATTGCGACAGAAAGCTCACTATACTGAGTCGATCGCATTTTCTATTGCTGCGGGAGCAAGTACTTCTGGACAAAGTGTCAGTTCAACTTTACAACGGTCGTTGCTACCTTAATTCATGATTCAATTGTATTAGTATTTAGTAAATAAGAGAGACAGACAGAGGGAGAGAGAGACAGACAGAGGGTGAGAGAGACAGACAGAGGGAGAGAGAGAGACACAAGAGAGAAACAGAGAAAGAGACAGAGAGAGAGAGAGCCGGTGCCGTGGGATAAAATAAAAATAATAGGGATAAAATAATGGCCACTAAGGCTGTAGCTCGAAAAAAAGCGTAAGGCATAGATTTTGCAGTTCTCTTTTTGTATGGGACGCATTCTCTCGTGTATCACTTCAATACCCCAATTTCTATAATCCGTTGCCTTGACCGGGAACTATTTCAGGGCATTGGATCGCAACACCCAGAACAAGTGTACAAGCATGGCGCTCGCGAAAATACCGCAAGATCTGATCCGGTGGGATTAAATAGTACTTCCATGAAAATTCATTTTTAGTAAAACCAAAACCAAAATAAAGAAAGGAAAAAAGAAGAAAATGAAAAAGGAAGAAAACAAAATAATGAAAAATGAAAACGAAAACAACAAAAACGAAGAAACTAAAATGAAAACGCAAAAAAAAAACGAAAACGCAAAAAAGAAAACGCGAAAAAAACGAAAACGAGGAAAATGAAAACGCGAAAAAAACGGGAAAAAAAGAAAACGAAAACTCGAAAAACGAAAACTCGAAAGACGAAAACTCGGAAAACGAAAACTCGAAAAAATGAAAACTCGAAAAAAACGAAAATGCGAAAAAAACAAAAACGCGAAAAAACGGTATGGAGTCATCCATAAATTACGTAACGCTAAAGGGGGAGGGAGAGCGTCTGAGACAGCGTTACGCTGCGTTACATAGAGATAGGGAAGTGCGTTACAAAAGGGAGGGGGGTATTGAAAATACTCGAAACTTGCGTTATATAATTTATGGACGGCCCCTAACGCGAAAAAACGATAACGCGAATAAACGATAACGGGGAAAAAACTAAAACGCAAAAAAAAACTAAAACGCAAAAAAACCTAAAACGCGGAAAAACTAAAAAGCAAAAAAACTAAAACGCGGAAAAACTAAAAAGCAAAAAAACTAAAACGCGGAAAAGCTAAAACGCGGAAAAAATTAAACGCAAAAAAAACCTAAAATGAAAATGCGAAAAAAGAAGAAAAACAAAAACAAACGAAATGGCCAATAAGGAAAAGAGCGCGGCGGGCGGGCGGCGTAGCGGGGCCCGGCGGGAAGTGGCCTGCGGCGGCCTTCCGACCAGCTGGGCGGCGCGGCGCGGCGCGGCGCGGCCGGAGCAGGAGGCCGCGGCGGCGGAGGGGGCCGCGGCTAAAAATACGCGACGCCGGAATGCGCAAGGCCGCGTCGTGCCTCGCGGCGCGGCGGGCGCGGCGGCGGGCAGGGGGCCCTGGACGGGGAAGCAGCCTCCGCGGACGGCGGGGAAATGGTGCGCTTTTTTCTAACTCCGCCCCTTCAGCCCCTACGGCCACCATGGAAATATCACACGGCATTTCGCGGCTTTCTTCGTCGTGCCGCTAGGAGTCGCATGGCGTAGAGAGGTGTCTCTATGTCTGCCTCTGTCTCTCTCTGCCTCCATCTGTCTCTTTCTCCCTGCCTCTCCCTCTCTCTCTGTGTGTCTCTCTCTGTCACTCTGTCTCTCTGTCTGTGTGTCTCTCTCTGTCACTGTCTCTCTATGTCTATGTGTCTTTCTCTCCCTGTCTGTCTCTTTCTCTCTGTCTGTCTGTGTCTCTCTCTTTTCCTCTCTGTGTCTCTCTCTGTCTGTCTCTGTTTCTCTCGCAAGCAATGCTCGATAGGGCGTGAATACGATTACGCGACATCTAGCGACACGACCGAGAAAGACGCGAAATGCCATGAGATATTCCATCGTGAAGATAGACCCTCACGGGCCAAGAAATAAAAAAAAAACGAGTATATAGTGCGATTTTTCTAACTCGGCCCCGCGATAAAATATCACACGGCATTTCGCGTCTTTCTCCCTCGTGCCGGTAGAAGGCGCATGATCGCAAGCAGTGCTTGACACGGTCGCGACCATGCGGCACGATTGAGAACATCGCGAAACACCATCGTGAAGACAGGTCTTGAGGGGCAAAGTTAGAAAATTGTTAGCAAAGTTGAAATAAGTAAGTGTTTCAATGAAGAAGTTATATTCGTATATTGAAATACACATGTCTACGATACACTTAGTAAAAACAAGTTATACATATCAACAAGGTAGGTCGCAAAGCAACGTGCATTGCTGGGCAACCATAGGTTCATGGAGATTATATCGCCATACCCCGATTAGGATTCAACCAAAATTCACACTGTAGTATTGCACGCACGCGGGGCACGGAGGAGAAGAGACAGTTCTGCGAACCCTTTGGCCCGAGGGCTGCCGAATCCAGTGGCCTAGCTAGGGGGGGGGCAGGGGGGGCGGTGCGCCCCGGGTGACACCATTCTAGGGGTGACACCAATGAAAGTGTTTTATAGTTGGAATTATATAATTTAAATCATTTACTTAAACATTTTATATATTAATAGTTAGTTTTCTTAGTTTTAGTAGTTTGAAAATTTTATTGTTGGAATAACGTAATTTTTATGGTTTAGTTAAAAATTATTTATATTAATGTAATAAGTATACATTTAAATCATAAGCATAAATTATGATTTAATTGCAATTATTCTTAATTATATTGATTTGTTAATATATTATAAGTAACTGTCATGTGCAAATATGTTTGTATTTTTAATAAAATAATGTACAATCTGTACAGCAATAAATATTTTTATACTTAATTTATGGCGGGGGGTGACACCATTAGTTTTGCCCCGAATGACACCAATTGAAGCTACGCCCCTGGTCGAATCAGCGGGCCTTTAAGGACCGTACCGGCTTCAACCCTTTGCACTCATAAGGCATGTGTGACATGTCAAACATGAATGCTCTCTGCCATCTGAGCTTTCTGAGCACTGCAAGGTCCTACAACTCGAAAGGCATGTCTAGGATGGCAATGGGAAAAGGCTGCACGGCTAGAAGACGATACTCGGCATTCCCCCGTTCCAGCTCGTTTTCATATTATTGCGTCAATATTGTTTAAAAATAGAATAGTAGCCAGGATTCAACGATGAACACTTTATTTTACATACTAGGAAAACAAGAGGGCATCTGAGACATGTCCTACGAGTTGTAGGACTAGGAACATTACATTCTGCGACGAGCTATACTGCGATTTTTGTAGGAAGAGCTCTCAAGATAACTCAAATCCCATCTTCGCGATGGAATATGTCACGGCATTTCGTATCATTCACAGTCGTTCCGCTAGATTTCGCACAATCGCGACTGTATGAAGCAGTGCTTGCGATCATGCGACTTCTACCGGCAAGACCGAGAAAAGACGCGAAATGCCGTGACATATTCCATCGCGAAGATGGGATTTGAGTAATCTTGAGAGCTCTTCCTAGAAAAATCGCAGTATAGTAGCCATTATTCTCGTGGCATCTCTGACATGCCGTACGAACTGTAGGAGGTGCATTATGCTCGTTGGTTACGAGTGCCAAAGGTTAAGGCAGTGTTGTCAAGGTCGTCTTCTGGTGGCAGTGGCACGCGTCGTGGCACCGTTCCATGCCACGATCTTCTCTGTGTGACTAGCGGCGGGAAAGGAATCTATTAGTAACCCCGCCGTTTTACAATAGGGATGGCGTTGTCTCTGGTGGCGGGGCAATGAACTGCGTGGAGGGGCGATTTCGTTTTGCCACTCGTGTCACGGACTCCCGCTCGTGGCATCGACCTTGACAACACTGCCGTAGATCGTTGGCTTTTGTGGCAAAAAAAGGGGTCAGTACTTAAATATACTTCGATTTTTGTATAGTGGTTGATGCGATTAGGTGCCTCCTGCTTCATAAAATGAATCTTTTTAACAGTGATCGGCACATTTCTGAGACCACGAACCCCATTGAGAAGGACGTTCGAGAATTAATTAAAAATATTTATTTTATAGGAGAGGAGATATAACAATGATCAGTCACTATAGTAAAATCGAAGTATAAGTAGTTGTCCAGAGTTGTGAATGAGGTATTACAGACAAATACGCATCTGAATATTAGAACATGGATGTTTTAAACATAAAACGTCTAATAACAGTCTAATGATAAAAATCTTGTTTTATAAAATCTCTTAATTTTAACGATTATGATCTTTTATTGTTTTTCTTTAAATAATATGTTCAAATCATTTAATTTATTGTAGTGATGTGTAATTTAAGAAACTGAAGATGGTAATACAGGGAAATTGTCATAACGTTGCACAGAAATAAATAAAAACCAATAATGTGAATAACATTTTCTTTTCTTTCTGATCTGATTATTGAAATCTGACATTGTTATTATATCAGTTGTTTCCATTGTTGTTATTTCCATTTTTATATGTGTTTATTTAAAACTGTCACTAAGTGATTGATTAAATTTGTCATTGTTATTATTGTCAGAAGGATCATAATATTTACCTATTACCAAAACATTGACTAATAATAATATTAAATAACTTAAATTCTACTAACTTAAATCCGGAAGTAGTCAGTACTTTGTCAGGTAATCTGACTTTCTCATACACAGGGAAAAGCTTTTTTTATCTTGTTATAGTTTCTTTTCTTTCATTAGCCTTGCTATTTCTCTGTCCCATTCATTCACACATTCATATCTGTGTCCATTTACTTTTACTTACAAGTCCTATTTAGCACGCGCACTTGCAAACGGAAAGGGTGTGTCGTTACCAGTCGTCGTGTGAACAGGATTGCAGAAGCTTCGTACAAACATCCGCCGTTAGATGGCTATAAAACCGGTAATTCTCCCCAATACGAAAAATTCAACATTTCAAGCGGGGAACTTGAATTTGCATTAAAATAATTTTATTTCAAGTTTTTTTTCAGGTAGAGACCCTATTAAAAGCGTGATTAGCTTGATTTTGTTTTGTTTGTTTGTGTACATTGTGATTTATAGTTTATGTAAAAACTTGTACTTTTTGTAATAATAAGTTATATCTTAATATTTAAAAATGATTTGTGACTATTCTTATGAGTACAGCAGATAAATAATTCTTTTCAAATGAGATCATCTTATTTATCACGTTGCCATATCACCTTGAAATGATATTTGGATGATTGTAGCTAAACTTAATTGTAAATGACGTCTTCTAAAATTAACTGCAAGTACTGCCAATGTGATATATTGTACACACATATTATGCCCGACAAAGACGCTAAGACGTCGTATAGAACACACCATACACTAGAGATTTAAAAATTAACATTACTCACTTCTCAAAGCAAATGTGAGAGAATTAACAAGTGATTAAAGAAAAATCATGTACAAATAACTATTATAAAATGTATAAACTAAAATATATAAATATAAAAACTAAAAATTCAAACTGATTGTCAACGTCGTTGAAGTTGTTTTTTTGAAAATTTCGTCTTAAACTGAAAACTCGCCCAAAACCGCACATGTTTTGATGCATTTCCCATTTCATTGAGCAACGTCCCACGAAGTCAACTATTGTCCAGCAAGGGAGAGCCGTTTTCCAGCCCAAAAAGCGGAATTCCGCCAAATCAGGCAACACTGTGAAACGGCTTCTCCCAAACTGTTCCGACTTTCACGCAAAAAATACCTGTCTTGTTTTCTTAGAACGAATTACCAGATAATGTTCGTGAAGAAATTAATGTTTCTGGTCAACGGAGGCTTCCACAATTTCAAGAAGGGTACGCGCCAAATGTTTCCAAAACATGAAGAGATCAACAAAAATTTCCTCCTCTTTCTACTGGTTTCAGAGCAAATTCTCGGAACGATCTCTTTCAGCTTGTTCTCGTGAACACACAGCCAACGCATGGCGTAATGAAAATTGCGATGTTATAGCGTTGCGGCACGGCTTGCAGAAGAATGGAGGATTGGTTGATTGATTGATTGATTGATTAATTGATTGATTGGTGTTTTCGGGCTCATGAACTGCTAATGACATTTCTACCGTACGTGTAGTGAATATTTTTATTGCGTGGGTTGACGGTGAACTTCCTCCTCGCTGGATGGCGAGATCCGCGCCGACCTACCATCGACTAGCGAAGTTTTCTTCAACAAGGTATCTCCCACCAGCGGGGCACCGCCCCAGCCGGGACAAGCTCTAAGCTCCCGACCGGTCTCCCTGCATGTGTGGTAGTGTAGTGAATGTTAGTGTAAGTGTGTGTGTAAGAGGAGAAGATAGAACAAGGAAGAGGAAGGAAAAATCGCGCGAGGTCCGTGGCCCGTTTGTTAGGGCACTCCTCCGGCATTTGCCTGGTGTTGATCGGAGAAACCACGGAAAACTACCGATCAGAGCAGACGGCCGCTAGAATTCTCCTCCAGACAGCTGCTGAATTCGACCTAGCTATCTAACTCGTCATCTCCATCTTCATCTTCTCTTCATCTCCATGTGCCGTGGTCATCGCCATGTTCATTTTCTTCTTTTCATCTCCATTCTTTCTTCTTCATCTCATTCTCCTGTATCTGCTAGTCCTCCTTTCCCTGCCCATTCTCTTTGTTCTCTTCCTCTTGTGCCGTAATATCCCTAATGAGGCGACAGAGACTGAATCCGCCAAACTGTCAGGTGGTTTTCCTGGCAAATTAGGGGGTGATGAATGAGGATTGATGAGGTGAGAAACTTCCCCTTTGGGGGAGGGAGCATCACCCCTCACCCCTGCCATCCCCCCTCAACCTCCCCCCATACTTGTTAACCCTGACTGTGTGCACGTTCGTGGCGGCGGTGATGTAGCGGTTAGCGTATCGGACTGTTATACTCAAGTTCGCGTTCAAACCCGATCGAAGCCGTGGATTTTTAGGGGCGAAAAAAATCCTTCGTACGCCTTCCTTCGAAGGGGAAGTAAAGCCGGCTGTCCCATGTTAGTAGATTTACTGCATGTATAAGATCCTCAAGCCTAAATGACACCCCTGAGCAAAATTGAAATCGCCCGTTTCGTCGCCCAAGTAATACCTTCTTTCTCCGCTAGTTGGTGAAAGGAGCGTAGCGAAATTTGCGTGGTCAGACGGAAGAGCAGGCCTCATGGCCTGAGTCCCGCCACGTAAAATAAGGTTAGTTCAATTCAATTGACATTCCAGGTCTACCCTCAGTCACCTTAGCAGGGAGCACAACGATGACAACAAATCGATATTACATGCAAGATGATAGATAAAAATATGAGGCAAAGAATAAAATCTGTTTTAAACCATTACAACCCATCGTATGATGTAGTGACGGCTGGAGGGAGAACGGTAATGTGTCTGAGGTAAGAGGGGCCCATCCGGTAAGAGTGACCGGGTTTCGAGCCGCCACCTGCGGCTGGAAAGCGCGAGCTCTGGCTTCTGCGCCACGGGTCGGCAGGCGCAGGTGAAAGTGAGGGAGGGGAGCGGACGGGGAAATTTATAACAGAATTCCCCTCTCCCTCCTTTTCACCCTCTCCCTGGATCACACCGGCTGAGGTGGCTCAGGGCATGAATCGATGTCACCGCACTGCAGTGGTGTCAAGGTCTTCTACTGGTGGCGGTGGCACGCCTCGCGGCACCGTGCCGTGCCACGAGCTTCTCTGCGCCACTAGCGTCGGGAGAGGAAAGTATTAGTAACCCGCCGCAGTTTTACAATAGTGATGGCGTTGTCTCTGGCGGCCGGGTTATGAACTGCGTGGAGAGGCGATTTCTGTCGTGGCACTCGTGCCACGGACTCCCGCTCGTGGCATCGACCTTGACAACGCTGGTGTCCTGCCTCTGACCGGGAGGTCATAGGGGTCACGTCCTGACGGCGGCAGGATTTTCGACTCTGCTTCATTAATAAAGCAATGTAGGCTTTCCCGGCTGGATGTATTATTAAAAATGCCTTCCGGGCTGTATAGCCGTGGTCGATCGGGCATTTTCAGCCCAAACGTTTCATCCGCAACTGCCAGCTTGACTAGCTTCATTGCTAGATCGAATTCAGTCGCTGTCTGGAGGAGAATTCTAGCGGCCGGCTGCTCTGATCGGTAGTTTTACGTGGTTTCTCCCATCAACACCAGACGTATGTCAGAGCAGTACCCTAACAAACGGGCCACGGACCGCGCGCGATCTTCCCTTCCTCTTTTTTATCCTCACCACTAACACACACACTTACACTAACATGCATTACACTATCAAACATGCCGGGAGACCGGTCGGGAGCTTACAGCTTGTCCCGGCTGGAGCGGTGCCCCGCTGGTGCGAGATAGCTGGTTGAGGGGAAAACCCCGCTAGTCGACGGTAGGTCGCCGCCGGATCTCGCCATTCAGAGGGGGAATATCACTGGCACCTCCCGAGGAAAAACACGCACTACACTAACGGGACTAATATCCTTCGCAGTTGACGCGCCCGGAATCACTAGCAATCAATAAAATCAATAAAAAGTTACCAATCAATCGATCTTGCAAATTGTTGTACGTTTCTCATCTTCACATCTTGTTCGAAAGGCCCCACTTCTGCAACAAGCCAGCAATATATGTTTATCTCCTTCATTGCTTCATTTCATTTTACTCTAATCCATGTCAATACTTACATCTTGTTACTGCACTTCTTTCCTTTTCCTGTTGGGAAAACGATTAAATATTTATTCTTCCATTGAATATTTATATTTTCGTATTCTCTCTAACACGGAACACTCACCGTGCTGGTTACTCAGATCGACATGAAATTTTACCAGCTTGTTCAGCGTCTTTAAAAATCCACAAGTGCAAATGTGTACGTGTAATGGGGCATTGCAAGTAGTGTTTTTGTGACAATTAGTATTGAGCGTTCCTCGTTCGTAAGTCCTTAGCAATTTTGTGGATGAAAATTTCTCAAAAAATAGGATTTTTACTTTGTATGCGCTTCCATGCAATAGTGTGGTTTAAAAACTGGCAATTCCCTGCAATTTTCATTGTCAGCGGGTCCTAAGAAAATTGCAAACGGAGTATCGAAAATGAAAACATCTATCCATTTCTAGCATTGAAAAATAAGACAATTTTTCAAAAAGTATTTCGCTTCATTTCGCGATACTCGCGTGTTAAACCCCCCTCTGCATTGCTTGTTGTCAATATCTGAGTACGGGGCTTATATTCTAGAAAATAAGGTATTTTTGAGTTCTCATTATTTTTCATTTCTTTCAATGTTTTTAATTGGTTGAAAGCATTTCCGTCCATTTCCTACTGCCTTCCCTTCTCAGTGTTTCTTTTGTTTTCAGTTACTGTCACTGATTTCCAGGATGCCGTTTTTATTTCCTTCGATTTTTTTTCGAAATCACTTTCTTGCTTCAAATCCGTTTGATGAGCACCTTCTTCTAATGCTGTGTCTCCTCTCTTCTTCTTCTTTCGATA